>CM053503.1:112439516-112655557 GCA_028627145.1 Eidolon dupreanum | reverse complement strand
GGGCGCGCATCAGTGCTTCTATTTGTAATAAAAACACATTGGGTTTAGAGGGCCTGAGGTTCCCTTGGCAGTCAGCCATCTATTCTCATCTTCTCAAGCTTGTAGCTGCAACAGTTGGTGTTCTATTTTCTTGCCTGCTCTTTTTAGATATTTCTTCTACCTGATTAGTCATTTAAAATCTTCCTGCAGTGTTTGTTGATCTTCACCTGTTTGTTGCTTTTATTGCATTTAGAGGTTAAAATGTTATACTGGTGCAAGCTTAATAAAGCCTAATGAGAGGTGAATCTATGTAACCATTTGAACTAAGCAGATGGTAAAGCATAGTTTGAAAGTTGAATAGCTTAATGGTATCCCTATCTTAAAATAATGGAAAAAATTTCAATGGAATTAATCTATAGAATAAGGGATTCAGCATAAAAAGTTAAAGCCCAATTATAGTAATTGGTTAATAATAATTTCAATTAAAAATTTTAATTGCTAACTGCAGTTCCAGCACATAATTTAATTTCTATCATCTCAAAATAAATTTGGTTATTACTACTAGCAGTAATATTTTTTTATTAATAATATGTCTCAAAGTATTGGGAGGTCAGCTTACTTGTGACTTCTAAATGGATAATGAAATGAAAAAGGCCACCTGGACCCCAGCTTCTGAGAGTCAACAATCTAAGTCAAGAACAGCAGGGACTAAATTTTTAGCTTTAAAACTTGTAGCCGTTTACTTGTTTTGATATCAATTGGTGTCCTTAAATCGCTATTTATTTTTAACAAACTCCTATGCATATCATAGGAATTTCTTTTTTCCACTAAAGTTTACCAAAATGTGCCTCTAAAGCTAAAAGGATATGCATGGTGTAAATAAAAAGCAGCTTTGCCTAGATGAAGCTGCTTTTTATTTACACCATGCATATCCTTGGCTAGAGAAATAGGGCCAGTGTTCTAGGTCCCCGTTTTCACTATCTTTTCTTTCCGTAAAGACCACTTCTTAACAATGTCATTTACTTAGTTTGTGATTGGCTTCCCACAAACTTTGATAATTTTGGTATCGGAATCAAGGTTTCCAACCTTAGAGCTTTTTTGGAAACTCCAAAAATGTTAGTGAGGCTACCACTTTTGCGTCACAATTCCTCATCTTTTCAACTCAAATATCATTTTTTTTCTATTCCACTTTAGCACCTTGCATCCACATAGGCACATGTTAGACCTTTACCTCAGAGAATATATTTACTTCTGAAATCATAAACTCAACCATCTTAATTCTATCTCTAATTTCTCTTGCACCTTCTTTTTTATCTGACTTCCTTCTCCTTTGCCCTCCAAGTTATTTCACCTTTCAGTTTATTAGTATTAATATAAATTGTCCTCTTCTTTTTAGATGAATGGTTTAGTGAACTGAATATACACACACACACAAAATCTTTCCTGGGAATTCCTATTGAATGTCTAGTATCTTCTTCCATCCCTCCCAGTTAGTTTTTTTCAGAAGTGTAGAAAAAAGTGCAATTATATCGTATAATAATCCAACTTTACTTTCTAGATATATGCTATTTGATTTTCTGACCTCTTAAAACTTCCTATTTATCTTTGATGCAGTACAGGTTGATTTTTTCTCTTTCTGCCCACTGAAACCCTTCTCCACAAACTCACCAATGACGTAGTTAACACGGGTCTTATCTTATTAGATCTCTGTCTAGATATTTAATTCAGCTACTGAGTCTTTTTGCCTTAAATTTCCACCCATCTTAACTACCACAATGCTGCCCTTTCTATATGTTGTCCCCATCTCCTTTACATTTCTATGTCTTGTCCCTTGATGCTCTTAGATGGTCCATTTTTCCTTTAAATATTGGTGTTCTAACAAACATTCTTTTGACCCTCCTTTTTTTCTCACATCACACTCTTCTTGTATGCTTTGGTATACATATTTTTTCTTGAATTACCATGACTATTTATGTTCAAAAGATTATCTCATGTCTCTGAATTCCTTATTGAAGACATATGTACTCAAATTCCTACTAAATGCTGTACTATATGTTCTAGAAGTATCTTAAATTTGTTTTGTAAAACTTCAAGTTATTTGTTTACATACCCCCATCTCCACCTTATTATAAACCCTTAAATTTCATTATATTCCTATATTTTCCAATTTGTAAATTAGTATTATCACCTAGTCAACCTCCTAAGCCAGCATGTGAGGCATCTAAAAATTTCTCTACCAGACACCTTGTCACTATATCCTCTGCTTTGTTCCTTTTATATATCTTCTCTATATCTCCACTGCCCTTGATTGCCTCAAGCTTCCCTTATTTTTTGCCTTTATTACTGCAGTGGCTTTCTTTAAGTTCTCATATTCTTGCTAAGTTACTCTTTGCACTGCTGCCATGTAATGTTGTTACTCATATGATTAAAATCCTCTAGTGTTTTCCTGTTGGTTGGGAAAAGGCCAGGTATAAAGATCATTTGTTAACTCATACAACTCAACATCTAAAAACAAACATAGTCAATGATATTGTGATAAGTTTACACGGTGACAGATAATTGCTAGAAGGAGTAGGGTGATCATATTGTAAAGTAGAAAAATGTCTAGGTATATTGTATACCTAAAACGAATATAACCAATATAAGATTGTATATCAACTGTACTTAAATAAAAATAAATAAATAAATAAAAACCTGATTAAAAAATGGGCAGAGAACCTGAATAGATATTTCTCCAAAGGGGACATAGAAATGGCAAACAGACACATGAAAAGATGCTCCACATAAATAACTATTAGGGATATGCAAATCAAAACCACAACGAGATATTACTTTGCACCTGTCAGATAGCTATTATCAAAACTGCAACAAAGAATTCGTGTTGGTGAGGACGTGGAGAAAAAGAAACCCTGTACACTTTTGGAAAGATTGTAAACTGGTGCAGTCACTATGAAAAATAGTATGGAAATTCCTCAAAAGGTTAAAAATGGAACTACCATATGACCCTGTAATCTTACTTCTGGGTATTTATCCAAAGAAATTGAAAACACACTAATTTGAAAAGACAGATGCACCCAATATTTATTGCAGTACTATTTCCAATAGGCAAGATATGCAAAAAACTAGGTGTTTATCGGTAGACAAATGGATAAAGAGGCTGTGGTACATATATACAATGGAATATTATTCAGCTATAAAAAAATAAAATCTTGCCATTTGCAACAATACCAATGGAACTAAAGGTTATTATTCTAAGTAAAATAAGACAGACAGAGAAAGACAAATATATGATTTTGTAGAATCTAAAAAGCAAAATAAATGAACAAACAAAACGAAAGAATAACAAACTCATAGATACAAAGAACAAACTGATGGTTGCCAGATAGGAGAGGGGCAAAGGGGTGGTCTAAAAAGGTGAGGGACATTAAGAAGTACAAACTGCCAGTTATAAAGGTGATTATAGGTATGTAAAGCACGGTACAGGAAATACAGACAATAATATTATAGTAACTATGTATGGTGCCAAGTGGGTACTAGACTTATCATGGCAATCTAGTAAAATGTATAAATGTCTGATCACTATGTTGTACTCCTAAAACTAATATAATATTATATGTCAACTATAATTAAAAATAAACTAAAATAAAAAGACATTATGTAAAGACTTCTAATATCTGAAACTTCTTTCTAACTTCCTTTCACATTAATCTATCACACTGATATTTGAGCCATATCAACTACAATACTTTCCTTATTTGTAACATGTCATCTCACTTACATTTTTTCCATCTTTCCTCCTTTCTCTACCAGGATAACTATTATTGATCTTTCAAAGGTCCATTGAAGGTCCACTTATGTCTTTTAAATGACCTGATATTTTCTGCTATAACCATGTATAACCATCTCTATTGTAATTTTTATAATTGTAACTGTCTCTTTTATTATGGACTGTTAGTTTTATGAAAATGTGAATTGCAGCCTTCGTTTCATTTATAAGAATTTTAAAGGATGCATAGCAAAAAATATGTATTCAATATTATTATATATACGGGTAAACAAAATTATAAAAGCCAGGTGAACAATGTATGTATCATTTATCCTTTTAAATGTTAGCTTTACAATTACGTGATTCCCTCAGAGAATTGTGTACCTATTACTGAGGAATCCAATAAGGCCTCATTTTTTTGCCTTGCACATCCCAGTGTCTTCATTTTCTAAAATTCTCACTATATATATGATCTTATTCCATTAATTTTGCTAGGAAAAAACATGTAGGAGAAAAACACATAAATTCCCCATCAATAAGAAGACTTTTTTTTACAAACCGACATGAATTGAATTGAAAGTCTAATAGAAAAAAATAGACTCTTCAAACTTGAAAAAACAATTTACCTAAACACCTTTATCTACAGTAGGTTATCACACTAGTTCCTGTATCAAAAATATAATAAGGTATCACCACACATGAAAATTAACTCAAAATGGATTAAGGACCTTAATATAAGACCCGGAACAATAAAATGCATAGAATAAAACATAAGAACTAAATTCAAGAACCTTGGACTTAAAAAAGATTTTATGAATTTGACCTCAAAATCAATGGAAATAAAAGCAAAAATAAATGAATGAGACTGCATCAAACTAAAAAGCTTCTGCTCACCAAAGAAAAAAAAACTGTCAACAAGACAAAGAGACAACCATCTGAATGGGAAAATATATTTGCAAGCAACGCTTCCAATAAGGACCTAATATCCGAAATATACAAAAAATTCATACAACTCAATAAAAACAACAACAAAATAATCCAATCAAGAATGGGCAGAGGATCTGAACAGACACCTCTCCCTAGGAGACATACATATGGCCAGGAAATATTTGAAAAGATGCTCAACATTGCTAGCTATTAGGGAAATGCAAATCAAAACCACAGTGAGATACCATCTCACACCTGTTAGAATAGCTGTAATCGACAGGACAAGTAATACCAAATGCTGGAGAAGATGTGGAGAAAAAGGAACCCTCATACACTGCTGGTGGGACTGCAAATTGGTGCAGCCACTATGGAAAACAGTATAGAGGTTCCTCAAAACAGCAAGAATTGACCTACCATATGATTCAGCAATCCCTCTACTGGGTATTTACCACAAAGACTTGAAAACTCATATCCGAAAAGATATTTGCACACCAATGTTCATAGCAGCATTATTCATAGTGGCCAGGACATGGAAGCAACCAAAGTGTCCTACGATAGATGATTGGCTAAAGAAGCCGTGGTACATATATACAATGGAATATTACTCAGCCATAAGAAGAGATGAAGTACTGCCATTTGTGACAATGTGGATGGACCTCGAGGTAGTCATGTTAAGTGAAATAAGCCAGACAGAAAAAGTTGAAAATCATATAACAATATCACTTATATGTGGGATATAAACCTAAAAGCAACAAATGAACAGGACAAATAAACAGACTCATGGACACTGGACAATAGGCTAATGGTTACCAGAGGGTAGTGGAGAGGAGGGAAGGGGGAGGTAGACCGGGTAAAGGGGATCAAATATGTGATGACAGAAAGAAATCTAACTATGGGAGGTGAACACACTGTGTAAACATATATATGCCTTACTGTTAAAGTGTACAGCTAAAACTTATTGGATTTCATTAACCAAATTTTAAAAAAATTTTAAAAAGAATAAAAGACTCTTTTTTGTTCTGCAGAATATATATATATATAAAAATAAAATAAGGTTCGAGAAAGAGTAGCTTAATTAATATAAATTATACTCACATTTTTTAACATTTGTTCTTATAATGTCTTTGAAGCCCTTCCTCATTCATCAGAGTCAAGACCTGTTAATGAGTAATTTCAATAAGTATATTTAAATGTTTGAATTTTCTATATTATAGCCTTCAACTTTATTTCATACGAGAGTTCTGGTGAAAGTATAGAATCTTAGTGCTTTTATTTTGGGATGTTGTGTGACAATGCAGGGTACAGACAACCTTCTTCTTCTTTTTTTTTTTTTTGAAGAGTGATGTTGACACACATCTGTTCAAATATATTAACATTTCCATCTCAACTGACTCAATTGGCAGGAACAAGCTCACTCCTCTTTTGTGGATATAGAACTAGGTAGGGGGCAATGAAACGGGGAGAGCATTTTACAATTTGTCAGATATGTATTCCAGCACTTAAAAAAAATAAGTGCTGGGTCCAACTTGAGCTAATAAGCTAATGGCTGCTTATCCTTTACTATTAAGGCTTCAAAGAGGCTCTTAACTAAATGAGCCAATTATTATGTTGCCATGTATTTTTTATTCCTTCCTGTTAAATCATGCATTTGCTGTTATACAGAATTTTTATGCTTATTAAAAAATAACCAGTATGTATGAGCTTATGAAAGGAAACCTTACTCAGATTTTTAAAAAGCAAATGAAAACCTTCAAATCTAACTGGTGCCATATGGTACACTCAGAAACACTTGTAAAAGCAAAGTTAAACCTTGAATATATTAATGATTTTTTACTGAAAGAAAAAAAAGCTCTCTTTTCCATCTTTATTTTTGAAAAAAGAAAAACTTATGAATAAGGCACTGTGGGATATTTTTTTATATAAAGTGAATTCAGAAACATAAACCTTGTATTGGTTTTATTATCATTATGTTTATAAATAGTTCATGGTTTTGAGTAAGACAAAACATTAACATTGGCTTAATGCCGCTCTTAAGGTATTAAAGACTTAAAGATATTCATAGCTGACTTTCCACTTATATTTTTTCATTCTGTCTCAATAAAACTCTTTATACTGACCTTGATGTGAAGACATAGGCACAACCAAGTAGTTGTGAGGTGCACTAATGTGCCTCTAGAGAAGTGAGTCTCCTTCCCTTGTCATTCATTTTTTTTCTTCCATGTGAAGTCTCTTACTCTAAATTTATATTAATATGTAAAGCATCTACTAAAAAGCCTTATTGTTTTTCTCTCTCAAAATGCAAATGTGAACTACCCAGAAAGCAATGGAAAACAAGAATTGTTAGGTTAAGGACAGCACCTGTACCTCTGTAGTTTTCTTTCCATTGGATTGTCAACATTAAGCAGAACCATCATTTAATAAAAACAAGAGTACTTTAATTTGAAGTACATTGAAGAGTGTGCTTTCTGAATATCTTACATGAATACTATATTCATAAATATACATATCTTATTATTTTTTTATGTGTTACTACATACATCTCATTTGTTGAGATTGAATGATTTTTTTTCCTAGTATAAAGCTAAAAAAAATGCATGGAACTGGATTTTTCTTTTCTTGGCTTACTTTAAGCTGTGAGAGTGTTTTGCTATGGAATATAGTTTTTACAGTGGGCTAGCATGAAACACTTTGAGAAAAGTTCTCAGCGTAAATAGTAGTTCACCATTATGACTTACTTTAAGCTGTGTCCACTGAAATCATACCTTTTTTCAATTTTTGTAGAACTTATTTTTCACTCTTGACTCATGTAGAAGTGTATGTTCCAAGACTACACATATGTTTTCCCAGGTTTTTTAGGTAATGATCATTTTCTGAAGGAAGAGGGAGAAGTCAGCATCTTCAACACACTTAAAATAACTCTGAACATCTCAGTGAGTTCCTACTATTCCCTGCATTGGAAGTCAAATCTTTTTCTTGATGTTGCTTTGGTTAGCATTATGATTTGATTTTCAAAAAAATTGCCTTATATTTTAACATATTTATTTTGCAGATATCAAGAAGATATAGATTTGTAAGGTGATAAATGAGGGTGGCATTGAAGAATGCCCTTGCAAAATATGTTTAATTTAGATCTGAACAACAATTATGGCTTATCAAGTCATAGAAGTCAATTAGCAAAGTATTAGTTAATTTATTTAATCATTTGTATGTCTTCCACTGTGGGGATCTATAATTTTAATGTATACATGGTTTAATGCACCTGAAAATGGAATAGGAATTGACAATTGAGAAAAATTAAGTGGCAATTAATATAAAAAATTGTATAAGGACCATAGAAAAGCAATATTATACTGGTCATTTTGAGAAAATAATTTGTATTAAAATTGTATTTCTAAAATCAGAATATGATTTAGCCATTTAGGTATAAACTGAAACCTAGGGGTGCCTACAAAATAAGAACTCTTCAATTTTCAGTTGTCTGGTAGTTCTTACATTTGCTCATGAGACCACAAAGAGAGAGATCAAAAGGTTAAATCTACTCTCTTGATTAAGGTCTAGAATCCCAATGTTTAGAATTGTGACTTGAAGCTTAGCTTGTACTGCAAAAGATTCAAAGTAATATATGGCTATGAAAAAAAGACCATAAAAAAGGAATATTTGTAGTAAAAATATACTAACACTAGCTAAGGCCACCAAACTCTGCAGAAAACTGCCTGGAAGAACGTTATGAGGCCTCACCTGGGGAGAGATTATGGAGTAAAAGAAGATAGAGGATATAAGAGTTTATTATTGCTTATTGAATATTCTCCAGATTGTCAGTCAAAACGCACTGCATTACTCAAACAGTAAAAATAGAACGAGAGTATAGATTCTCACATTGTGAAATGAGAGGCAAGAACTCAGGTGAGAAAAGTCTGGTCTTGCTTTGGATGATCAGATGAGAGTTTTGAGTCCATGAAGGTTTTCTCAGGCACACAGCTCTCTAAGTAACTCAGTACCGTTAGGGGGCCAGTCACCAAGAAATGGAATCTTTCAATGACAAGAATGAAAAACAGTTGAAAAAAATTTTTTTTTAATTTCTCAGGAAATTACTAATGTCTAAAAGGCACACCTTTTTCACTGTCGCACTAGAAAAACAGCAAAGGTGGAAAAAAGATAATAGAAAAGAAAGGAAGACCAATCGGATACTAATTTCAGTGAGATGAAAGCCATTTAAGAGAAGTTCAGCAGTAAATGTATCCGCGGTTATGGAGAAAGTGTAGTTCACCATCACCAAATATAATTACCAGGAATAAGAGGAGTTCACACTCTGCCTACACAGGAGACTAATTTTTCTTTACAGGCAAATTCATACTGAAATATGTGTATAGAAATGGTGCGGCTATTCAAAATTCTACTTGTTTCTAATGTTCCACTTACATATAAAATCGGAGTGCCTTTATAATCTCTATAAGAATATTTAGAGATAAACTTGAAGATGGCTGCAATTGATAAAAATCTAATTTCCTGGATATTAAAAAAAGTTTGGTATATTTTGCCCAATGAAATTTCATATTCTTCATATTAAAGGCTGCACAATAGACTCAATGACTGGAAGGTATCAAAATCTTTCATTTTCAAATAATGTTTTCTGAAACACAATATATTAACATTTGATATATTTTCTTCCACTATTTTTCTAATTGTTTTATTTTATTACCAAGTTGAATATTTAATTTTGAATACTACTTTTTTCACTTGCTATTAAATGATAAATACCTTTGTGACATTACATACTCTTGATAATTCTTGATGACTAAATAACATTACATTTTGTGGGCTTGACATAATTAACATCTGTCTTACAATTGGATTTTAAATTATTTCCGATTTTTCAAAAATAAAATATTTTTCTAAGGCATTTATATGCATAAAACTTTTAAAAATAATACAGTGAAAATAATTAAAATATATTCTCAGACATGAAATTGTTGGGTCAAAAGGTGTGATTTGTATTTAAGTGTTAATTTTTTTTTTAAATTACACAAGTTATATGTGAAATTCAGAAACTATTAAACAATATAAGAGTCTTTAAAGTGCATGTGATTGTCTCCTTTTATTCTCTGTCACATGTTCTCTCCTCATTGATAGTCTTAATTTTGTGTCATTTCTTCAATTTTCAATGCTTTTACATGTGCATATGTACATATGGAGATAAATGTTTTCATTATATAAATAGAATTATATGTATTGTAACACTGTATTTCATAATATATCTTAGATATATTTACTTGTTAGTATATTTCTTTTTTATTTAAAAAATAATGTGAAGTATCCAAAATTTTCTTATCCAGATATCTCTGTATTAGTACATTTAATTTTATGTAAATGAATACAATATATATATTATTGTATTCATTTTTACATATAAAGTAAAAATCTTAGAAAGTGATAATGTATAAGCAATCTCCTAGTCATCATCTGTCTGCCATCCCTCTATCCAAAGAGAAGTGCTCAAATTTTTTCTGTTGTTCTTTCCTATTAGAAAAAAAACCCCATCAATTTCAAGTTCTTTTTATGCACAATGTTAAGTAATTTTTAATCCAAGTGTCAGTATTTCTTATAGAAAGAAATTGTAAATCAGATGAAGATGCTGATTTTCTGAGGTTTATTGTTTTTTTAGGTTGATATTTCCTCCCAATTATCACAGATTGGCTAGAATTCTAATTATTAATAAGATCTATTTATTGTGCAGAAAAGCAAGCAACATGTCTCCCATGAAAATTGCTTGAAGAGAACCCATAAGAGGATGCCTGCCAGTTTATGGAAGGGCTATTCATGCTGAGTCCTGCTTGAGAGATTAAACCCATGCAGGATACCCCTAGTTTTGCCTCTAATTAAATTGGAGGCCATAAAACAGCTTAAGGGTGTGTTTTTCACCAGAGTGAATATGAAGGACAAAGAGCAAAGAGTAATTAGCTTCTGACCTGGAAGAGCACATAAGAGAAGAAAATTCCGGTGAAACAGCTTCACTTTGACTATTTCAATAGTGTGTATGTGTGCAAAGCGGTATGTGTTCATCAATAATAGAAACCTATTTTTATTAGAATACTACATGGCGAGTCACAAACTCAAATGGCCAAAAGGACAGGCAGTTACACAAATGAGTGAAGCTGGCCAGAACTGGTGAACGTAAGAGCACTTGCACCATCCAAAGGCACAACTGACTCCCATCATTTGACACAAGGCAGAATGTGGGCTAAGGGTTGCCATATCATCTGACTTAAGAGGTCCAGAAATAAGAAAATTCATGTATAATTTGCTTTAGTATAAATGTTAGTATTTATTTTAATTTTAAAACAATACATAGGCCAATCAACATGTGTTTGCATAACAAACTAAGTTTACCAGCCTCCAGATTGGGACCTCTGACCAAACTACTTAGGCCAGCTATATAATGCCAAGTCTTTTAAGCCAAGATATAGTAGAAGGGGTCAATTTCAATGACACAGAACTTCTTATTCATTCTTTTATCCAAAGATGATTTATTAAGAGAATATTAGCATGTAATTCACATTTTATACCAAATGCCAATGACTTAAACAATATAAAATAGCTCTCTGTCTCTTCCAGAAGTCCAACTGCAAGCAGTCCATGACTGACATGGTGGGTCTTCCCTCCTCCACACACAGCTTCTGTATCATAATGAAGATGCCTGCTCCAGCTCTTGCCATCAAGTTATCAGATCTGCATTCCAGGCAATATGAAGAGAGAAAGAAGAAATGTAGGGAATGCTTCTTCAATTCAAGAACACCATCCAGAAGTTTTACATTTCATTTTCACTCACATCCAACTGGCCACAACTTAGTCACATGATCATGCCTGGCAACCATAGAGGCTGGAAGATAAAATATTTATGTTTGGCAAACATGAGCTCATCTAAAGTTTGATAGATCTATTTCTAAAAGAAGAGGAAACATCTAGAATTCTCTACCACCAAAACCCTATTGTACTAGATCATGTTATATATGGTATATTCCAATAAAATATATTTTGATGAAAATGTATATTTTATACTCATGAGTAGTTTAAAATCCAGTAAGGTATATATTCTTGAGGAGGAACATTATCCAAGAAAAGGGAATGGTATGATTAAAGAAATAAAGGCTGGATAATGTGATGTCAGTGCCAGCTACTTCATGAACAGAGAACCAACCTGAGGAAAACTTGCCAGCTCATAAGTATACTGCCTGTTCCTCTCCTGAATCACCCAACTGAAGCAGCCATCTTTAGGACATAAAGTGCCTAAAAAAAAAACTATGTTATCTTAACACCAAAACCAATTGCAATATCTGATGCTTTAAAAAAATGTATAGTGATAAAGAACAGACATAAGAAGCAATCTCTCACTTTGATAAAGTCTCAAAACATTTCGAGATATACTGCTCTGACTTTATTTTTTATTTTTTATTTTTTGCTCTGACTTTAAAACAAAGGCTATAACAAGAGACAATGAAGGACTCAGGAATTCCGCTTCTGGATATTTATGCAAAGAAACCCAAAACACTAATTTGAATATATATGCATCCATATATTCACTGCAGAATTATTTATAATAGCCAAGATATGAAAGCAACTTAAGTGTCCATCAATAGAGGAATGAATAAAAAAGTGATATGTGTATATACAGTGGAGTATTACTCATTCACAACAAGAATGAAATCTTGCCATCTGCAACAACATGGATGGACTTAGAGGGTATTATACTAGGTGAAATAAGTCAGACAGAAAAAGATAAATACTATATTATTTCACCTATATGTGGAATCTAACCAAACAAAATAAATGAACGAACAAAAGAGAAACAAATTCATAGATACAGAGAACATTTTGATGGTTGCCAGATGAGAAAGTGGTGGGGAAATGGGTGAAGAGGGAAAGGGATTAAGAGGTACAAATTGGCAGTTACAAAATAGTCATGAGGATGTAATGTATAGCATAGAAAATGTAGTCAGTAATATTTTAATAACTACTATGGTCAGACGAGTACTAGATGCGTTGGGGTGCTCACTTTGTAAGTTATATAAATATCTATTCACCATGTTGTATACCTGAAACTAATATAATGTTGTATATCAACTGTAATAAAAAAAAACAACATTTTTTTTTAAAAAAAGATATGCTGCTCTAGCTAACTCAGGAAAGCATGTGTCCAGCAGACTGGTCCAGCCTCACTACTTAACTTAGGGCTATCCACTCACCCTGATACTATCTCCTGCTGAACCTCCAAGACCAATATATAATTCCAGCTCACTGGAGACAACTACACAGGAATAGTTTTGTACCTCTTCAGACTTTCCCCTAGCATACAGGTATGTAATCTGAGCCCAATTTTCCTTAATTCATCTAGTAATTCTTGACTTTCAGATCTTGACTTCAATCTTCAGAAGTTTATTTTCTTTTATTTCCTCTATATTTGGAATTCAATTTTTTTTCTTTTCATTGTGTATTATAAATAGGGTTTTCTCAAAAACATGGCCTTGAGCTTTCTATTTGCAGTTCTGCTCCCAAATATCTCAGGAGCCCTACGAGCAACTTGTTTTGACTTTCAACCTCAAAATCCAATCTTTACCCCAAACACTCTGCTAGCCCATCTTTCTTCAAATCCATACTCATCTTAGAGAGAGGAAGGAGTGTCACTGAAACAGAAATCATGCAAATGCTATAATAATGTTAGCATGAGGTATGAAAGAGATCATGAGTTAGGATGATTACAGCAGAACCAAAAAGAATGGAGATATGTGAAGGGCATGAATTGGAGGTAGAATCAATTGACTTGGTGACTGACTGCTTGTGAAAAATTGGTTGAAGGAGGATTCAAAGATGGCACTGAAATTTCCAACATGGTTGCAGAGGAAATGGTAGCTCATTAGGAGAGATAGGACTTCAAGAAAACAATTGGTGGTGAGGTGGAAGTGCCTAGATTGTGATGTGAAGTATTCTTTGGTGTTTAAATGTGTAGTAAGTGTGTCTTTCTATTAATAATTAATAATTTTGTTATATTGCCAATAACTTATTAGATGTTGGTTTTTCTCTTCTCCATCCCTGTCTTTTGTTGAACCTCTTTAGATAACACTCTGATTCTTTTCTGTTCAGATATTTGTATTTTGTATTGTGATCTCACATAAGCTATTTAATAATGCCAAGAGGACCATTTTCAATTGAATGTTATTGTGATTTACTAGGTCTTTGAACATAGTTTTAGGTGGGAGGAAGGGGAGTTTCTCCTGTACATCACACAGAAGTTGGCCCATGCTCTCAATAAAAAGCTCATTATGGAAAGATTATAAACGTATAACAATACATTTTAAGTGAGATGCAATGATCTGTAAAATTGGTGTGGCTAATTAGCAGATCGAATCTCTGTAAGAACTGGATGTCTTTAACATCCTGCAGTTGCTTAATTTTATAGGTGTTTTACTATCCACAAATGTTTAGTAAAATTAAATAATAGTATAAATGTTTAGTGGGATTAAAGCAACTGTAAAATGAAACCAAACAAAATGAGTTTATTTTGTTAATAGAATAAAGAGAATCCCAGTGTTAATATAACATTACACAAAATCTAGAGCAAACATCCTCTGAATCCCAGCCTCATTTCACATGTAATTAACCTTTCTCAATCAAGATAAGCATCCCTCATACCTCCTTCTCGACTGCCGTGGATCCATGTCTCTTCTTTCATGTGAATAAAAGGCAGGCATCAATTTAGACTAGGAATACTGTCACACATTGTGCTTCTAGAGCAACATCATTCCAAAAGTATTTTGAATACTGATCATTTCCCCCAATACGTTTAAAACTATATTTTACCAATCTTATTGCTTTCTTGCAGAAGTAAGAGACATTTGATGCTAATGGATAATAAGTTTTCACACTAAAATCTCGACTATTGATCACAACTGAGGTGGACATGTTTATATTTTGGTCTTCTAACAACCACTCCCTGATTTCTGGTAAATGATGGCAATTTGGGAGCAGTACTCTATTGCTTTGAGTGGGGGATCTCATCCCCTATCTACAGGAATGCAACATATTGCCTAAGCTTGGATCAACAAGCACAGTCAATTCCCTTGCCCTCAATGATTGGTGAACAGGTAAGCTCAGAAACCCAAGTTGCTGCAATCAGGCTGAGCAAGTATGAGAGCTGCTGGGAAAGGAATATCTCTTTTTCTTGGGAATTGAATGTGAGATGATATGAAGCTGTCGCTGCTATAGCCATTCTGCTACTACACAGGTCCAGAAAATAAGGCCAACACATGGAAGAGAACCTAATCAAGAATAGGGGGAAACTATGTTCTAATGATGTTGTTTGAGCTTCTATAAAGCCTAAAAATTCCTAAAGTCAGTTTTACTCCAGGAATTCCAAGCTACGTGTAGTTCAAAATGATATAGCAAGCCAATGTAATAACAGTCATACAGTTAAGATTATGGGTTGAACAATCATACATACTTGGGTTTTAATTCCAACCAAGCTGCTAACTTTCTGAATTTCCTTTGGCAAATAGCTTGAGTTGAGGACATAGCTCCTTCCAGTGTTTAAAAGGGTTTATAAAAACTATGTTGTAAGCATTAAGTAAATTGCACATAAGCTATGCATAAAATACATGTTAATGCTGAATAATTTTATGAAAGACCAAAAGCTATATCAGTGATTTTATTACAGATATACTGAATCTTATTCTAGATGTTAAATTGATTTGTATTCTGAAGTTTTTCTAGTTCCAGAAATGTGTTTAGCTCTGCAACTTAAAGATTTATGGGTAGTGTTAGGAGGAAGAAACAAAATTCTGTTCTGGAAATAAAGTCATAAGCTTAAAATTGGCATCTATTTTTACCCATATTGTCCAAGTGTTTAGCAATGGAGTGAAATGAAGTAAAATGAAATGGAATGACTCACCACCAGTAGATCAATGGGATTTGCACAAAGTTTGCACAAAATGGTAGACAAGGATGTTCTTTCACAAGGTCTGGTGAGATCATGTTTTAAGGGACATTCTTACTCTTCTCATAATATTAAACAACAAATTATAAAATTAGAGTTTATAAAAGATAGCATTTTCATATACGTCTGTAAGGATCAGAAAAAGAATAAACTATTAAGCCACAAAACTTATGTGCTAAAAATATAGAAGTAAACAGAATCAGAGTTTTGTGCTTGTGGTTCAAATGAAACTAAAAGTGTTTCCTACAAGATGAACAAGAGTCGCACATACTTTTTGAAGTTGGTAGCTATTACTAAATCACACTGGAATTCAGTTGTGGCAAACTGGGCCTAGAGAGATAAGAGAACAAAAAGTGTCCCTTGAGGAGAAAATAAAGTAGGTAACCAGACTGCTCTTATTCTATACTATCTCCCACATCACAATAGAACAGAAGCCTTAGGTGTTTCTTCTGTGTTAGAGGTATAGAGGCCAGATAAGAAAATCAAAAACCACTGGTAAGAGAAATGTAAACAGAGAGAGAGAGAGAAAAAGGGGTCAAATAAACTCCAAATATTCCCTTTTTGCTTTTGTAGTTACCTAGCTAAAAATTCTTTATATCTGGTTAACAATTCTTTATAGTACTAAGTTCTCTCTGGTGAAACAATTGGTATGATTTCTGTCTCCCTAAAAGAGTTAAGACGATTGCTTCTGGAGGTTTTTGCTTATTTTGCTTTGTTTGTTTGTTTGTTTTGTTTTGCTAAGAGCAGAAGACTTATTTCAAAAGAAAGCTCTCATAAAAACCCTATATTTAAATGATAAACAAGGAATTTCTCTGGTAGAAAAGTTAAATCCAGTTGTTAACCAAAGCCCTCCAATGTAAGGCATCTCCTTGGGAACATATGAAGAGAAACCAAAAACATTTAAAACATGGCTCATGAAATAAGAAATGTTAGCCTCAAAGTTTCATTCATATATTTAATGGTATAGAATCCTAGGGCTGTGGTTTACTAAACATTAATTTGTCAACTCTCTGGTGATAACATAACTTGTTCGTGTCCCTAAATAATCACGACAACATTAAAGTAGAATGCAATATCCCATTTATATTTACATGGTATAATAAAATGAGAATTCAAAGAAGGCAGTCATTGAGAGAAGTGACACTTAAGGTGGACCTTGCACATAAGAGAGGTAACAAAAGAATTAGAGTACTGTCACTTAGAAATAGTCATAAAGCAGGAATCTTAAGCAACCAACCATTCAGGTCATAAGTCCACCATTTTACAATAATTGAAACTTGTGAGAAAAATTGTTTGCAGCACTCCAACATCAGTATCTTGTTGCCTGAGGTTAGTTTAGACATATAGTAATTGCATCTTGTTTCCCAGTGTTTGTCTTAGCTTTCTTGTGTCCCACTGATCCATTGATTCTGCCCCACAGGCTACTGGCTTCAGTTTTCAGTGAAGAGCACGCTGGGATAAGGGCTTTGTTTCCTCAACTCTACCAATACAGAGATGTTGTCCTGGAAAGTCAGATTTCTAGGTACTTCAAATTTCCTGTGGCAGTGGTTAATTATCCAATGGAAACTTTTATATTTCTAGGAGAATTACCTCCAAGCCTTGGAATCCCTGCAATGCTCTTGTGAATCAGACTTGAAAACAAGCTTTGTCAAACAGCAGGGTCTGTCTGAATGTAGGTCAAAAATAGAAAACCTTTCAAAAGATTAGCAGCAACTGGTGCAAAACAAGGCAGTATCAAAATTATTCACAATCCCTTTCCTATCCCTTAAAACTGATTAAGAATACCACTGTTGCTGAAATTTACTAAATTTTTAACTGTGTATGACTTAGAAAATATCTCTTTCATTCTAGTCTTCAAACCACCACAGAAAAATTGTAAGCCCTATATTCTCTAACTTTTTAGAAATCATAGGAAAAATCAGGAGTAAAATATAGAAACCTGAGTTGTACATGTCTGACATATTAGGAACAATTTGATAAGCACAGGCCACTTTTTAAAGCAATATAAATATCAGTTCCAATGAAGTTTTGGTATAGAACTTAAACTCAGGCAACCTGAATTTATAAGAATAGTGTACTGAACGTGATTTAGTAATCATTTCTAGCATGTTAAAATATCCTCTCAATTTGTGTCATTCTCCTAGACACAGATTCCTTTAAAAGACGTTAGTAAAAAAAGTTGTATTGCAGGAGTCCATTCATGTTTTCACCTTCTAAGTAAAACTCATTTTAACCTTTTAGTGGATTATTTTAGTTCTAGGTGATAACTAGCAATTTTAGCTTTTACTCAGACCTCATAAACAGTGTCCAGTAGCTAATTAATATTAGATTCTAGGTAGCTTCTCATCGTTTTCTAATCTTTACAATAATCCTGTGAGCTGTTATGCTTAAACTTTGAACATGGAAGCTCAACTTCAGAGGGGTTAGCCTCAGTAAGAAATACACAAGCTTAGATACAAATAGTACATTATATAGTTCTTCATGTTGGGAAACAGTGAATTATATGTAGAAGATGAAAATTAGTTGAGAGTTCATATAACCTTTTTGGAAGAGATTTCTAGGGGCAGAAAAAAAAAGGGAAAATTGACATCTAAGAAATAGGAAAGTTAGACTATCTGAAAGGGAAATTGAAATGAATGTTTAAAGGGAAGATAGAATTTCTTTGATGATCTTTTTCCTCATGAAGATTCCCTTTGTTGTAGAATTAATATGGAAAGTTTTATGGATGTTATAATATACTTTTGATACAAAGTAAAAGGTATTTTTTAAAAAGAAGTTAAATTCCCAGTGTTTTTATTAGGCATACTTGTACCTAGTAAATGAGCTTCTATATTGTCAGAAACTCTGAAAAGAAATCATATCCAGGATCTATGAAATTTCTTATTCTTTTACTGTAAAATTTCAATTCCAGAACTTTTTCTAAAGAAAATATCAGAAATGTGGACAAAATATATGTATAGAGATATTTATTGAAGTATTATTTTTAATAGTAAAAATTGGAAACAACCTAAATGTCCAAATTCATGGAAATGTTTAAATGCATTATGATCCTCAATTAAGATGGAATAGTATGAAATAAATACAATGTGTTTGAAGAATTCTTTATGGTTTGGAGATATGTTTATAATATAACATAATGTGGAAAAGCAAGATAAAAACAATGCATAGAGTATGATCTCAATTTAGGGTAGGGGAAAGTATATTTCTAAAAATAAAAAGGAATTTAAGGAAAAACAACAAAATATTAACAGCAATAATCTTGGAACACTGAGATTGTGAAAGATTTTACTTTCTTCTTTATACCTTTTTCTATTTTCCAAATTTCAACAATATACATATATTACTTTAATAATCAGAATATGAACAATAATAACTATTTAAGAAAAAAGATTTGAACATTTCAATTAACATTCTTTTAGACGGCAATTTAAGAAATTTTTCTTTTGCTCTTATAGATGGGTTCTCAAAATGTCTGCTGTTGACACATCATTCTGAATAATACTTTTTCAGATTAATTCAGAATTTGCAATGACATATAAATTAAGCCGTTGGCAATGATATGCAATTTGATAAATGCATACATTGTTGATGTGATGAATCATATTTTCATTTAAATTTAGGTATGGTTTTAGGGAACCAGTGGTAATTCAGCTATCACTATGATTCATTAAGAGGATTTTAATTCTTTTAAATTTATGATTGGTATAGTTTAATCATTTTCAACTGTACATTCTTCTTCATTCTTGAACATATTGCTCCAGGACCAGCTTTTTCGAAAAATAAAGATAAGCATGCGTATCTTCAGTATTAAAGATTTTAATTCAGGAGTTTAACTTGTCTAGCTACCTTTTTATTTTTGGTCAATATAATTTAATTTGTAATTTAGTGTACATCTACATTTGTTTCACAATGTCCAACTGAAGTAATTCTTCATATATTAATGATTTGAAATTATTTTTAAATAAGTTCATGGGTTTGCAATTAGGAGAAATAGTAACTTTCATACATGAATGATCTATATAGCTCACTCATAAATACGATTTGAATATAAAAGCAGTCAAGTGATATTAACATCAGGATCTCAGTACCACTAAGCTTCTACCTATTTCATTGTATTCTCTTTATTTATAGATTTAAAAAAAAAAAAAATCTACGGATATTTCCAGGAATATCCAGGGATGGTAGTTATTCACTTGAGCTCAGGAGGAAAGTCTTGTGTTACTCTGGTTTTGCCTCTCCTTTATGTCCTATCACCCCTTCCACTTTAAGGATGCTGGAGAGATACTTTTGAAATACTTTAGAATGGGGTTAAAGAATGAGCTGGAGAAAAGGACAGATAAATTATTTTTTCATTACTCTCAAAATATGCCAATACCAATGTTATTTCTATGATTATAAGACAAAAAATCTTAGTATAAAGGTATCTAAAACTATAGAGAAGTAAAGATTTCTATTACACTTTCCATCACACTTCCTCTTCTTTCAGACATGTTTTAAATGCATGTACTGATTTTATCTTTACCAAATTGTAATCAGACTGAAATACACCTGCTTTGTACACTTAGTAAAAACTAAACACCTTTCTCTTCCAAACACTAGGCATATCATTATTTTAATGGTCATAGATAGTCCATTGATAGACTCCCATGATTTGTTTCATGAATTCCTTATTATTTTCATTTTTATACACATTTTGACACATTTGTCAGATTTTTCCGCTTAAGACTAAATTCTAAGATGTGAAATTTCTGGATCAAAGAAGATCCACAATTTTGTCTTTTGTAAATATTTCCATTAGAGATTCACTAAGACCTCAAAAGGGCTTAAGAAATAAACACATACACACACATATATGCACATAAAAATACATATAAACCATTTTTCTGTTCTAGTTACTTAACTTTTCTATTTTGGCACTAGTTAATAGTTATTATATTAATTAGTTACTAGCTTTTAAAAATTATTTTAACTTTATAATGCGTTGAAGAACAAGTTCTTCATCATTACTTTTTTTGCTGATATTTTTCTTGGCACTTTCCAAAGTTGGTTTTGACAATTCCTTTATAAAATGATTTTATCAAGTTATCCCCCCAAACCATAAGTAATTTGATTGAGAACATATGTTAAATTTAATTTAACTTTTTCACTGCCTAAGATTCCTTTTGCTATATATACAATTTATCTCCTTAATTAACTGATTTTCTACATAGATCATCATATGAATCAAAAATCATAATATGGTTAGCTCTAATTGAAAAATAAAAAATATACATAAAAAGAAAAATATAAGTCACAAAACAACTTAAAATATAATCAAAATAGTGCTTAAAATAAATCAAAATATGATAATTATATTTGAATACAATATATTTCTAATTTTATAATCAACTAATTTGCATTTGATAATAATTCTGGGATGATGTTAAATAACAGTGATCCCCATCATGTATGTTTTCTTCTGATTTATTTTTTTTAAGCATGATGCATCCTTTAGATTGACACAGATTCAGAATTTCATTCTTCTATCCTTGATTTAGTGTATATGTTCTCTTTTAAAAGATCAATAATTGTTGTATTTTTATCCATTATGTTACTGGTACCTGTGTAATTAACAATAAGTATTTTTTCCTATTGACCTTTTAATATGATGAATTATTGATTTCTTAACACTGATCCACCCTGCTGTCCTTTGAATAAACCTTACATATCCAATGGACATTGTGTTGAATTTGTTTGTAAATATTTAGATTTTTGCTAATGTTCATAAGTAAAATGGTCTGCATTTGACATTTTTAAATGTTATATTTCTCAGATTAAATTCAGAATTATACTGACTTTGAAAAACAACTTAGAAAACCTTTCTTTTTTAGTATGTGTGTAAAAAATGATTTAAAAATCTATTAATTAACCTATTCTTGAATGTACAATTGACAATATATTTAAAACTTCCTCAGTAAAATTTCTTTCTTAGGAGTTGTTCTTTGACAACTTTATTTCTTTCTGGTTAAATTCCTTTTAAGCTATAATTAATATATTCAGTTAAAATTCTCTAACAGATATACTCATACATATATTCTTAGAAAATTCTTCATTTCCTAAAGATTTCTAAATTTGTTGTTATGAAATTCTGCATAATATTCAGCTATAACTAATATATCCTTTAGACATCAATACTTATATCATTTTTCTAATTTGGAAAATTAAAAATTTTTCTAATTTGAAAAAATTTAAAATTTTTCTAATTTGGAAAAATTTAAACTTAAAAAAGTTTTAAGTTTCTTTTTCACATCTGCTAAAATTCTTACTGGGCATTTATTGCTTTTTAAAGTTCTTCAAAGACTCAGCCTTGAATCTATCAATTGGTTCTTTTCTAATTTATTAAAGTTTAAATTTATCTATATTCATTTTTTTCTACTAATGTTTCTAAGTTTATAATATTCTTCATATGGTCTTTACACTGAATACTTAATTGAATGGTATTAATATGTGTAATATTATGTTATATAATATGTGTTCTATAACATAATATGCAATAGATATCTAATATACATTGTGTAATAATATGTATTATGGTGAGTAATATACATAATATAATAATATGAATCATTTGGATTTGACTATATAATTATAATAATTATAATATGTTCATTTGTAATTGTATTATTCTTAATATTATGAATTTTCTTATGACTTTAGATTTAAACACATTCTATAAATTATTATGTAGTTTTCTCATTGTCATCAGTTTCAAAATGGTCTATTACACTGGCTTTGATATTTTTTGAATCCTTTAATTTAAATGTTATTTTAATAGTATTTTTAAATTCCTAAGTGGTTATATTATATTTTTCTTGCTTTAAATTATTAAATTTTAGTTTTGTTGCATGAATTAATTCAAATTGATGTTAAATATTTGCCTTTTATTTTTAATATATTGAGATTTTATTTAAAAACCAGTAGATAATCTATCTAAAAGTATCTTCCATGGTGTTCAGGAAGAAAGTGTATATTTTATTTTCAGATATAACACTTTGACATGTGTTATATAATAATATAACATGCAATATGATCTCTAATATGCATTATATAATAACATATATTATGATGAGTAATATACATTATGTAATAATATGTATTATTTGGATATAACTATATAATAATTATAATATATTTATTACACATATTAGCTGTAACACTGACACAGCTAATCAAGACATCATACTATTTTATTAAAAATTCATATATGTATTTGATCTGTCAAAAATAATTTCAACATATTTATATTTTCCACTACTATTATATTTCTATAGTGGTAATGGGTTTCCACAGATTTTTTTTCCTTTTTATATGTTAATGAATTGTTATACAACTCTATTAAGTAGGGAACATTTAGGTCAAAGTCTGTTTAACTCAGTTATCTCTACATGTCATCCTATGACAGTGTGCCAATGACTAATCTAAGTAGTAAATTTTTTCATTGTGTAAGCAAGTTCTTTCATTTAATCTAGATGTTTTCTTAATATTTAATATAAAAACGTGTCTCTCTGTGTCCTTAATATTCAATAATTCTATCAAGACTTAGCTAATTACTGTTATGAACATATTCTTTAGTATGCATTTTAAATCCAGGGAAATTTTCTTCTCATATCTTTGAATAGCACTTCTGTTTTTGATCTATATTGAAAAAAGAAAAAAAACTGTGTTTATTCCTCGTTGATCAGCTTAAAAATTTGTCAGCTATTCTCTTATTTTTTTATTTCTTTTAGTGATTTTGCTCATTACTATTTATATTTTCAAAATATGTGACTGCCTGTTTTATTTCAATAGCTATTTATTTTACTTGTTGCATTAAATAACTCTATTTTTATTTCTTTTTACATATTTCTCATCTGGTCTTTATTTCTACCTATTATCTCACCATGCTTTTCTTGTTTTAAGAAATTAATCATTATTGCTTTTATGGAGATTTAAAAGTAGCCATAGTTTAGAACTTCTTGTTTGCAGAAGAAATCATTTTTGATAAGTATTTTGGTCTTCCAATTCATGGATAAAATGTTTTATTTTTTGCAAAGAATCTATTTAATAAACTTATTTCTTTGTCTTATTATTGTTTTTTACTTATCCATATTTATCCACAAATCATAAAATTTCTATCAAGAAACAGGGAAAGTGTTTTTCTCTTGGATGTTCTCCCTCTCTCCTTTAATATTGTTAGAAATCTTTTTCAACTCACATTTAAATGCTTGTTGCTAATTCTGTAACCTATCTAAGTGTGGGGACACAAATATGGAGTAGTGCCAGAGGTAATTATGGCTGAAGAACTTTGTACCCTCTTTGGTTGTGCATGTATGTGCTTATGTTCATGAAATCAGTATGACAGGTGCCGGCTAGGATTCTTTTATGTCTGAGAAATGGCTTTGCTTCTTTGGCCAATCATTATCCATTGAATTTGTTCACCATAATCAAACTGCTTCTCTAGCACAGTTACTGCTATAGGTCTAGCAAAGTGATCCTTGCCTCAGTTCCTAGTCTAATATCCTCAGGTAGATATTGAAGAGAGCCTTGCTACCTTGGCTTAGATCTCCATATCCACTCAATAGAGCCTCCTATGTTGACCTGTAGTTCTAATTTTTGCCCAGATCTTGGAATTCATTGTCATCATGGATCTTATGTAATATTTTATTTGTTTAGGTTTTTGGTTCGTTTTAAACAGGAGCAGACTAATTATGACTGTAAAAAGAGAAAACATTCAACAAGATAGAGAGGTTTAGATTTTGAGATCAGTTAGAAAGAGATGACAAAATACAGGGTAGTAATATAATGAATTTTACAAAACAAAAGGATCAATGATATCTTTAATAAAAAAGTAAAATATAGAGAGAATTATGTGTTGAAAAGATTATTCAGTTTTTAAATGCCTTCAAATATAAGAAAATCTCTTTAGATATATTCTAGAAAGTGATCTTCAAATATTTGCCCTAAAATTGTTGTTGGACTTATGAATTGCAAATATGAAATAGGCTTCTAAATCTATATTCATTTAAATTTTTTTCATGGATTCTGATGTGTAATTATTTTTGGAAACTACTGTTCTAGGTAACCTGGAAATATACATTTGGAGGAAAGGAAGAATTTGACTATCTGTACAGAAATCTTTTAAATAAAGTAGATGCAATTTATAAATAAACAATTTGATGTTAAAATGCAAAAACATAAGCATTCAAATAAATATTAGTGTTTCTGTTGAGTAACTTTCATGTCTACAATTTATTCTTTAGATTTCTTCAAGGATGAAAATTTTGAGAATGTCATTTGAGAATGGACTTGATTTTTTTGAAGCATATTGAAGTCTTTTCAAATTATGTTTTAGCCGCATGGTCAAATAGATCTTTGGGAATTTCTCTAGGTATTGGATAATTAAAGGATGAAAGTGAAAACTAACGTTTTCTTAAGTTATTATGACTAGAGTTCAAATATCAGCATGAAAATAATATTACCCTTAAGTTGATCAAGATGCTTATGATCAGAAGCACATTTCAGAATAAAATAGTCTCTTATTCTTGACACTTATGTCCACAGTCCTGACATAAACAAGAGACAGGCCTTTTTAGTACATGCAAAAAAGCCCAAGTATTAAGTCCAATTGTATGTAATAAGTGAGATTGGTATTTAACTACATGACAACTCCAGGTGGATAAAAGAGAACAGGCCAAAAGACTACTCTTTCAATAATGGACTTCAGATAATTCACCTCTGTCCCAGCACTGTTCGCATGTTTCAGTGGCTTGTATATTAATTTTAAATATATGTAAAATTAAAAGTAGACCCATTTAATTAGACATTCAAAGAAATATAAGTGCTGTGTTTATTTTGATTATATGAACATGGAAAGTTGTTAAGTAATTTAAAATTGAAGTCATAAAATTTTTTTATATACCACCTCAATTTTTTAGACCTTAATTTTCACTTTTATTTTCCCTATCACATAGTTGAATTAATTTTATTCAAACATTTGCCAGGCAACACAACAATATGCTTTTAGAAGGACTCGCTTCTTTGTCATAGTTAATGCTTATAGTTCTCTTCATATTTTTAGAGGTAAGAAAATTATCCAAGAAGCTCTTTGTTCTAGCTGGATAATATTATTTAATTTACTTCTTCAAAGTTTAAATATGGAAAATAATTTTTAAAAGAATTTATGTTTTATTCTATATAGTTGTGGAAATTTGAGTATTATAAATAACACAGATGGGCAGAAATAGAGTAAAACAAAGTTACCAAAGATTTGCTGAGAACCTGTCACCATAGAAAACAAGGTTGTTTTCTATGTCCTTATTCTTGGTGAGATTTAAAGATGGAGAACCGAGCATATCATTGATATAACACACCCTGTCTATTATCCAGTAAGCTTATTCTAACTGGGAGAAGCAAAGTTTAATTTCCTTGCTGTGAAATCTCGTAAGAATATGCAGAGAGAACTAATGTAGAAAAATCTATTCCCCCGTTAATTGTGTAGTTTTTTCTCTTGTAACATTAAAATCATCTGTGGGATTCAGTCTCAATTTCAGAGGATGGCTGGCGGTACCTCTCAGTAATACACGCTAACTATAAAAGTGAGATCAAGTCTGCTTAAGTTGCCTTAGCACTAATTTTCAAATCTCACTGTATCAACAACAAAAAATGGTTTATTTCATGTTACAGGGAGAATTGCAGAATCAAAATGGAAGAAACACTGACAGAGCACGTAAGCAGAGCATTAACTTTAAAAATAGGTGGTGCCGTACAAAGGTAGGGATCAGCCAGGGGCTCAAGCCAAAGTTCAGGGAGTCAGTGGTCATAGATAAGCAGGAGTGGAAAAGGAAGCTGGTGTTAGGAAATGAGACCATCCACTGTTGGGCTCAGAGTGGTTCACCATAAAGTATGATTGGGGAAAAAAAATTACCAGTGGGGTGACCAGATCTTAAGTCACAGATCAACAGTGATGCTGCTGCAGGAAGGACTCCTTTTAGAATAAATCCCTTCATTAACATCCCAGATTTTGGGTTTCTCCTGGAAATAAGGAGAAAGTTTCTCAGAACCAAGCTTCCAATATTATTCGATGAGCAAATTGTATTTGTCTCTAAGTTCACACCTTTACTCATTTCCCACACTTTTTTTGTATCTTAAAGGAACAAATATGTGTAGTAATAAGTAAGTAATGTTTATGAGTAGTGGGAAGTAATCATCGAACTAAAATATCATAACTTTTAAATTTTAATTAATTAATTTATTTCATGATTCATGTAACTTTTCTTAACTTCTTTCAGGCCTTAAGAAGGAGGACTCATGACTTTTTGTGGCTGACTCAGAGAAAAAGGAATTAAGTTGCCATATAAATAAATGGCTGACAGCACAATCCATGATGTGGTGAAATTATATTTGGGCCCAGTAACCACAAATATAATGTAGCTCACTGAATTTATTTTAATATCAAGTGAGTTTATAAACTAATTTTATAACATACGTATGAAGCAGTCAGTCCTTTTTATTGACATGAAAGGCTAAATGTCTTTTTTATTGATGTAAAACTAGTTTCAGTCCAAATGTTAAAATATTGAGATAATAGAATTCTATCATCTTAAGGGATTAAAAATAAGTGAGGTTTTATTGTATTATCTTCTGTATGTATAGATTGCCCATCATTAATCAGACTTATACTTTGAGTCATACTTTTGGTTTTTCAGGACATAATTTCCCTCAATTTAACCACACTCTTTCATCTGTTCTCCAATTTTTTCGACTTCCATAGGTGATTAAAGGAACTCTTTGCAATGTAGTTGTTTGGAATGTTTATGGGGAAAGAGAAGGACATAAACAAAATTAAATGTCATTGAACAGCACAGAGATATGAAGCTATGTCATTGATATAATTGACTTCAAATAAAATCAGTTCAGTTAACTTTAATATGCCAAAACCTTACCTGAAACCACTCTCTCTTTATATTTCTCTGAAGCTATCCCACAATTGTAGGTCCTGGTGCTGAGATGAATTTGTAGCACACTGGAATTTAAGAAGGAAGAAACTACAGCCTTTGCAAATAATTATATCTGGATAATTTTTAAAAGTAGTAACTGATAGGATTTTTGTCTCTGGTTAGCTAAACCATTCCATGTTCCTTGGCTCAGGAGAGAATTAGAGATGAAAAAACCTCTTACCAGTCTTTGGAAAAGGACTTTGAAGAAGTCAATGCATGTGAAAGAATATGATGATTTACAAGAAGCATTTCCTGACCCAGAACTGGAAAAGTTTCTGCAGGTTGGAAGGAGGGGAGTAGAGTTAGAAGGAGGCAAGGAGACCTGAGATGCTACAGAATCCCTGATAATGGAGCCCAACCTCACCTCTTATCAGTTTTTATAGCATTGAGTTAGTTTTTCTTAGACAAGGTTGCATGCCCAATAAAAGCTTGAGGCAGAACTCATACTCCAGGTTTCACGGTATTTCTGCTGTAATTAGGACGAGTATATAATTTATTGCCCAACTCGGAAGAACACTGAGACTAAAATAAGGGCCATTAAAAATTATGCCAGGACAGCAGGTGTGGGACATGGTTTATGGTTACCCTATCACCTGAAGCAGTAAAGATTATATTTATTTTGATCTCTTATACTGTCTTTTGTTATCTACTTGATCCTGAATCTTTATCATTAAGTTCTGATTGCTATAGTTGGCCTCCTATGCGTGATGCTCCTACACACCTTGTCTTTTGAATGCACTCTACCACCAACTAGTTGAATGATCTTGGCCAAGTTATATAATCTCTCTTAGACTTGGATTAAATTAGCATTATGTAAAATAGCCCTCCTATGATGCTAATTCTTATTTTGCTGACCTTATTCTGCATTTTTGGATCTCTTGCCAGTGGTGATTTGCTGAATCTCTGGACATTGACTTAGCAAAGACTGTCTTTTTCTCAGTCAAATCCTGTTATCCTTCTGACCTTGAACCCTACCTGCAATGCAATATCAGCACTGATACTTATTTATCAGATAATTAGCTTCTTGGCATATTGTTAGGATTGCTTAAAATACAGGCATTTCTATATAAATGGAAATGCTTTAACACTTTATCCTTTTTAATAATCAAACCAAAGAAACTGCAGCCATCAAACTCTGGTGCAATCTCTTTTTTTGAATGTGATAACATTACTGGGTAGCACTCAGTGTTCTTGTGGGGATTAATGCATGAAAATGCCATTTTGCATAACAATAATGTCAAAAGCATAACTCTGAAAAGGTCCATCTTAGTTATAAAACTCAAGCAGAGGATTGATACATTATCTTTAGAGAATTCCAAAATGCTTTGTGATTCTGCATTGTATAATATCTCTGACAAGATATAAGAAGAAAGTATTCCATTTAAATACACAGGTGCAGATCTCATCCCAGGGTTCTATTTCTGAAGTCATGTTTGTTTTAGGTAAAGGTCACCAAGAAATGCTCCTTTGAAATTTCAGATATTAGAAGAAAATATGACAATATTGGGGTGAATGACCTTTGTGTTGATCACTCTGTCAAGAATCCATAAATATGGGCACATGAGAAGAGACTTTGTCTATAGTCACAGATTTTTAGAACAAAATTCAATATTTGGAATTATTGTCAATTGTATTTTATTTGATGAATGCAGGCTCTGGGACATCAATATTTAAAACCTTTAATATCACATTCTCTTGATTGTAATTCTATAAGGAAAAACACTACTTTCTCTTCTTTCCAGCATTTGGTACAGTTGAAATACATAATAGTAAATGGTTCCACATACTCATGTGGGTTTTATTCTGACTTACTTGCTCCTCAAGGTCCTTTATTTTGTGCTGCTGTTTATCAAGAAATATCATGTGAAAGTTAATAATAACACAATTTAGAGCAATAATTACATTTTTATTCAATAGCTGTGGGAAAACACTGAATTAAATAATGAGATAAAAATGAGTGTCTCAGGCCTAACAGGACATTAATCAACATATTAACTGTGTGGGCAAACTGATTTGAAACTGTTATGGCTTAATTTGTCTCAAAATCATTATTTTTTAATGTATTTGTTAATGTATTTTAAAATATGTGTTGAACTGATCATAAGTAAGCATTAGATTTCAACAGAATAGATGCTACTCCTTATCCTGTCATGAGTTATCCTCTTTTTATAGTGCACAGTATAAAATCGATATTCCTGAAACTCTGACATTTCAAGTTATGTTCAGATAAGGCTAAATTAGTTCTGCAACCTCTTTACCTAAATTAAGTTATAATAACTGTCTATATATTTTCATAATCCAAATTGTCAAATATTATTCATTGTTGTTTTAAAGGAATTTCACGAAAATGTTTAAATGTCACTGCAGTTTCAATAAATAATTGTAATTTCCAAAACTCAGGAGTCTTTGACCAGTTTCACATGACATGGATTCAATTCTTAATTCTAGATCTTTTTTTAACATAAATTTAATCTTCTAGAGATCTCAACCACACTTAATTCAGCTATTGCTAACAAACTCCTCCTCATCCTTCAGAAATTACTTTCAAAATTTCTCCCCAAGGGAAACACACCTTAGCTTCTGCCTCCTCATTTCAAGCACAGGACTCATTCCTCTCTATGCTCCAGAGTAGCCTTTGATGTTTCTTTAGCATTAATAAAATGAAAGTAATTATTTGTTTATATCTCAAATTCATTTACTTGTCTGTCTGTTCCTTAAGGAGACTGACATTCTTATTTTACCTAATATGCCATAACATTTGCAATAATGCAGAGAAATATATATATATGTATATTCATTCATATTATTCAGATGGAAATAAAGTAGTTAATTCAAAAGCTGACTATAGCTGGAGCAATTCATGCATAAGAGGAGTAAGAATTCTACTTAGGGAGAGTTGCTCATTTTTTTAAAGGAAAAACACAATAATGTTTTTTTGTGGTTAAAAAATTGAAGAATCTCCTTCTTAGGCTTAGATTAAAAAAAAAGTTTTAAGTAAGGGTAATTAATTTGTGCTTAAAAAGAAGCAGGAGGAGGAAGAAGAAAAGAAAAAAGGAGCAGAGAGGAGAAGGGGGAGAAGGGAGGAGTGGAAGAGCAAGAGGAAATGAGAATTTTGTTTTTTTCCTGTGAGTTAGATAAGAATTTGGGAAATCTGAGACTCAGAAAATTTGGGAGAGGAAGGAGAAAAGTTTTCACTGGGAGAAGGTTAAGAAGATGTCAGTAAACCAAGGCCTAGAAGGACAGACAAGGCAAGGGAGATATCCTTTATGGTGAAAAATGACTACAATATGATTAAGACACTGACATCTAATGTTCAACCTTAAGTAGTTTCCTCTTCTGCATAGTGCCAAACTCCCCTCCCCATCACATTTACTGAGTCAGCCACAGACTTACTAAAACAGCTGTTAATATATCATTCATCCATTAGCGTTCATGTCAAGAATTAAAAGAGAAGGATGACATTGCACCCTCAGGTGAGGAGTGATACAAGACAAAAAAAAATGAACAGTCACAGGTGGTAAGATGAACTGTGAAATCAAGAATGAAGTGAGCAAAGGAAAGCAGACCTGAGGTGATCAGAAAAACAAAAACCTGGTAAGCACTTGCAGGAATACTAAGAAGGAGATTATTTCTCTCAGACTACACATATGTAATGTATGTATGAACATGTTGAAAATGTTCCAGGCATGTTTATGCAGATAACAAAAGAAGAGACCCTTTCAGGAAACTGGAGGACCACAAGCCAAATATCCACTGAGAAGATGGATGAATGTTGCTGTGATGTGACAACATTCAAAGCTTGCTCCAAGTCTTCCCTTGCTCATGTGTCTTTCTTTTGGTTCCAGAGTCACCACTCCTTGACTGAGGAGGAGGATGAATGTAGCCTGAAACCAAGAGGAGAGATATAGATTTGGAGTCTAAAGTCCATAATAAAAAACATTATTTCCAAGCCAAGCCTTTTATTTGTGTTTTAAATATTCTAAAAGGATTGGCTTAAAATGTCAAGAGGTCTGAAAGAACAGAACTAATTTTACTTGAAAATAACATATTGGAAGAACAGACATGCCTGTTTCCCCACAATGCACAGTGATGGTCACAGAGAAATGGTGGAGGGGAGCAGGAAAGCTCTGGCTGCAGTGTGAGAGGTTTTGTGCCCTTCCCTGCTTCCTTTTCCAGGGCCCAATCTCAGGACAGGAGGGTAACAGATCAATTAAGAGGATGCAATATTCAATGTCTCTCTGGGAAGACTGCATGCTTCAGAGAAAAGCTTCGTGTTCGACAGGGCTCCACTTGCTAAAATAGCTCAAAGTGTGGACAAGTGACTGGGAGATGGCCTGACAGAGGTTTCACAGAGATCCATTTAGCCCAGTGTGGGTCAGAAGAAAATGAGACTTTCTGAACATAACTAGGGACTTATTAGCTAACTTAGGTTGTTGTAGGAAGAGAAATGTCCAAATTCGACACCCTGAGAACTGACAAATAGTAAATTCTCTATGCTAAACAGAGGAATTGCTCCATTCACAGCCTTGCTTTTTTCTTGGCTCTAGTCCCATAACTATAGCGAGCATTCTAGATAGCTTATACTAAATCTTTTTTGTTTCATCATAAAATATGCGTATTATTTTTATTCTCTTCATTCACTTCAACACTTTACTTCTTTCTGACTTTCCTATTTCTATGTTATTTTGCCCTTCAAGTTCTTTCTGCTTTATACTCCATACACACATTTTACTAATCTTACTGGACTTTGTTCAAAATGTCTCTTGCCTCTTGCTTTTCTTTGCTTTCTAACTGACCATACATTAAGACAGGCGTTTTGGCATGTTTTTTAATTGCTTTGTGCCTAAATACTTTTTCTAACCCTAATTATTCTCTATGACTTCATTTTTTTCCTCATTTTCAATAAATCTGCATGCCATTATGTCCCATTCTCCCTAGATCCACACTTTGCTCATGCCATTACCTTGCCTGAAATCTTTTAATGGGTAAAGCCTGACATTCAGCTTTTCCTTCCAGTCTTATAATCTAACATGCAAAAAGCATATATTGAGCCCCAAGCACTGTTCTAGGGTGTGGAGATAGAGAAGTGAACAAAACAGGCAAAAATATCAGCCTGCAAGAGCTTACATTCCAGTGAGAAATGACAGAAAATAATCATAATCATAATCATAAAGTATAAAGTATTTTAAAAAATAAATGGTAAGGAAAAAAAGCAAAATAGGGGTGTTTTTTAATAAAGTGGTAAGATATGACCTCATTAAGTAAGTGAAGTTAGATGGAGGAGACATGGATGAGAAATGAACTTTATGAGAGCTGAAATTCTCAGGCAGCTAGAAAAATTGAGGTGATGACCTAGAAGCAGTAGAGTAGGTGGACTTGTTCAAGAAACAGCAGACCATCATGTGGGTAGAAATGAATGAGAGTGGGAAGGAGTAGAGGGACATGAAGTCAGATTGCTGTTGGAGGGTCAGCTTATGTTGGGCTTGTGAGACTTTTGCTTTCACTAAGTGAAATGGAAACTATTGAAATTTTGGCAGAATAAGAATGCCAAATTACTATCCAGGATAATGTTTGAAAAAAAAATTATTCAAAGATGTGGATATGATTAACTATGTTAAATGCTGCTAATTGATAATGTAAGATGCAGACAGAGAATTGACCATTCAGCTAACCATTAATAATGGTTTTCAGAGGGTGATGTAGATGACAAGTAGAATGAATGGGTTTAAGCAAAAACAAGAAGAGAGAGTTGGAGATAGTGAGTATGCACACTGATTTGAGGAGTTTTATTATTAAGAGGAGCAAAGAAATGGAACAATAGATGAAGACATAGTTGGAATCAGGAGAATATATTTTTTTAAGGTGGGAGAAATAAAATTATATTTCTGATGGATATTGTATAGCAGAGCAGAAGAAATAAATGAAATAGAAGAGAAAGGGAAGAATTCCCAAGGTGTTCTCCTTGGGTAGTGCAGAATTGAGGAATTGACCTTAAATAGGAGCATGAAGTGTTCATTTACAACAAGGGGAGGAGGACAAAGCATATAGATACAGATGCCATAGGTGAGTAATGGTGGTGGTGAGAGTTTCTGGAAATTGTCTTCTGATTCTAAATTTCTTTGGTCAAATAAAAAGCGGCTCATCAACTGAGAATGAGGATAGTTGAAAAGAAATTACAGATTTGAGGAGAGAAAAAGGGATCTAAAGTAATCACCTAAGAAAGTCTACAGAGAAATTTGATTGCTGGACAATATTAAGGGGCAGAGAATTAGATTTAATCAGGGTTAGAATTTTGCCAATTGACTATGCTGAAGTGAGTTGCTGTATTGTATTATTCCTATCTATACTTTTAGCAAAACCTGTCATTCAGAGCTGCCTGACCTGAATGGAACGGTGAGGTGAGTGAAAAATAAACTTTTATTTTGTCAAGCCACTGAGCTTTGGGGTGACTTTTTGTTATAAGAGCTAATATTAAGTAAACTAATACATACTTGTTAAAATTTTGCCCATTTCTTTATCTGGATTAAGAAATGATATGAAAAATAAAGTCTATATAATAAAGGGATTTCTACTTCCATTTGCTTTTCAAATTTCCCTGTGTGTCTTACCTCTCAACCAATACTCTAACTTCAGGGTCATAAAATTCTTTGCAGTTTCATGGCACCTAGTATGGCACTATTTTCTTTTGTAAATAATTGCTGGATAAATGAATGAATAAGAATAGATAGGTGTCTTGAAAGATTTAGAGTTATATTAATTTTATTTTATTAGTTAATTTATTTTTTCTGAAAGATATGGTAGATGAAAGACATGAGGGTTTGTTTTCATAGTGAAATGTATGCAGAAAGGCTTCTGACAGGCACGTTTTATACACGATGAAATAAAACAATCCTCACTCAGACTTGGATGCTGGATTTTTTCTTGGCAGTCTACAGTGTCACATTTCTTCAATGGCAGTGTTTCTAAGCAGTACATACTTTTGTTGGAGACCTTTGGGTTATGACATTTGCCTTTGCCCAAATATTCTGCAGAGAATACAGGGCAATATTTTCAAAAGAAATCCTATTTTCCCATCTGCAGAAGACATACATATTCACTGGGAAGTGTATTGACAATGAAGATGCAATTAACTAGTGCAATAATCCACATGAGTTTTCTGTATGAGCGTGTAGCTATTTATGTACCTAAAGATGGAAAAGTCAGAATCTCAAAATATGTAGTTCTTAGAATGTCTATACTCTCTTCCCACCTGCCATTCCTTCAGAATAGCACAGATGGACCTACATGCTGTCATAGGGATGGAAAGGATATTGAAAGGGTATCTAGTTCATCCTTTTATTTCTAAATCAGATTAAATCTAAACTTTATATGACTTCTAAGAGTGCTCTGAGGTTGAGGAAAATTACACATGGTAGAGCACATGTCCCAGTTCACTCCCACGTAATGCAGTTGACCATTTTCACTAATTTCCATTTCTTTCTTTTCTTTCTTCTTTCTTCTTATGCTTGAAAATAATCATGGTTCCCTCCCTCCTTTTTTCTCTCCTTCTCTCCTTCCCTTCTGCCCTCCTTTTTTTCCTTCTTCTTCTTCTCTCTCTTTCTTTTTGATTAAAGACAGACACTGTGTTTAGAGCTCATACTTTGTCTCTACAATTCAGAAAGAAAAGATTCCAGTTTCAAATCCTTTATTCCGATCTTTAAACTAAATTTTTTCTTATCTGGCTATCCTCATCCTCTAGAAAAGCCAGCTCATGTGTGATATAGTCAAGTAAATCTTTCTATAGGTCTCCACATTCACACTCACTCTTTGCTGACTGGTCCCTTCTACTAAACTATGGCCCATCAGTGCTTGTCAGTAATGTTTCACCAATCTCCACCAAACCTTTTCAAGCAAACTCTATTGTGCATATCTTTATCCTTAAAACTTGCTACCTCAAAATTACTTAGAATACACGCAAATCTATGTATGTACAAGGATTTTAGACAAATATATCTCACTAAATATATTACAAATTTCAAAATCATTTCCTTTTACTTTTTATTCTGTAATGTTAGATAATAGTCTTCTCTTTCCTTTGAAACTTTCTTCTGTGCATAGTATTTTTTCACTATTATATTGTTAAATATCTTACTTTGAAAATAAATATAATCTAGCCAATTTTCTTTAGTCAAAATTTAACAAATCCAGCTAAGTATCAACAATTTTAAATTTAAAAGATCTAAAAAAAATTCCGATATCTTCATTAAAACACATCAGTATTCAACATTTTTCTTTTTCTATAATTTATTTGCTAACACAGCTATAAGTGTGTGTGTATATGTGTGTGTGTGTGTGTGTGTGTATCTGAAATCAGTTCACTTCTATAGTCAAAATATGTGTTTTATTTTACCTTATATTCTATAAAGTATTTCTTATTACTTCCCTTTAAAATAAAATGGTTGCCAGAGTCCATGAATGATGTACAATATCTGAACTGGTAGCACTTAACAATTAGGTACTTAGCAATGCTAATGTCAGATGCTAGACAGACTGGATGTCAAATAAAGACTTGCTTGACTTCACATTTGGTAGGCTCTGCAAAGCTGGCTATAATTATACATTACAGAAGACAAAAGGAAAGTAATGTTCAGAAGCTGGCAAAGAAATTTGGGGTATGATACACAGGAGTTTAAATACCTGGCATTTGAATCAAAAGTTTGGAAGAAGGAACATTTCTTAGAAAGCAAATAATCTTGTAAAATTTGTATTTGTTAGGTTTAAACTTTTTTCCTTGTTGATATATGCAAAGAGATATATTAAAATCCTAGTATAATAAAAAATTTCATTTCATTTCTTTTGATCTTCATCAATTTAGATGTTTGTGAATTACATAGAGAAATTTATTGTATACTTTAAGGCTTATAATATTTCTGATAGTGTACTTCACATTTCTGGCATTTCACTTGCCTTTTATTTATAGTTTCTGCCTCTCCCAACATTCTTTATCTTTTCATGCACATGTCAATCTTTGCACTAAGTTCCTTAACTTATTAACACGGTTGGATAGTTCCGAACATCTGGACCATCTCCAAGTTGGGTTTTATTTTATCTCTTGATCTGGATGAGTTTTTCTTGCTCTGTGTGTGTGTGTGTGCGTGTGTGTGTGTGTGTGTGTGTGTGTGTGCGCGCGCGCGCGCACGTATGTATTATAAGCTTTGATTTAATGCCAGATTGTGTATTAAAAAAAAAAGTTGAGACCAAGGTAAATGGTATTCATGCTCGGAAATAAGCCTGGCTTTTCTTCCATCAAGCTAGTATGAAGGCTTGAATCAATCTGGTCTTTGAATTCTTCCAGTGGTAGACAGCTGCTAACATACTTAAAATGAGTTCTGGTATGCCTGAAGAATTTTCTCAAAATTTCTACTCCACCTTCAGCTTTCAGCAGTTGCTGTATGTATGTGCCAAAGAGGTGGGTTTCTCTCATGCTCTTTGTCATCCCTTAGAATAAACAACTCTCTTTGGGTACTTATTCCAAGGCCCATGATAGGGATAAGAGGGATTCTCAGTTCTCCTTCAGTCTTAGGCGATCTCTGGGCACCTGTTTTTGGGGTGGACCTTTCTTAACATTCATGCACTTTCGCCAGCAGCAAGTAGTCTCTGTCTCCTACTCAGAACTGATTCAGAATGCACAAAATTTATCTGTCCCTCTGCTTCTAATTCTGCCTTGTATCAGAGGGGATTTGTAGGAATAAATGAGTTGTCTGAACTTCTACCAGTAGCAGTGGCTTTTTTCTAGTGTTGGTGTAGGGCTTAGGTCAGTTTCCTACCCCCATCTCCTGAGGCAACCCAACTTTGCCTAATATAAAGACAAGGACTTAGGATGGAGGAGGAGGGAGAGAATCTCTGCTCTATCCTATTGATCAATAGCTTCTACTTCATATTAGAGTAAGTTATGTAGGATATGCAGTAGCTCTAGGATATGAGTGATTTTATTGCCTTTTCCTTCCTAACAAACAAATACCACATTGCAACTTATTTAGTAACTAGACTGCAAAAGGGTTTCTTCAGATCTCCTGCCCATCCTTACACCTGGGCCAGCTCTACATATCTATGCTACTAGCTTATGCCTCTTCTCAGAAAGTCAGTCTTCCTCATGGGTATCTGTGTCTGGCATGGTAGTATTCTAAACTCTCATGTTATCCATATTTACTTTTAAGAGTTTATTAAAATTTCAGTTTTTTTTTTTCTTATCTGGCTTTGTGGCAACTGCTTCTTCCTCATGTACTTTGGGAAAGATGAAATAGTTCATGTATCTTGTCTTTCCTTGGAAGGGCTTATCACCCATTAGAATACAGCTCACCTATGAAATCTTCATTTTCTAATATACAACAAAATATTACTTTGTAGAAAACTGTTTTTTCTCATTGTTGGTGTGTAGGTGATGCAGCTTTCTACACCTCAATTGGAAGCAAAAATTATTGAGTTTTAAATTTCAATACTGATACTTCAAACTTCTTCCTTTCAAGTAACAGACCGCTCTTATTCTATGACTGTGATAAAATTTTCATCCTCTTAAGATATTAATCCTTTTGTGTCTTTCTTTTTTTCCTTTATTGTTTTATTCTCCAGTAGTGTTTCTTCTGTTTGTTTTGTTTTGTTTTGTTTTGTTTTATTCCGTTCGATTTGCTTTGTTGTGTTGGTTTGAGCTGGATGTCTCTTGGTAATTTTTTTTATAACTATTTAGTTCTTTTTGGTAATTTAGTCCAGTTTGTCGTAAGATTTCCTGTTAAATTCTTTGGAACTATTTTCCCTATTTTGATAATACTGAGTCCACCGATTGTGGAGAAGGGGTAGTATGGTCTATAAGATCAGGTGAGCCAGGCAATGGTAAATGGGCTGAGGGTTTCCTATTCTTCTTTGGTCTTGGCAGCTGCCCAGTGCTTTGCTATCTTTTCAACCCATGCACTCATACTCACTGTTGTCATTCAAGTAGATGCTCCTTAAGATAAAAACTGGAGTAAAGAGAATGAGTAAACTCAGTAGCTGTAATAAATTTAATGCACTCAACAATGCCATATATATTTGTTTCAAAAAGCTGGTTCCTCACACTATAATTCCTGCCTCTCATTATTGAGCACTGCAGAGTTTTTCCCAACTGTTTTCAACAATTTCTTAACTGTGCATATTTCAAACAATGAATTACTTTAGAAATCCTACTCTATGTACTTTTCACTTTAGAAAGTTATAATTTTAAGTTCACTGAGGTCATCACACTTTCTTGTTCTTCCTCCAGGGATATTAAGTGTTTTTGAATATTTCTAGTAATTTGCTGGAAGAAAGAAAGGTATATATATATCGACGGAGGGTTTTTTCATCACACCAAACAATTCTCTGATTCTCTGACACCGACTATGTGTTCTACAATTTAATTCAATTTTGACACTAACTCTCTAGGGTTAATGTTAGACTCCACAGGACTGAGGGCTTACTTCCAAAATATTGCCCTCATTTTAGATGCCAGTTGCATCACATCTCTAAGTTTCAGGAAGTTTTGTTCAACTTGACTGCAAATTCAAGGGTTTCCACAAACTTCTTTGTCCCCTCAAATTTCAATAACTGGATAGAATGACTTAAATGACCGAAGAAAATACTATACTCACTATTATAGTATATTATAAAGCATACAAATGAACAGCCAAATAAAGAGGTGCATAGGGCGAGGTCTGGAAGGGTCCCCAAAATGGAGGAGCCCTCCCCAAGTCTCCTTGTTCAAGAGTTTTTGTAAAGCTCAATCTCCATCCCTCTGTCCTCTTCAGAGGATGGTGTGTTGGGCTGAAAGTTCCAAACTTCTAATCAAGGCTTCCTCTTTCTGGTGACTAGCCCCCACCTTGAAGCTATTTAAGAGCCCCCCCCTAGAGTCAACTCATTAGAACAAAGAGCACTCCTACTCTTCTTATCATTCAGGAAATTATAAGGGTTTTAGAAGTTCCATGCCAGGAACTGAGAACAGAGATCAGATATTTTCCTTATATACCACATATGTAAACCCAGTCCACCATTTTGAACTTGGTTATTTTGTAAATCCTGTTTTGATAGTAATTATTTATGGTGTAATGACAGTACTAAGTATAAAAGTGTGCTGTGTAAGTAATCTTAAACTACTTCAATAAAATGTTTTGATTCAAAGAACACTGTTGAGAAATATATTTATACTCTAAAATATGTGTGCACTTTTTTTTCTCATACTAAATTGTGTTAAATTCATAGACTATGTAAAATTCTGATTTTAACATATGTCAATGAATAATAATAGATATCAATGAAGCTTGATCTCGGGTAGAACATTATAAAGAGGTTACATGATTTGATTCACATTAGGCCTCTAACCTTCATTTGCAGATTCTAGAACATAAGCTGAGTATCACATGAGTAACCCACGAAAATTAAAAAGCAACAGTTAAGTATAATACCTGACTTCATAAAATCATAAATAAAAATTATCATAACTAATACTCTATAATAGTCCTACTAGTTTCAATATATGTGTAATAAAATGTGATGATTTTATTCATTTTAATTATATGAATATCTTCATAAAATGATGTCATTAGAATTATGCTTATTATACCCCCAAATCTGTTCAAATATTGTAAAATCACTTACCAAAAAAAAAATCAGAGCTGTTATTTTATTGAGAAAAAGTAATATCAGACATAGGTATGTTTGAGCAGGGCCCCGAAAGTTAAATAGAAGCATTGTGTATCATTCAGGGATGGGCAATAATATATTCAGAGGCACAAAGACATGCAATAGTATAGTGTGATATGAAATATCTAAATAAGGATTGCAATTGATGCACATAAGAATAAACTGAATTACAGGATCTTATACAAGAAAAGGACAATTGTTTCTCATTTAAAACAAATTCAAAAGTGAAAGCCTACTCCTTTTGGTTTAGAAGATTGGTAATGTTATGGCAAGTGCTGTTACATCAAACAATTCCAGCAGTGCTGTAAGTAAATGTAGTTAGGCAATGACCCAACAATGCTCAGGAGCATAGTTCTTTATGCTTATCATCTCATGAACACAAGATCTTAGCTTCCCCTTTAGCCAGTTAGACATCTTCTAGAAAAGAAGAAAGATAGTTTTAGAGGATAAGGAACTTTCACCTAATGAGGCTTTGTGTTTCATTCAGATTCTAAGAGATTTTCCTGCTAGAATTTTGTCAGTATTTGTGCTTAGCTGCAAGGGAGGCTGACAATTGATAAGAAGACAAAAATGAAACAAAACAAAAGAGTCTATTGGAGATAAACAAAAGGTAAAAGGGAGTTGGAATAAATCTTAAAAGAGCCAGTCGATGGTATTTGTCAATGGATGTCAATAGTAACCTTGCTTAATTGGACCACAGAAAAGATGGAGACGTATAAGGAGACTTAACAATGAGGAGCATCAGCAAGTCAGAGAAGGTTAGAATTAGTGTTCTAGAATAGAATTTCCCATGTGTTTTACCTCTGTGAAAAAAAGAAAAATTTGAAAAATATTTGGGAAATGCTGAATTTCTATGTAATGTCCCTCTGGATACTAGCATATGAAAGAATCAAAGAAATTTTATGTAAAAAAAATGCTTAAATTTTCTTATACTGTCTTTTCTAAATATTTTTGACTACAGAAGTGTGTGTGTTTGTATGAGTGTGTGTGTGTGTGTGTGTGTGTGTGTGTGTGTGTTCACATATATGAGTTGAGAAATAACTATTACCAAACCTGGAACATATTTTTGGAAATGCTATACTAGGAACTAGGGATTTTTCACTGGTTCTTGAGCTAAAGAGTAACATAAAACATAAAGTATTATCTTATGATACTAATCTACTGGTGGTATACAGAATTAATTTGTGGTGAGGGAGTAGGGATATTACTAAGGCTGGAAGAAGGGAAGGCTGCATAGGAGGATATTGATTTAATGCAGGATTGGCATAGAAGGTCTAGAACTATGATTTCAGCAGTGGTGATAACTTAAAAGGAATTAATCAAAATATTTCATTACAAAAATGTAAGATGTTAGAGCTCAATTGGCCCTTAGAGATCAACTAATTCAAATTTTAACATGATAAAATATAACAGATTGTTATTAGTAGAGTAGATAAAAGGAGAAACTGATCAGTGGAAGAAAAGAAGGGGCCAAAGATGACTGGATTTTGAGTCTATAAAACCACAAGAATTATGGTGCTGTTATCATAAAAGACAATGTTAGAAAAGTGTGATTCTTAATGAATTCTATTCAGGACATGGTAATTGTGAGGGGACAGCTCAGGATACAAACAGGATACCATTTAAAAGCTTAGAATCGGAATCTGGGCAAATAATATCACCCTTAAGAAATACATTTATGATAATTGAAGCTATTAGAAGACATTCTTTCTCATAGAAATAAAGAAAAAATAAGATGCAAAAAAAAACAAATATCATAGCAAGTCCTCCTCATTTCTTCTAATCTCCGTCCTCTTATTTATATTGATGGTATAGCTAAATATTGTCACTTAACAAACATAAAATAAAAAACAATTTAATAGTCATATCTAACTTTTCATAATTATGACAGATAACACTTTACCTTGTAGAAGTGATAGCCTCTTAAAATTGTGAATACATCTGTCCTATTAAAATCACATCTTTTAAAAGTATACTTAGGCAAATTTGACTGAAACCCCAGGGGTGCATAAACCCAGACACTAGATTTAGAGCTCTATCTCCTGTTTACAGCTCTTAAATTTATACCTTGTCTAAATATTATTACACTTGCATTGTAATATACCTAGCATTGTGTGTCAGTCTCAGGCTTCTTCTCTCCTTATACCTTACCCTTCAGGACTGCAGCAACAATTTTTATAATTACCTTTCTGTGAAAAATGGTGTCATAAATATACTTATTATTATAGAAATAAATGTAGGTCATTTGGTGGACAGAAATGGGACAGTAGACAGTCACTCTTATTAGTCAGTGAAGGAAGAATGGTAAGAAATTGAAACTATTTTCAGTTTGTAAAGTACTGTTTACATGATCTAGGGTTGGTTTCTTTAATACCATGAACCCCAAATTTGCATCAGACATCAAAACACTGCAAATGTTTTTTGATTATTATTAATTTTTTAAATTAATTTATTTTTCGTATTTATTTATTTATTTATTTTGGTGACATTGGTTAACGAAATCCAGTAGGTTTCAGGTGTACAATTTTCTAGTAAGGCATATATATATTGCATTTTGTATTCTCCTCCCATAGTTAGGTTTCTTTCTGTCACCACATATTTAACCCCTTTTATCCCAATCAACCTCCCTCTTCCGCACTCCCCCCTGCAAATGATTTTGAGAAATTAAAAAGTGAAAGAAATGTTCTAAAATTGAATTATGATGATGGTTACATAATCTTACAATTAAAAAATCATGAGTTGTATACTTACAATAGGTGAATTTTATGATTTGTAAATTATAATAATATTTATATAAAATTTGAAAAATATTAAAAGGACTTATAACTATTTAAAAATTAATACTTCAGAAAGTATAAGAACCTATATGGGGAGAATAAACATTAAATTCAGTATCAGATTTCCTCTGGATAGGAAAGGAAACTAATAGGGAAGCAGGTTAAATTCTATTCGGTTTTGCTACTTAAAAAATGGAAAACAAATATAGTAAAAAGTTAAAGATATGTTTGAACAATGTTATCACTACTGAAACACTGTAAAAATTTTAATAATATTTCTAAATCTATTTGGTTTTAATATATTTACCATAAAGGTAGATTTTACTATATGAATTCAATGGTTTAAGTAAATTACTCTAAATATATGCTAGATTTGAAACAATTATAAATAGTATGTTCTGCTTTATTCCCAGCATTATATAAGGGTTTTTTATATTTTTACCAAAATGCCATGATTATTGGCTATATAATTTTCTACCATATAAGAAAAACAAAATTAAAGCATTTCTGTCAGATATATGAATTATTTAAAGAAAACATGTTTGTGTTAATGCATAACATACCTTATGTGTTTATCATTTTATTCTAACTTATCAAAATAAATTTAAGTTAAAGTTTTGATCATTTTTTCCCTAGTTTATTAATTTTTAAAGAATCATTTATTGACTATTTTATCTTTTCCCACTCATTTAAATGCTACTTTTTGTACAGCAAATATTACGTTAAACCATATGAAATTGTTAATTTTGTAGGTTGAAAAGTTAAATATCAGTAATTTCAAATAATTTAATCTAATTAATACATTAGTACTATCTATTCTCTTTTAATTTATAATCTCTGCTTCATTATGACACTATGCTAATTACATGATAAATGAGTCTATTCATTTCTTCTTTTTCTTTCTGTTAATGTCTATTTTTCTCATATTTTATTTCATAATTTTTTTTAGAATTATTCTGTTGGATTTCCCCTTTTATTTTAACTAGACTTGTGATACACCTTTAAGTCAATTTTGGGGAAAATGACATGTTTACATAAGCTGAGTATTTCTCTTTATTTGTCTAAATACAATTTTATGGGTTCTTTCCCTGAATCCCATGCATTTCTTCATGAGGTTATTTTCCAGTATTTTGTACTTGTTTTTAATGTGAGTGAGATAGTTTTTCATTATGTTTTCTAATGATTTATTTCTTGAATAATATAATGAGAGCTATTTTTTAAAAATACATTCTACATTCTCGATACTACTCTAATTAGCTTTCATGAAATCTCTAGTGTAATCTTCATAACATATCTGTGAGTCGGTAACTATTGTTAGTTCTATTTTATAGATGAGGAAACAGGCATAGAGGTTAAATAACAGCTATGATTTGACTAAGAAAGTATTTGAATGTCATCAATTTTATTATAAGGCCCTAATTTTAACATCATATCAAAACTTTTTTATTATTTCACATTTATTTTTATATCTTGTTACAAAATACTACTAGAACTAATAGTGGTATTTTTGGTATTTTCTTCAGCATCTCTGGATATTTCAGATTTAACTTGTACTATAGGATTAACCTTTCATTTATTCCTGTCATCCTTCTCTGTCATTTTTCTCTGAACAGAGAAAAGTTCTCTCATTCTCCCTGCATCATTGGTGTCTTTATCTCTGAAGAAGAAAATGAAAATATATCCTTAATTTAAATCTAACTATAAAGTTCCTAGGTCAATTATTGGAGAGACATAAGTCAATCTATACTTTGAACTAATAAATAAAAACTGTCCCATTTTAGGCCACAGTGTCCCCTTATAGAATATTATTTTAATCTGAAATACATAGGTAGACAATATGCTGAGTTTTAAATTAAAAAATTTATATGTTCACATATATGTAGTCACTAAAAGTCTTTATATTTATATGGTTCCTAAAAGGTCCACAGACAGAAGCAAATACTTATTCAACCTTCATTTACATGATCTCACGTGTTAATTTACATATATTAAGTAGTCTAAAAGCAAGAAAACAATCTATGCGCAAACATCTATGCATGAGAACCTGATTACAATAAAATTTTACTAACAGGTTTATAAAAACCTTTTTTTTAATAAAACTTCTAACTTCAATTTGAATAAATAGTTCTTCATAGCAACTTACACTTTAATTAGTTCAGATGGTCATAGGGGAGAAATTCAGCTTATGTGATTTCGATGTGAGACAAATTCAAGAATTGACAGAACCATGTAAATCATGTGTATTATCATGCCTCATCTGAATGTCTCTACAACATATACAAGTTGAAGGATTAAGTATGAGAAGAGCTTTCAGAGCTGAGTCGGTGCTGGAGGCTGTCTTGACACTGATTAAGACACTGACAGAGCGCACAAAAAAACCATTTGTTGGCATGACATGTCAGATGGATGAAGAATCTGTCTTTGTCTATTGAATTCGGTTTTCTTTCAAACTGACTTACAGATCAGCTGCAGTATTTTCAGAGGCAAATAGTACATTGATTTTTAATATGGGTATTATGCAAAATACATAGTAATAAAAACTTTTTAAAGAGACTTTTCTATACAGCATTTGTAAGCACAATGAACAATTGTGCATTAATATGAGCAGTGTTTCCATCTTCTACTTCTAAGAGCCACTTTTTAAACAGCAGCTCCCATTAACAGGCTCATTCTCTTTCTACGCATGACTAAACTGTGCGGTGAGGTTTACTTTTGTCTGGCACTGAAAAATAAATGATGGAAAATTGGAGCTAACAATATGTTCTGATTATTCTATGGTATACAATATTCTCTGAATGTGACAAACCATGTTTATCCCACTAGGGAGAGCGAGTGAGGGAGAGAGAGATTCCTTGTGATTTATTGGCATGCTTAGAGCTGTTAAATAGCCATTTTATTATTCTACCCTGACATTGACATATTTTATTTCACTTCTAAGAATTAAGATTTTCACATACAAAATCTTACCTAAATGTCGTGTTGGCTATGAGAAATAAAAGTCATTTGGGGCAGTAGTTAAGCACATTGGGTCCATCAAGTATTGTTTTCTTTGTTACTATTCTAAATCACATCAGTTCTTTTATGTTTCTAAGATGTTTAAAGTGGTCTATTTCCCATATTTCTACATTAAAAAAAAATAGTAGCACAGAGCAAGCCAATCATGATTCTAGAAAGCCAAATTACTCAGTTAAGAATGGATACAAGATTATCTTCATTTTTTCCTACTATATTTCTAGCTGAAGACTAATATTAATGTAGAGCAGCACTATCCAATATGGCCAGCAATGCCAGTATAAGGAAAATACATATTCCAAGAAATCATTGCATGATTATCTGCTCAGTGGTGAACTTTTTATGCCCATAGAAGTTTTTCTGAAAGGCAAAGAGAACCAAAAGACTGTAAATGTTCTCTTTTCTAGTCCTACTTAAGATGAAGAATAAAAACCCTACAATGACTGGCCAGAGTTATGAGTAAAATCTGAGATCAGAGAAGATAATAAATCTAATAACATCTCAACATATGAAACGACTCTAGCCAGATTTGTGGCAAAATACAAAACAGGTTTATTGCAAGTAATTTTAAAACATGTAATGTTTAATGGTACATATAAAGTGGGATATAACATAGGGGAGAAAAAAATTGTCTTTAATTAATTGGTATTGTTATTCTCAAGTTGTCGTGTATATATAATGGGACAAAAGAACAAATAAGTAATTATGTTAGTGTCATTGAGAACCAGGGAAGTTTGACAAGGGAGAAACAGTATATAGACATAATATAGATGAAGTTACATAAAACTTCTATAGTCCTAAATTTGAATTACGAGTAATCATAATGTGCGAAAAAAAGATTTCTTAGCTCTGTCTACTGAAAAATCTTAGAAACAATGATCCAATAAAATTCCTAGACAATCACAGCGTTCTCTAAAGTTATTTTTCTCTAAAATAATGCAAGAATCCTTGAGGGAAATGGCTGATTTCACATCTTGTGCAGGATATATAAAAGGTGAGCCTGAAAAATTTTGTCATACCAAAGCAAGGAAATAAAGACTGCTAAGTAATAATAAGGTGATTTGAGATCTTACTTGATGTTTTCAATAGTCCAAACTGGGACAATTTAGCATTAGTAAATGCAGAACTGGTAATGGATTGAACTACATCTAAAATATAATAATACTTAAAAAAAATGCAAGTTATCATTGGCCTCTAGGGGATGCCAAGAACACAACTTATTTTTAAAACTAACAAATCAAATATTTTTTCTGCTTTTTCTGTGAATCTAAATCTCAAGGTAACCAAATAGTTGATGAGGAGAATTTTCTCTTTATTGAAATAGTTCATCTAATAAAGAAAGAAAGATATAACTAAAACATATTTTTCATAAAAACATGGATTAGGCCAGAGAAGAGCAAACATTTTCTATAAAGAGTCAGATGGTAAGTATTTTAGGTTTTGAGGCCCATATAGTTTCCACTGCAACTCTATTGTTACGGCATGAAAGAGGCCATAAACAACACATAAATAAATGAATATTTGTGTTTCAATGAAACTTTATTTGCAAAAATAGACTGCAAGACATTTTGACCCATGGGCCATAGTGTGTTGATTTCTGATACAAGCAATAATCATCAATAACTGCTAACATTATAGAAAGTGACAATAAGATAGAAATATATAATAATATGTAACACAATATATAAAGTATTCTTACACACAAGCACACAAAATGAACCTACATCTGACCAAGGCTCTAGGCCTAAATATCAGAAAACAAAGGAACCAATTGCAATTAAAAAGGCAAAAACTTTTCAGATCCTGATTTAAACAGATATATATGTATATTTATGTACACATTTGTAGATATATATATATATATATATATATATATATATATATATATACACACACACATACATGCATGCATGCATACATACATGTGAGACCGGTAGGGAAATTTGAACATTAATAGATTTTATGATGATGTAAATATGTTTTTCATAATGGTTAGTGAAATTTGATATTATGGTTACATTTTCAAAAAGTATCCTTTATATTGAAGTTTAAAATGTAAATTATATGCTGTTTGAGATTTGCTTTACAATAATCTAGAAAAGGAAGAAGGGTGTGGATGGGGTATAAAACATAATTGGACAAGAATTAGTAATTATTAAAGCTGAATGACGAGTTCATTGGGATTTTTTTATACTATTCTATTTTTCTATATGTATGAAATTTTCCATAATAAACGTTTTTAAAAGCTAAGTAGAGGAATACACTTTGTACTTTATAAATTTCAATTCCTTATCTGGAAGACTTTGGTATTTCCTATTTTTCATTTGAGCCTTCCCTCCTCCCCACTCCCTGTTCTTTGGCATTCCTTTGTATTTGTCCATTGCATTTATTCTTTGCCTTTGACTATTCCCTTGATTTTCAAGGCCATATAGATTTTATTTCACCTGAAGAAAACGCTATCCTCTTAAACTTGTGATTATTTCTCATAGTTCTTGACATAGCATGTTCATTGATACTAAAAATTAACTCTAACTTATTCTAAGAAAATAATATCTTGCATTCAAATCTAAATCCTGGAATCCAAACTGGAATCCTTTCTAGTTCATGATAAAGGATACATTAACCTCATTGGGGTTAAGTAGACAAATTAAACATACTACAATAGCATCATATATTATTAGAAATGAATAAGCATCATATTATGAATAGAATGTTATACTAATTTTTATTATGCTTTTTGATTTATGTTATTTTATAAGTTATAATCCATGAAAGTGGAAGTGTAATTATAGGACATTTCTGAGCTTAATATATAACATCACAAGAAGAAACTCCCAGAAACAAAGAAATGATAAAACTATATTTTAGGTTTTATAGAAATGTTAAAATTTTTCAAATTATATTTTTATCTATTATACAGTTTTATCCAGCAACTACTTGTCTATAATTGGAAACATTTGAATTTTTATTTTATAATATATGATATTTGCCTTGATATCTTTCTTTAATTTAAATTATTCATAAGAAAGTATCACATATTTCTTTAAGACTTTTAACATTTTTATTAAAATTATTGGAGTGACAGTGGCTAATAAAATCAAATAAAGTTCAAGTGTACAATTCAATAATACATCATATGTATATTGTATTGTGTGTTTACCACTCAAAGTTAAATTTCCTTTCACCACCAAAATTTGACCCCCCCTTTACCTCTATATACCTCCCTCCTTATCCCTTCCTTCTGGTAACCACTAATCCACTGTCTGTGTCCATGAGTCTCTGTTTGTTTGTCCTGTTTGTTTCTTACTTTTAGTTTTATATCCCATATATGAGTGAAATCATATGGTTCTCAACTTTTTCTGCCTGACTTATTTTGTTTAGCATGATTATCTCAAGATCCATCCATGTTGCTGTAAATGGCAGTATTTCATGTTTTCTTATGGCTGAGTAATAGTACATTGTATGTATATGTACCACATGTTCTTTATTCAATCATCTATTCAATGGAGACTTTGGTTGTTTTCATGTGTTGGCCACTGTGAACAATGCTGCTATGAACACTGAGGTGCATATATTTTTGCAGATAAATGTTTTCAAGTTTATTGAGTAAAGACTCAGAAGAGAGATTGCTGGGTCATATGGTAATTCTACTCTTAATTTTTTTGAGTAACCTCCATACTGTTTTCCATAGTGGCTATACCAATTATATTCCCACTAGTAGTGTATGAAGGCTCCTTTTCCCTACCATATCTCCAACAGGTGTGAGATGGTATTTCATTGTAGTTTTGATTTGCACTGCCCTAATAGCTAATGAAGTTGGGTATCTTTTCATATTCTGTTGGCCATTTGCATATCTTCTTGGGAGAAGTATCTGTTCAGGTTCTCTGCCCATTTTTTAATTGAATTGTTTGTTTTTTTATTGTTAAGTTGTATGAGTTCTTTATATATTTTGGAAATTAGGTCCTAAAGGAGCCAAAAACATACAATGAGAAAGGAAAGCCTCTTCAATAAATAGTGCTGAGAAAACTGGAAAGCTTCATGCAAAAGAATGAAACTATACTGCTATCTATAACCATAAATCAAAATTAACTCAAAATGGATCAAAGATCTGACTATAAAACCTGAAACAATAAATTGCATATAAGAAAACATAGGTACTAAATATATGGACCTAGGATTTAGAGAAGATTTTATGAATTTGAACTCAAAGGCAAGGAAAGTAAAAGCAAAAATAAATGAATAGGACTATATCAAACTAAGAAGCTTCTGCACAGCAAAAAAAATCATCAGTAAGGCAAAGGGTCAACCAGGTGAATGGGAGAATATATTTGCAAAAGACTTCTAACATTTTTGCTCAATGTCCATAAACAGTTACTACTGGTTTATTTAAATACTGTGATAATTATTACTGTAGTCACAATACTACAGTAATTACTGTAGTTTTTTCTTAAGTCCTAACCATATTGCAGTCTCTTTGCATACATTCATTAAATGTTTAATATTCAAAATAATCCTGAAATGATGGCCTTAGTCACCTTGTATATTAGAAAACTGAGAAGGCAATTAACATTCCTGAGTTTTTAGTTTTAAGTGAAGAGCTGGGTTTCAAGCTTAAATCTAGGTCTCCAGAGCTGGTATTCTTTCCTGCATACAATAGCATATAAAATACCTAAAGCCATGTATCAGAAATCTATTATTATTATGGAGACACTGCCCCTCTAGCCTAATGTCAAATGTACTGTTTTTTTCTTTTTTTTTTACTTCAAGTAAATATCATACACTTATATATTACTGGCAAACAAGGAGCACAGGATAGAGAAATAGAAATGATACCAGCTCTCTGGAATGCTCATTCCACTTAAAATGTTAAGATGATATCCTGAGCAAAAAAGGATCAGTTTGAGGTGACCTGGTATATAATTTCAAAATACACAAAGGCTAAATTGATCTGATTCCAGAAAATGTAATATATGAGAAAAATAAGTCAAAAAGAATAATGCATCATCTAAATATTAGAAATAAATATATTACAAATTGATTTTATTTACTATGAGGTTAACAAATTTTTACTTTATATAATGTGTCTCTGAAGACTTTTCTTAGATCATCATCTCTTTAACATTGTAGTATGTAGATTCAACCACATAAAAATTCTTCAAAATACATCTGAATGATTTGTCCCGTTATTTACGGTGATAGTCCATGAAAGAAAGAAACTTGGGACTTGAAATTTTGTCCAAGACTTAAATTTGGATCTCACTCTCTTCTCCAAAAAAAAAATGGTTGTAGTGAGTTCTGCCAATTCTCTTGAAAGTCACAAATTTTCCATAATCACAATTCAAATGAGTTGCAACTCTCCAGGGCAAGCCTACACATTTTACAGTCATAAGTTCTACAAATTGGTCATATAGCCCTTCTTAGTGCAGAGCTAGATTTTGTGCTCTTATATTCTCCACTCAACTTATACTGAATCTAAATCTCTTTAATTCTTTGTAGGTTTTGTATTCTCTCTGGCTTCCAGGTAACATAAGCTGTTCTATTCCTGAAACTCATTTCCACCACTCCTCCCACTGTTTTGGGCTCCATTTAGACATCACTTCATCCCAGAAGCCTTTGCAGAGCTCTTGCATTTGTTGGTAGCACATTAAGGGATTTCTATTCTAAAGCAAGAACCTATTCTAACTCCTTCCAGTATGGCAAGGGTTGGGTTTTCATCTGGGTATCTGCCTCATTCTCTCTTCTCCAGGGCATGGAAGTAAATGTTTTTACTTATATAAGTTTACGAAAACAAAATCCCAACTATTTGTCAAACTATTTGTCAACAAAACACAAGGGGAAGTTGTTGCTTTTCCATGGAGGGAGAAGTGACTGTTAAAATAGGAAAACTATATATTAGGAAAATATAGGGTTGAAGCTGCAGGCTAAGTACGTACTTAAAAATCACTGTGAACATTCCTCTGTCACCATTGGACAGTACAGCGAGACTGACCTTTAATCTCTAAAGTGCATCCAAGAAAAGAGAAATCAGAAGCTTGTTCTCTACTTCTAGTGTTAACACCTATATTGACAGCCAGTCCCAGCTTGCCCAACCTGTTTATATGAGGCAGTTGATTTTATTTTTTTCTTCAGAACTTAAAGGCTTTCATTCAAAATGGCTCTCGGCTTACTCATTGGGCATCTACATATAATACTGTACCAATTGCTAGTAACAAAGATGGTGAAGTCAGCTATTTGCATGACTTCAATTGGCTGGATATCTGATAGTAGTTGCTGCAATTACATCCCAAGATAGAACTCTGCTAGAATGAAAAAGTTTCTAATGAAGTGAAGGGATAGATCATCAAAAAGTTGGCAAAGTCTGTGGAAATAATGAATATCTGTTTATTTTATTTAATGAGGCAATCACCTAACTATCTCTTTAGGGTGAGAATGAGATCCATTTCACTAGCTACAAAGGCCTGCTTTCTAGGAAAAAATAGCTCTGTGGACACGCTATCTTAGGTGTTTAGAATGGCAAAGGCAAATCTTGTGTTTTTGTGTGCAAGCATGTTTTCTGTAAGTATTTAAAACATGCCCTGTATATTCAAAGATGAATGAGATGCCCCCTCTATATACTCCCATAGTATCTTGTACCTCAACCATCAAGGCACTTATCACACTGCATTGACTTGCCAATTCTAACTCTGTGAAGACAGGAACCATATTGTTCATTTTTGTGTGTGCGGTACCTAAAACAGCCCCAGACAGAATAAGTACTCAATAATATTGAGGGAATATCATATCAATGACAAAAGACAAAATAGATTATGGGTAGCCTTTTTACTACTCTTAACATATTTATGTAGATTCTTTATGGGTATTTGTTTATCTCAAAACCATTAATGCAATCAAAAGCATGGCAATTTAAGAATTGTATGACTCCTGCTCTAATAATAAAGCCAATATCCAATTGCTCTTACTGCTCTGTTTACTCATCAACAAAATACACAGAAAGATAAGGAAAATCCAAGAACACTTTATGGGCTACTCGACAACTCATTTCTGTGCTTTCAGGTGCTTGAAAACAGCAGCAAATAGATACCTTTTCAATTAATTTGAAATGAAGACAACCTGAACAGAGAATTCCACAGTAGAGACCACAGTCAGAATGCCCTAGCATCAAGTATCTCAAGATTAAATCAAGGGCAGATTACATACCCTGCTGAGTCATAACCCAGTGACAAAACTATCATATAACAATTTTCTTCCAAAAGCATTTTTGAATAGAATGTTGCTGTACAGAGTCCAATTTTAGAAGTAAAAAATTGAAAGATCATTTTGTCCTTTCTGAAATGATCTGCAAGTTTCCTCTTTACACTATAGCATATAGTATTTTTTCCAGTGTACTTTTTTTAAGAATAAATGTTTGGTCAAATTTCCTCTTGTAAGGGTGAGAGACTTCCCAATAAATCAGTCACGAGGAGGTGTTATCTCTAGGCACCAACTCCCAGGAAGGGCGCAACATTCCAGGATACAGATAACAAGACTGTCTACCAGGCTACATTTAATCTAGTAGCTTCCCGGATACATTTATCTTTGTGAAGGACATTAACAGCTAACTTCTGCTTTCTGTAACTTTCTTATTCTCTTTGTTCTAGGATGTATTCAGAGGCTTTATAAACTGCCTCAAACATAGACCCTGGCACTGATCTCCTCTAACCCTGCGTGGTAGTGAGTCAGTCGCTGGCCGGCTAATAAAGGCTCATAATTAACCTCAATTGGCTTCGTGGATCTTAGATTCAGTCACGTCACAACACTCTGAAACTAATTTCCATGAATTTGCTTCTCCAAATTCACGAAAATTGGAATAAAAGTCAAAGAATTTAATGCTTTAGACCCTATATGACCTGCCCTCCCACTCCCACCATTACCCCCACAGGAATATCACTAAGCTCTTGTCTACTCTACACCTTGACCATAGTTTCCAGCCTCCTGGTTCTTTTTTTGTATACCCAGGCATGCTCCCACCACAAGGCTTTTGCCCTGGTTGTTCACTTGGCCTGGAGCAACATGGACCTATTAATCAATTATGACCTGAGGCTGTAAAATGATTTAAAGTTTATTTGGTGTCTTAAAGGATTCAAATCCAAGAGATTCAGATCAGGTGGCAATTCAAATTGTGCTCTGGAAAGAACAAAGGCAGGCCAAAACTACAAAATGTAATTCTTTCATGCAAATCAAGGCTTGCTGGCTAGGTTAACAGGGATTAGTTAATCCTAATATGAAAATGAGGGGGCAAAAACTACAAGGAGGAGGAAAAGTCCATATGTGTCCACACAGAAGTTATTGTTCCATGATGTTTATAGCTCAGCCTTGAGCTGAGTTTAGCTACAGATTTAGCAACCTAATAGCAGCTCAGAGTACTGAGGCAGAAGATGTACATAGGCCCTGCTTCCCTAATAGTTTACTGACTCTATTTTAAGTGACTCTTAGCAATGGTTATTCCATTTTATTCCTTCCATTATCATCAGAACCTTGCCCCAGCACCTCTCATCTCCCTTATTCAGATAGCTATCTTTCATAACACATAATACTTTCTAATATAGTCTATAAATTGGTATTTATTATTTTACTGTGTTTCTCCTCATCAGGGTGTAAACTTCATGAGGAAAGATGATTCTCTCTCTCTCTCTCTCTCTAGCACTTAGAATAGTCAGTACCTGGATATATCAGGAAGTATTCATTGAACAAATAAATGTAATAGTTATGTATTAAAAAAATAAAGTGTGCAGTTCTCCAAAGGGCTTAAAGAAGATAAAATATTAAAATATTAACTCAAAAGAGCAGAAATTTATATGTAGTTTGATTACAATTGTGTAAAAATAAATCTAAAAAGCAACCAAACAGAATCCCATGCAAAGTAATTTAAGAAAAAAGAATTGAAGATAATGCACACAATAAAACTCACAGAAACTGAAACTGTATGATGACACCATAAGTAATTGTCTCCTTCCTTTTAATTTTCTGCAATGTCTAAATTTTTTAAAAAACATTACTTAAGCAGTTTTTTAAAAATTATAAAAAATTAACATATAAAATATCTTTTAAAAATTATTTTAAATAACTTCCATTCCACTCCTTTTAAACTGCAATTCCACATTCCACAGAGATACCCCTTTGAACTCAATGGATCCTTTATATATTTGGATTATCTATTTGATTCACATACATTAACTCTCTCCTTTCTCTCTTTTCCCAATGTGTGGTATTTACGTTTTGTCTGAATCTTATATTAGTTAAATAAATAAATTTAAGTGAAATGTTTCAACCTGCATTTCTTGTTCCATATACTTTCAGAAATACCTGTGTATTTTTATGAAAAAATCCAATATATTTACTATTTTTTCTCAGATAAAAACAATAAGCTTGTTTGAATCCCCACCCACTTTCTTCCTCTTATACTCATAAATTTGAATTTTATCATCCTTTTAAGAATATAATTGTTTTTAAAGTAATTAAGTTTATTGATGATATCTTTCAAATTCTGTAATGACCACTATTTTTAGTAATTATTTCTTGCCTCTCTTCATATTTCCCTTGTGAAACAACCCAGAGTAATATTTTTCTGGGAGGGTGTGTAGGTGATTAGTTTTTGTATATCTGAAAATGTATTTATTTTGTCTTAACTCTTGAATAATAGTGTGGCTAGGAGTGATTCCTAGGAATAACAGTTACTGATTTCAAGGAATAACAACATTTTAAGGATATTATTTCTTTGTTTTTTGACAATCATTTTTGCTGGTGAGAAGGTTACTTTCCTGTCATTCTTTTGTAGATAATTTGTTAGCTTTCTAGTAGATTACAAGATTTTCTTTATATAACAAATATTTTTGCAGTTTTATCACAGTATGCCTACATAAAGATTTATATCATTCTTATTCAGGACCTGTGAATTTTTTCCAGTTCTTCAAAAGACTTAACAATCGTCTGCAGTATTTCTTCCTAGTCATTTGTTCTATTCTCTTCAGGACATACTGGACATACCTTGGAATTTCTCAATCTGTCCTTATGTTTATTGTTTTATTAATTTCTCTTTAATATTTTTTAAACTTCTAGTTACTCTGTGTTGCAATCCAGATGAAATCCCTGGTGCTATCTTCTGAATCATGAATTCTTTCTTCATCTTTGTATCTCATTTCTTTCTCTTGAGGTTATTAATCCTGATTTTTTTATTAATTTCCAGAATTTCTAATTGGTTACTTCCTATTATTGGTTTTTATATTTTTAAATAATTATTTTAATTCATTATTGTTTTAGTTTCAGAATTTCTTAGGTTTTTTTTTATTTTAGTAGATACAATTCAATCTTTTTTCTTCGATATTCTAAATTATATGTTAGTACAATATTTTTCAGATTAATCTGTTTATTATTTTCATTTTGTTCACAATGAATTCATCTCCTACTAGTTGATTAGTTGATTTTGGCTGTCTCTTTTGATCTTAATTTTTAATAATAAATTACAGACTTTCCTTGATTGGGAATTTGTTCTCTTGCATTCTCTTTTTCTCTCTCCCTATTTATTTCTGTCTGAAATTTTGAAAATCGCCACAAATTAAGTGTCATAAAACAATACAAATTTATTATGTCATACTTCTGGAAGTCAGAAGTCAAAAAATGGATCTTCTACTGAGATAAAATCAAGATGTCAGCCGGTCTGTGTCCTACCAGGAGGCTCTAATGGAGAATTTAGTTCTTTGAATCTTCCAGCTTCAAAGGGCCACCTGAATTCCTTTGTGCTTCCTTCCTTTATCAAGTCAGCAGTGTAGCATCTTAGGATCTCTTTCTAACTCTAAGCCTTCCTGCTTCCCTCTTATAAAGGAATCCTTCTTCTGATTGCATTAGAATCATGCAATAACCCAGGATAATCTTCATATTGCAATATTCTTAATTTAATCACATTTGAAAATTACATTTTGTCATGTAAGGTAACGTATTAATAGATTTGGGGGATTTGAAAATGGACATTTTTGGAAAGCTGGCATTATTCTGCCTACCACAGTTCAGAATAGGAGTAATTACAGCAACTTGATGATTAGATTACTTTCACCACCCCTGAAGTCCAGGGAGGGTAGACTTTTTTTAGAGAGATTTATTTGAGCAGATCATGGAATCATATTGTTGAGAATTACTATAGGGTTTCAGTAGAAGGGAATAATTCAAAACATGAAGTTATACTGCTTTGGTGTGATGTCTGATACATCACTTTCAATAACATGACTGCTTCCTACTTTCTCAGATAAATACATTAGCTCCTCTTCTTCTACCTTTCCTCCCACTTTTCATATCCTATTTTCTATTATCTCTTGCATTTTTACCTTGTTAATATTGTTAACATTTATGTTCTTTTCTACAAGCAAAAACTATCTTCTAAACTCTGGCCATGGATTCACTCTACAAATTAGAAAACACTATAAAGCATAACATTATTATGGCTACGTGAAGACTTTTTACTGCTGAGCCAATTAGTATGCTAAAAATATAATTCTTTTCTCTCGCTCAATGTTATGACCTCTGGATGACTTAGTGGGAAATGTCCCTACTCTTAACAATAAGAACAACAACAACTACAGCAACAATGGATTCTATTTTCTTATGCTACAATTATGGATTTAAATGATTATATTTTCAGTTATTTCTTATTTTAATCACAATTTTCTTGGAAGTATTTTCTTTAGAGCTTATTTCCTTCTTTAAAAATGTTATTTATCTATTTTTGTAGCCAGTTTTTTTTTTTCAGGTTTTTAGTAAAACCATTAATTTATTAAGTCTTTCTTTTTCCATGAAATGTCTTCTCAAAGAATTTTATCTTCTGGCTCCAGTCTTGATTGGTTGTTAGTGTGATTGTATACTGTCATTCTCAAACCTCTGTTCTCTATTGAGTTAAAACACATACTCTTGGATTGATCCAGTCTCTTCCTCATTCTTAAAAGACACCCTCACTTTGCTGAAGTATATCTTTAAATAACATCATTTAGAATGGATGTAAGTGAAGTAAATTTTCTGAATTTTTGCATGTACAAAAGTGTGTTTACATTGTTCTGATGTAATAAAAAGCTTAATTGGTTATATGACTATATATTAAATATATATAAATGTATATACTCTGATGTTTATGTTAGTATATTCAGAACATTGAAAACATTTTAGGTATTCTAGAATCTACTTAGATAATGCATGTTCCTTCTGGTTTTCAGGAAGTTTTTAGGAACTTCTATTTATTTCTTAAAATTTCAAAGTTATGTGCTCACATGTAGATTGAATATTTTAAATTCATTCCACTGGACAATCAGGTACTTTTAATCAGAAAACTTATCTTTTACCACCTTTAGAAAATCCTCTTCTATTTTTTTCTTTGATAATTTCTCTCTATCTACTTTCATTGTTCTGTTTTTTTTTTTCTTCTTCTGAACATTTATTCGTGGAATGTTGAAACTCCTGGGTTGCTGACTTCTTCCTTATTTATTTTCTATAAATTTTGTCTCTTTGCCTTTCTATTTTTCTTTTAAAATATTCTTTTTTATCTTCAAATATTTCAATTTTTAAAATAACCATTAATCAGTACACTCTATTCTCTAATTATCTTTTTATAAAGTTTTAGGTTTTGCACTTTTTTCATGAATGCCATATTTTCTCAAATATCTTTGAGAATGTTGCATGTGCTATTCAAGATCCCAGTTTGGATAAGTATGGATCTTGCATTACAATGTAAGTGAGCCCTGTTCAGTTTTCATGGAGGTGGTCTTGAGATAAAAAAAAACTAAAAAAAAAGAATAATAATAAGAATGAGAAAGAGGAGGAGGAAGAGGAGGAGGAGGAGGAAGAGGAGGAGGAGGAAGAAGGAGAAGAAGAAGAAGAAGAAGAAGAAGAAGAAGAAGAAGAAGAAGAAGAAGAAGGGGAAGGGGAAGGGGAAAGGGAAGAGGGAAATAGAAAAGAAAAGAAAAGAAAAGAAAAGAAAAGAAAAGAAAAGAAAAGAAAAGAAAAGAAAAGAAAAGAAAAAGAAAAAGCAAGATATTTACTCAAGAGTGTGCTTAATATGCCATAACTGGTTTACATTCTGGCACAAGTTTCTTACTTCTCTAGGACCGGTAGCAAAGCGATACTGGCAGCAAGGCTGTGGAACACACTTTGAGTAGCACTATATCTGTGTATATTAAACTTCTTGCTGTTCCCTTAATGATTTATTTCCTCCTATGTCCATATTTCTGTTCACCTTGGTCTTTCCCTTCAATGTTACTAGTTCTCATCTTCCTAGTGATGTTTTATGTGTAAGACTGTAGAAATTGATAGCTAATGTGGGTTACCTTTGCCATATATATAGTCCATAAGAATGTTTTTCCATAAATCTCACATCTGAGTGCGAATTCCAGTTTGGAGCTCCATATGGCATGGGGCAGAGAAGGCTATCTCAGGTAGGGACATAATTCTTACATGAATCTCTTGTATTCAGAAATGAGAAGAGATTCAGTGCCCCTAATGACTTTGTTTTCAACAGACATTTTAGGTCACATCTTTAGAGAAGATCCGTTTTCTATTAGAGGTAAATGTTGGCTACCTACAGACGCACAGGTGCATTTGGCCTTTATAAAAATGTTAAATTTATTCCTCTATTTCATCCCCAAATCCCAGACCAGCCCTCTCTATTAGGTGCTAACTCTGGGCCCAGGGTTTCCAGATAATTCTGCTGAGAGAAAACTGGCTCTGTAGCACAGTTGTAGTATGTCCTAGTCTGTGTCTTCCCCCATTTCATCCATTTGTCCAAGCTCATCTGCTTTTGGTCTTCCAGAAATTTGTTAAAATCTCTTGTTTATTTCTGAGTCACCCTTCAAAATTTCTTCTTCGTTAAGAGATTATTTCTTTTTGTACTTCTACACATTATTCAGGCCAGAAGTGGGTCCTGGGCAGGACCAGAGGAAACACGTATGTCTATGAGGTCATCATAAACTGAAAGTTTATTAATGTGACTTAAAGCCAGTAATGAAAGAAACCAAACATTAAAAAAATCTTGGTGACTATTTAATGTGTAACTGTATTGGTCAGTAATATCTCTACTCTAGTAAAAATGCAGTCTTTTATTCGTGGAACAGTAATACTGGCTGTTATAAAAATTATAAAAATAATTTGATGTTTTTTCAATGTGGTAACAATTATATAAAAATATGCCTGAGTTCTCTCTCTCTCTCGTCTTTTTAACCAGAGGTGCTGAATTTCAGAGTCAGCTGCAGGTTGTTTTATCACAAAAGAAGCAAGATGATCTATCAGACCATGACAACTGTTTACTTTGCTGTCACTGCCCTCTAAGCTCACTATTGAACTAGGCAGCAACAAATGAAGCATAACTAGATTAAGAATATTTGTCTTGTTTTCCAAGCTACCTATCCTCTCCATTAGAGTCTATTTTCAAGTATATTTAACATAGTTGTAAGGAGTAGTGGATTTTGAATAAAGCATATTTGTCTTTAAATCTCTCTGTCAAATACCATAGATATAATGTTGAATGGATTACATAACATCTCTGAGGCTCAGTTTTCTCATCTGACACATGGGATTTGTATAGAACCCATTTCACAGGGTTCTTGGAAGAAATTATTCATAGTACATTTTACATAACATGCCATCAAAATTGTTTGATATTTTTAATAAGAAAATATTTCAATATTTCAAAAGTGGTCATTGAATGAAATGGATAAAATGGGATTATTCCTTTTGTATATTTACAGCTAAGGATTCTGTTCAAATACATATATCATTCCAAGGATCACTTTTGTTTCTACACACACACACACACACACACACACACACACACATACACACACACACAGAGTTTACAAACTGCTTACAAAATAATTTGGCTTTCAACATTTTGCAATGTATTATTTTTTCAAAATTTAAGAAAAGCAAATTTTGAAGGAATGTGTAACTAGGACCTTTTTAAAAAACCCACAGGTAACAAATTCTTTGATTTGCAGAGTAGTTAAGATGGTAAAAAGACAAATTTTCTTAAACCAGTTACACTTAATTTGTTGCTGGCTAGTTCAATAGTGAGCTCAGAGGACAGTGACCACAAAGTAAATAGTTGTATATTTTATATATAATATGCATTTTCAGCTCAGATTCATACACAATATAACTGAGCTTACAAGTTTTTAAAAATACAGCATCACAAACATAGGGAGCTGATTCCATTTATTATAACTCCCTTAAAAAAAGGTAGAGATTTCCAAACTTGTAGGTATCCGACAAAGAAAGAATCCCTTAATCAGACTATACACACCCAGCTACCATAACTTTGCCTTTCTGTACTTTTTCTAGACAAACTCCTCTGTCCAGGGTGAGAATGTGTCTGAACCACACACCTCTTCCTTTCTGGAGAATGGACGTGTTGCCGCTCGTCTTTCCCTCTCAGCAACCATTTATAATTCACTCATCAATTTCCCTTCAGTAAAGCTTCAGTGGTTGCAGTCACTGTCATCGGTGTTGCTTTTCCCTCCAAAACGCAATACTTCCCCTCTCCCTCTTCTACCTCCTGCAGTTACCGCAGAATCCTCCATGGCTCCCTTAGCAGTTCCTTCCATTTGTGAATACAGAGAGAAACAATAGCCTCAATTATGGCTCATAAGCACTCACAATACACCTGTAATAAGAGTGAAGAAGAGTCTCCCATCGTGAAGTGAAATTAGACACAATCACAAGCCAGCACTGGCCACTGCTAGAGCTCTTGAGTGGGCTCAGGAGTCCCCTTCAGAATTTCCACAACAGTCTCTAGCTACATCTTCATCCTCCTCTAATTAAACCTGCTTCTTAAGCACCAGCATTTCCAAAATAGTCCTTTTCAATTTTGTTATTTTCCTGTGTTGTTTGATTACTAGTATGAAAACACCCATAATTTTTATGTTTTCTCTGAAAATGTAAAACAATGTATCAACAACATTGTGTGTGGAGGGAATGGAGGAGAAGAGAGGTCAACCTGAGTTTCTAATCATCATTATTATACCGTTGCTGCAGGAAAATTCATTCTGAGTTCCACACAAGTGACTTACAAATGAACTTTCAGAATATAACCCATACCGAATGAGAGGACTGCCTTCATGCATTGTTTGAAACCCACTGCATCTCCATTTTATCAAGAATCAAAAAACCTGAAATAAATCTGGAGACCAAATAATTACAAATAAAAATCGTGAAAAGCCACACAGAGAATGTAAAAACAACAAACTTTAAAAACTATAACAAAAAATAAACACACATACACATATATAACATTTTGATACTTATGAAATGTCTGAAGACATTTTAAAAATCAGATAATAAAAGCAGTCCTAAGAAATTAAAAATTTTCTATAGAACATAAATAAAATATTATCTCTTATTAATAAAAGTTTTTGGAAAGAAATCTGTGACAGTAACCGTTAATGATACATATTCCTAATGTTTTCCCAGGCAGAAAATTTTAAAAGGTAAAAAATATATTTCTTTGGATTTTTTGTCACTAATACAAGCACTCCTATTTGACCAAATAATTAAATTACAGTAGCGATACCTATTTGAATCACTTTGGATTCATTTTGATCCCCCCCCAAAAATCTGGGCACCATTATTATTTATAACTTGAGCATCATCTTGGGAAATGTCATTTGAATCTTGCTTGAATTATATTTTCTATGTGAAACTGAAACAGTGCACAAGTTACTCTAAATCTATATAGTGTGTGTCTATGTCAGCACTCATAGACACAGGAAAAATTTATTTCCTTTTCTTTCCATATGTAAAAAGTATCAACCTTGCTGACTTTTTTCTTGTTTTATCCTGAAGGAAATGACATCATCCCCCCAAATACACATACACAAATTTATGTTGCTGGCCTCAAAGGTCAATGAACACATTCACGCAGAAAGGCATGGATGACTATAGGGAACTGGCTCTTTCTTACCATAATAAGGGTTTGCATATTTTGGCCAAGAGAAATTTGCACAAGGACATATTCTCCTACCGGTAATAGTAAGCAAATTCCTTAGGTTCGAAGGGGACCTCAGGGAAAATATGGTCTAAGAATAATGCTTTCTAGCAAGGCTTACCTGGTAGTGCTGTTTGTGTTTGTGAGTCAAGTATTCAGGTAAGAATCCTGCAGAGACTGATAAGTACAATGTGGTGAGGTGTCACCGGATATAGGCAAGATAAATGCCAATTTGATCATGACAGAAGGAGGATAGCTCTGTCACTTTGAAGCATACTTATGCAGGAGTTCACAAAGTGAAAAACTGTTTTTGCCTCATGGAATGGAGTTCCTTATGAAACATTGTCCATTAAGATGATGTTGCCATTTTAAATCTGCCTATAAATGAATGACCAGAAAGACCCAAATTCCATTTAATTTGAAAAATATTTTTCTATTTATTTTTAAGTTCTATATGTGAGTTGGAGCCTCGTGGGACCTAGCTTTCCACTCCCTTTGCTTTAAAGACAGGTAGGGAAATAAGTTACATGATCTCACATATGAAGAAAGTAAAAGAGCACAAAAACCAAATGTTTGAACCCTGGGTTTGCATACTCTTCTACAGTCACATCAACTTTCTTATTTCCCAATTCCTCACCTGTCAGGTGGAAGTAATAATAGATCTTTACTGATATCACTGGGTTTTTGTAAAGATAAAATAAGATGATTTATACAAAAGCCATTTGTAAACTTTTAGCACTAATAGAATTAATTGACCTTTCCAAATTGATTGCCAAAAAGCTCAAAATAGTTTCTCAGAATTTTGATGTAGAGCAATGTTGAGTGAGTCAAGTATTTTTGCAAATTAATCCTATGAGGGAGATGTGATCTAAACATTAAAAACTAATCCCTTCAAATCCTACTTTGACAGTAAAGATAACACATACATAATGATCCATGTATTCCAAATCTCAAGAATGAAAAGAATAGGAAGAAAAATCAGCTTACAAATATAGATGCAAGCTGCCTCTCCTACTTTAAGACTGTAATTATTTATTTCACAATTAGATTTTCTCTCGTAGAAACTCATTACTCCTTACTGTTATTTTATTCAGTAAGAATTAGTTAAATGAGAAAGAATGGAACATGATGCTCACTTCCTTTCATGAAGTAAAGTCTATCTCAAACTATTGAAAGATGTGGAATTTGCTTTGTCCTCTTCCCTAAGAGAACTGTGTGCATTCGCAAAACAGGTACCTTTCTGCATATATATTTAGCTTGTAAGCTAGTAAAGGCGATATATTTAGGACTAGCAGGTATACTGATTAATTTCATAGTCAGGGAGAAAGAAATATAATAAATAAATTTCTAAACTGGCTCAGTACACCTACATTGGTAGTGGATATCCCTAAATTTCAGCGGCATCCCTTTTTAAAAATCCCAATAACAAAGATCTAGCAAGACTTTAACTGGAAAAACAGAGAGGAAATTAGAGATGGAGGACAAGACTGAAATTAGTATTATTTAGAGTGTCACTGGCACTTACAACATGAATAAAAGTAATTAGTTTAACATTGTGTCTCCTCCCGACATTTTTCTTTTCCTTTTTGATGTAATCAAGCCCATTTCCTTCGCTGTCCTAACTCGTCACAGGCTTCATTAGAACCACAAAGCCCAGACTGCTGGAGTGTCTTTTCTGCAGGGTCCAGCTCTCTCTATTCAGTGACTTCAGTCAGCCTGCAGACTCCATACATATTTCAGCATGGCTCGAAAAGAGAGAGCTCCCGTCTTATTTGTTCACATTCTGAATCCTATATAATTCTGATTACACTGCAGATGGCTTGAAGCTGTCAGGGATAAATACGAAGGTTAAAGAAAATGTTTGTCACTGGAACTGGACAACCAAAAGACAAGAGTCTGAAAAGCCTATCACTTAAGCTCCTTTATTCTGTATTCCAATTGTGCCTAGCTTATGGGTAAATTGGGTGAATTTTTTCCCTCTCTAATTTTGATTTTGTTTTAGTTTGTATCATTTCTCTTGATATGGAAAATTTGTGTCCTGAGAAAATGCTTTCACCTGCGAGTGAGGTAAATACATTGTGCACTGTTTTGCCAAAAGAGGGCAATGTTGGAGTTCAGAATTTCCTCATGCTGTTCCCTGGGACCTGGTCTCTAGAACGGTAAATAATTGCCGCTGTCTCTTCCCTTTTGCCACAGATAAGTTTTCACATGTCTATGCGCTCTGTAGTTAATCAGGACTTTGTAACTATCTGTCCTACCTATTAACTGCATCCACTCCCAAATTGTTTAAAGGTTAACACATTTCACTCCATGCATGACTGGCACACACAAGCAAAATGCTGTCTCTGAAATTCTAAATTCTTCCTTTACATTTGCCATTGATAGGCAGGAGGAGAAACAACTTGCTTTCGAAAATACTGAAAGGTATTTTTACTATGTTCTTGCTCTCAAATATTCAATCAGTGTAGCATCCAATTATAGTCGTCATAAGTAACCAAACAGATAAAAAAAGAAAAAAAGAAAAAAATCACATTCATTTTCAGTAAATTTACTTCAAAAATTAGCCATCATCTTATTATTTAAACATGATTTAAAATGAACGCCAGTATGTTGACAGTAATCTTGATAACTGGCGCTCCGTTTCTTTTGTAGAGAATGAGGAAGAGAATTTTTCATGCTACGATTTTAAATTATTTAACCCACTGTGAATTCAGGTCTTTATGTACGAGTTGTTTTCTTTAGAATACTCTAAATTAGTGATCATCCTTTTCTTCAAGAAGATGCAATTTTTCCCTCAGCAGCTTTTTATATTTTAATAAGTTATTCCCACTTATTTTTCATGTCTATAAAAAATCATAATTTTGTTGTTTTCTGGAAGCATAATTTAGATTTTCAATGGAATGCTTGCTTGAGTAGCAAAATTCCTGAAATTTTTCTGTCAAAGAAATACTCTCAGTCTATATCAACATGCTTGTTTGTGCGTTTGCTCTCTGAAGCAATAGGCAGTGTAGCTGGACTACCAAAGAGTACTACCAGAAAAAACTGCTCTTGCATTTGAAAAATCCACTAGCATATTCTTCTTACAAATATATGTGTATGTGTGCATATACTGTGCACTCGCAAACCCATATGCACACAATTCTTTCTGTCTTTGTTTTTTTTTTTTATAGTCAAGAGTCATATTTAAAGTTCATTTGAGGGAAATAGACATTTTTCTTAAGCATTAAACATTACTGATACCATTTCCTAGAAACTGCAACTAGGTGTTTTATCAGAACCAACAGTCTGAAAATATGAAAATTGCAGTCACTAAAATTAAAAATACATTATGAGAAAGAAGAATTGGGGTATCAAGTGGCAGATTCTTGGAGCAAGGGATGGTCTTAGATGGGCCTCTTGGTTTTTTCAGTCTCCAAAGTGCCCAATGTTCTCTTATTTAACTGGGCTTGAAAGATTTAAGTAGAATCTACTGTCTCAGGGACATCAATAAAACCCATAGAAAGCTATGTCTGCTGTAGGTGGTTCCAAGAAATCCTTATTTAACATTGACTTAGTTTACTGTGGCTCGGCTTTTTTCATTTCTTCTGAGTTAAAGCCTGCCATCTCATTTCTGCTCCCTTCTCTTACATCTGTCAGTATATGTACATGAGAGAAAGTCTGTGTTATTAAAAGAATAATAACCGTATTGCAGGTTTCTGAACCCAAGATTGTACTTTCTTTCTCAAATATTCATTAAAAAATATAGATTGTATTTTATTGAAAGTGCTCTTTAATGAATAGTATTCCTGTTTGCGTACAAGAAGGAGCTTCCAGTGCAATTCCCTGACAGTAATTGTGGTCTGAATTGAGAACATACAGTAACGGAGTGCAGTTAATGGCCACCCTGTGGATTGAGTGCTCTACTTTTGTCATATCTGGCTACTTTTTAAAATGCAGAAATTAGGATAGTAAAGAGTTAATTACATTCTTGTGTCAGGAAACCCTCAATGAGCAGTCAGAGAGAAGAATTCTTTGTCTTTAAACAGAAATTTCAAAGCCCCTGGCAGATGATAATACATAAATAGTAACTCAGCATCTATTTTATTTGTGTATACGTGTGTGCATGTGTGTGTGCAGTGTGTAATGTGAGAACAAGGGACAACCCTTGAGTAAGTCAGCCCACATTAAAAAGCACTTACGGGGGTCTGCGGCACTATTTCATTTCCATGAAGCTAAAATAAACAAACAGGACAAGACACCTTTCCAGCCAAACTTCGTCTCTCTATTTTTCTACTTTGATTTCATTTCCTAATGTGTAAAAAAGCACACCTAACTTAAGAAAGGGGTCTTTATATGAATATGGTCCTCTTCCAAAAGGTCCAGTCAAAACAGACACATTCATAAATGGGTTAAGATAAAAGAGATTAGGTTTGCAAAGATGAAATAGGTATTAGTATTTGTAAGATTTAAGAACTAGGAAGCTGTATAATTAAATGATGAAATCTTATAATTTGTTAGAATTTGAGGGAAAAAGTAATTAAAATACGTGTATATAATACACACACATATTCATAGTGATCTGGATAATATCTTTGTCACAGGGAATTTTCTATAAAAAGCTAAAAGCTAACATAAGCAAGGATAGATATTTCCTCAACCTACCTAGGCTTTTGTGAAAAGGAAGATAATGTGTTATTCTCAAAGGAAAGGAAGAAAATCCTATAAAGGTGGAACATTTGATAAAATTCCTCAGTTAATATTAAGGTCCCACACTGAGGGTGAGCAGTGCGTCAATCAACCAGCATTGTTCTATCTTACCTCTACCTTCCCAGAAACACACCACTATAGATGACTGCTTCCTGAGACTGTCCACATCCCATCTGGTGACCAAGGATTTATATCTCTTTTCAGATGTTGGTTTTTACAGAATCATGGTGTTCAGTAGTTTATTTTGAAAAGCCAGAAACTGAGGTTATATCAACAACCCTGTCACTATACAATCATGTGAAAAACTCAGCCGAATAAATAATTACATTTTAATATGTGTCCAAATGATTATTTAATTTTTGCTCTCAACTGATTTTGTTTTTGTTTTGGAATTGACTACCTTGGTTGGATAGTCGGAGTCTCAGATTTCATGCTTGATTCAGAGGTTGATCTCAGCAACAGCACACTTTTCCTCTATGCAGCACAGATAACCCTCATATTCACGTTTGAACAGATATGTCAGAGAAACATGGATAATTTTTATTGTGACAAAAAGCATTTTGTTTTATATTTCAAATTTTTTTCAAGCAGTGTTTTCTTTCTTACTTTACTGTGCAATTTTTTTTGGATAGTGAGTTTTATAATTAAACCAATTGATTAAAAAAAACCATACTTAGCATGGTAGAGTCAGTGTAGAGCCAATCAGATTGTATTCTCATATATCATATGCATGATGCCCAACTAAATTCTGATTCTTCAATCCACAGGGTTGAGAGTAAAGCAGAAAAAGATCACATTGTTATGTTGATGGTAGTCGTACTAAAAACCTGAAAAGTCTTATTTGGGTCTATAGCTAAATCGAGTGTGAAAAATAGTATTTGTTGCATTGAAAATGAAGAGACATATGAAATAATTTACAAGGGTAAATCTAAAAATTTGCCATTTGATGGTCAAATTAGTGCTTCCAAAATTCAGAGCAGCATATAGCACCCAGGTTGATTTCAGTACTATCTACACTTTTTAAGAGAGTATTGACTATAATACAAGTGTTAAGTAAGATGTGAACACTTTAAAAATGTAATTGTGATAAGTTGCAGAGTAGGGACTGCTAATGCCAACATTTCTACCTTTGATCCCTGGCATGTATATTTGCATGTCTTGGAATTCATTTGAGGCAACAGTATTTTTAGGATTGAAACATGGGTTTTTATACTCTTTGATATATTAGCCAGTGGAGGTGAAATGATCATGAGGAAAAGAGAATATTCCATTTATAACCAATGTAACGGTGACTTTCCAGAGTTAAGACAAGTCACAACTGACAGAAGTATTCAGTATGATTTAGAAGGTAAAATTACACAAGGATGATGATGCAATACAAAGGAAAAAATTATATGTGTGTGTATAAATGTATACATATATGTACAATTTTATTTTATTTCAGTTTAGTTTTAGTATCAGTATTACTTATGTTGAAGTTATTTTATACTTGCATATAGTTTACAATAACTTCCTCTTCCTCAATGATAAATTTAATACAGAATGTTTCAAAGTACTATAACATGAAAAGACAGTTGTTTCTAGAAACCAGAGAGTTTTTTTATAGTGTTTATTTAATTATTCCTCAAACTCTTCTCTCAATATTTTAAAGTAACCTTCAACATTACTCTCATTCAACAAGTTGGATTCTCACTCTACCCTCATCTCGGGCATATAGCGATCAGTGACTTCAGTCTGTTATTTGTTGCTATTCTTATTTTATTTTATTACTTTATTTTATTCCTAAATGTATAAGGATACAAAAGTCAAAATGGCCATGTTAGTTTGAATTTTCATAATTTTTTATTTTCATTTATTAAGGTAGAGCAATCATTGACTATCAACAGAGCATAACTATGCAGAATAACAAAATATACGAGTTGTCAATTAAAAAGTAAATAAATAAATAACAATAAGTCAAATCTCTTAGCCAGTTACAAATCAACACTCCTATTATTCTGTACTCCAGACTTTTGTTGACATGATCTGAAAGTCCTTTGTCCAGAATATTGCATCACAAGTAATAATAAAACATTAGCAGCCAGAGCCAAAGATGCCATTTTTCCAAAGATGCTTTCCTCAGATGTCAGCTTCAAGTATTATATTACTTCCATGTTCACAGTTATCTAGAAATTCACTCTTAAGAATTCTGAACACATATCCCAAAGAATATGTAGGCACCTGGATATTAAAAATCATTGTTAAAAACCAAAATGACACTTAAACATATATGTTCCCAGAATATGAGTACACCAATATCTGGTATTACAGAATTAAGTGAGAAAATTAGAACAAAGTATACAAACTTGTAACTATCCTTATTACCAACCATATATTAGTAAGCGCAATAACATAGTTCTCGTTTGTGAAATCTGTTAGTGCATGTGGAGTTATGGCTCAACATGGAGTTATGCTGAATTTATAAACTGACAATTAAGTCCTGAGTTCCTTAATTAGGCCATTATTTAAGTATAAATACAATATTTTAAAATTTTTAGTAAAAAGGGGAATGTTCAAGAGATCTGAGTACATAATTGAGGGTCAGGGCTGCTATGTCCTTACCTTTTCCTGCTGCTGCCTTGCTGTGTGATTCAGATGGCTCTCTCAACTTTTCTGTGCATAACCAAAGCTTAATTAATGCTTGAGTGTAACACACTGCAACAGCTCTGGATAAAAGGTGAAAGAAATACTATGTACATCTTCCTCAGCTAAGGACAAATATGCACTGCCAATTATACAAAAAAGTAATAAAAACCAGAGGACTACTCCAACTGGAATAGAAATCAATTCCTAAAAAGCTATCTTGGATAATACTTAACCTGAAATACAAGGCTTATATAAAATAATTGAATTTCCAGTCAGTGTGCTGAATACATAACAATTATTAACCATCCTGAATAGGAATATATTTATATAGTGCTTTAGACTTTCCAAAATCTCTTCATTTACATCATCTCAACTATATCACATACCTCAGCCTCACTTAAATTATCCCTTAAAACTTATCCGTCTTGGCAGCCTAAATCACCTTCGTTGTTTCCTCAGCTTTTGAAACTGATTCCACAAGCCACAGTGAAAATCCATCTCATAACTTTAGAGGCTCAACTCTTATATACGTTTATGGTGGGAATTTATTTCTGAGGAAATGTGTTTCCCTAACAGTTAGGCAGGAAGGAAATCAAGTCCTGAGGCAGCTACCCTGAGGGGAATGGGGACTATCTGTCTTGTTCCATGGTGCCCTGAGTGACACTACAAAATGGGACAGGGAAAGGCTCCTGATTGTCTTTCAGGAAAATCGTGGTTATAAACCTAACAACTTGTGTAAGGAATTAGACATTTTCATTTGCATTTCCTCTGAGTGCATCACCTGCTCCTTCCATTTTTTACCATAAAGATAAAGCAAAATTTCCATTTAAAAATACATCATGTGCAGCAATGGGGATGGGAATACTTCTTTTTCTCCCATGTTGACCTCTGTCATCCACGCCTGGTGGGACAGCAAAGGATTCTCATGGTAACAACTGCCTACAACATGCAAATGGTAGGTTTAGGTATTACACATTGTAGAATTGCTTGTTTCTTTGTTTGGTTTTTACATGAAGGGAAACTGCTGACCTCTTACATCCCAAGGCAGCTCCTGAGGAGCGCTCAGGTGTCTCACAAATAGAGATTATCTGGAAGACACCAAAATAATCCAGTTCTTTTCCTTTTTCCCTCCATAACTCTTCCCTTTTACTTAACCTGTTCTGCTTCCTTTTTAAAAAAAAAAATGACAACAGTACCTACATCCTAATATTGCTATGAGGATTAAATTGGTAGATACAAATCACTTAGAACAGTTACTGACACATAGTAAATGCTCAAAAATATTAGGTAGCATTATTATAAAACTTGTATTAGTTTCCTAGGGCTGTAACAAAATGAGCAACTTAAAACAACAGAAATTTATTGTCTCACTATTTTGGAGACTGTAAGTCTGAAATCAAGGTTTTGGCAGGGCCATGCTCTTTCCCTAGGCTGTAGGGGAGAATCCTTCCTTGCCTCTTGCTAGATTCTGGTGGTTTCTAGTAATCTTTGTAGTTTCAAGGGGTATGGAGTGATGACTGTCTTCACGTGGTGTTTTCCTTTTGTCTCTGTCTTCACATGGAATTCTTCTTGTAAGGACACCAGTCATATTGGATTAAAGGCCCACCTTATTCTAATATGACTTCAACTTAATGTTACATCTACAATGATGCTATTTCCCAATAAGGTTCATTCTGAAGCACTGCATGTTAAGACTTCAACAAAAGTTTAAGGATCATAATTGTGGAGGACATAATTCAACCTATAACAGTATGCCATGTGCAAACTAACATTCCTACCTCCAAATGGCCCAAAGCTGAACTTGTCTTCTCTCCACAGGCAGTCTGGTTCTTGTCAGCCACTTCCCATCTCAGAGGATGGCACCACTCCTTATTTCACTGCCTATGTCAGAAACTAAAGTTTCTTTCCTTTATCCCTCCCCTCTTTTGTACCCCCTTGTTCCTATCTATCATCATATCCTACTGAGGATACGCCTTTATATTTCTCTATTAGTTCTCATTTCTGCTTGTCCACTGAGACCACCTTTCTCTTGAATTACTCAGGTTTCTTGAGTGATGGTCTAGCTATGCCCTTCTCAAATAGTCTCCAGGATGCAGTTGATGATCACTCTAAAGATCAAGTCAGATTATGTCAAGACCCTGCTTACAACATGTACTGGCTTTTAATTGTCCTCAAGATCAAGTTCCCAATGCATATCCATTTCATCACCTGGAATCTGTTTATCATTTCAACTCCCCCTGCCCTATCCAAATCCCAGACATGCTTTACTTCTTAGAGTTGCTCTACTATGTATTGCTTTCTCATTCTTCCTGGCCTTTATGTCCCACAATTTCTGCTCTTCTCTTTTTCTCTAGCAAATTACTTACTCCTTCAGAAATAAGCTTAGATAGTAAATCCTCACCTACACCTTTCCTAACTGATCTCCCTTAACTCCTGTCAAGGCTGAATTAGATGCTACTCCCATGGGCTCCATAAAACCCCATACCTTTTGCATAAAATAGTACATTTCACATTGTATTTTGTTGTTCCATTTACTTGTCTGATTCCCTCACTAGGCTGCACATTTCTGGAAGACAAGACCTGAGCCATATAACTTATTGTTTTGTTGTACTCTCAAGATTGGCACTTTTATGCATTCATTCAACTAATACTCATCCTACACCTGCTCTGTGCCAATAACTGTATTATACTTTGAGAATAAAAATGATGAACAAAACAGAACATTCTCCTTGTACTACAAAACATTATGTACTGTGAGTAAAATATTAAATTAAATAAGTAGTTAAAATACAGTCTAATCAGTGCCTTGATAAGAGTAGTATAGATTTCTATGGCCTCAGAGAGTCAGACATGAATATTTGAAGGAGACCTGAAATGTAAACTGAGTTGTCCGGGTAAGGAGTACCAAGTGTAGAATGCTAAGAAAAAAGAACGGCATGTGTGGACACCCCAGTGAAAAATACAAGAAGGGAAAGAAGCAGGTAGCAGAAGGTAAAACGATCTTTAAGGCATTTTAATTTATGTTAAAATGTTTTTAATTTATTCTTAGAAAACTGAGAAAAATTTTAAAGGTATTCAATATTAGAATAACTTGTGGATCTATTTTTCAGAAATGTCACTGGAGCAATTATGTACAAAACTGATTCCACTGGGACAAATTTGCAACCTGAATGCCAGTTACTACCCAGGTGAGAGGAAATGGAAGCTTGGCCTAGGGCCGTGACAATTTGACAGGGGACAAGTTAGGCAACCTGGATGAATAATTAAAATGTAGAAAAAAAAAAACTTTGATGATCGTGGTAGGAAGAACTCAAGAAAACAGAGATTTCTGAACTAAATACATTTTGATGACATTCACAGAAATAAAGACTATTATACAAAGTATAGAATAAGGATATAATGGAGAAATGATGATGCAGTTCTAAATGTGAGGTAGGTACCTGTGCAATGTCCAGGAGGATGTATGTAAGAAGACATATGTAGGAGGCAGCAGGTATATGTGCCTATGGCTCAAGGAAAAATTCTTGACTGAAGATATTGATGTGTCTTTTTATTCATTCTACTGTGCAGGTTCTCATTACTGACAGCATATTAAAATCACCAAGAGATCATTTAAAACAACAGGAGCAACAACAAAACTATGCCTGGTCTTTATTGTCAAGATTCTGATTTAATTGGTCCCAGGCATTAGTATTTAGAATTCCCAGGGAATTCTAAAATGGAGCCTGGGTTTCAAACTACTGCTCTACAGTTAAATTTTTTTTCCCCAATATCCTTGTCATGGACCAAAACACAGGTCTTATATAATTTGACACAAGTCATCTTTTTTGGTTTCTTTTTTGCCATTTCACACATCTTGTATATCCTCTGGACTTATTGTTCCTCAGATTATCCAAGGAGGGACGCACTTGTGTTCCTTCCCCTGCCAAGTCCCTCCCTTGGCCACTTCTGCTGAGTTCCTATCCACTCTTCAAGGTCCAGTTTATATGTCACCTCCTCTCTGAAGCCTTATGCAACCCCCATCTAGTTACAGAAATCTCCCTCACTTATCACATCATGTCATGATTACTTGATTGCATGTTAACTGAATCATTAGAAAGACGGTATTGTGCATTCTTGGAAATGTCAATGAAACAAGGAAAAATGAAGAACATAATTACAAGGTTGTTTTCTTCTCTTAAAAAAGGCAACTTACATTTGCATATCATTTTCATAGTCATTTTATTTAATCCCACAACAACCTTATGGATTAGGTGGGGAAGGTATTATTTCTCCCATTCATATTAGTGCTTCTCCAGTCTACTTTTCTAAAATAAGACTTCCTTAAATAGGTTTGCTACATTTATTTTCCCACTTATCTTACAACAATATAAAATCTAGATACTTGCTAAGAAATCATCTTTTTAAAGCAGACTCTTTCTGCTCTCTGAAGGGAAAGCCGTACAGTATTGATGATATCAATCACCACCCTTGCCCTTTGGCTTAGGCATACAAGAGCACAAATGGACTATCAGGGGTGGAGTAATGGCAGGTTACCAAGGGTGACTGCATCCCTTAGCTAAAGGCTTTTGGTCCCCTTACTGCCCCTCAGGCCTCCGATGATATTAGAAATGTTGTTGCTAGTTACTAATTATTACTGCTAAAGTATACAAGTTATAATACTGGGACACTCCATTATCTCTTGTGGTTCCTCTAAGCTCTAGATACACTTTTCTAAATAGTCCCTTTATTAAATGCTTTTTAAATTATCCTGCACTGAGTGTGCCATTTGCTACCTGCTGGAACCTTGACTGATGTTAGCTTCAAATTTGTACTGGCTTAAATCAATGGTTTCTCAGATAGAAGTTTTGATTTTCCATTTCAGAAAGATGTGTGATTTTAATATAGCATACACACCTGCTAATCTTTAATTGTCTAAATTGTGATGGGTCTTGGTAAAAAGTGACATTGAATAATCACTGGATAGTTTTATGAAATATATATTTTACATGATTAATAAAACCCTCTGACATAATGTTTCTATTTGTGGTTATTAAACACTACCCTTGGTTTTAGTGGGAATAAACCTTCAGATACATTATCTTCAGTTATAAGTTTTATGGTATTTTAAAATATTTTATCTAATGGCTGGATATTTACTAACAAATTTCAAAAGATTAAATAAAGATATCAATTTGTACAAAAAAAATGTTATTGCTGTTTCACAACAATTTTTTCTTACCTTAGATATACTATTTCTTACCAGTCCTAGAAAATATGTATATCATACTGGAAAGAGTTTATTCATTGTTTCACTGAGTTGTTTGTTCTTTAATAAGTCTTTATTGAGCCAGGTGCTGTGTTAAGCATAAGAAAATGGAACTGTCAACTAAAATAGACACAACACCTGAACTCCTAGATCATAGAGTATAGCGTAAGGGTTATATATTACGCTGAATGTTTAAGTCATCAGAATATTTTATTGACATGCAAATGTTACATATTATTTACATGCTGTAAATGAAGGCTTCTCAAAGGGATAATCGAAAGCCCATCAAAGGTAAGTAAGTGACTTAACAAGTGATTTCTTAAACCTAAAGGGCTTCCTTTTATATTTAGATGCTAGAAACATATTTAAATAATTGAGTCAATTTATTAGTAGTCAGAACAAAGTTAACAATTATGACTAAGATATATAGCTGAATGGTTAAGAGCACAGGCTTTAAAATCAGGAGTTCCTGATTTCAAATTTTTCCTCTAGCTCTGTGCCCATAACCAGACAGTCAGCATTTCAAACCTGTTTTCTCCTTTGTAATACAGGGATATCATTATTCAGGATGTTTGGGGTACTTTATATGAATTAATGCATATACAATACTTAGCCTGGATATTACATGCAAAATAAATATTACTATTATTATTATTAATAGGACTAAGAAAAGACTTTAATACAAACTTAGTAGTAGCTGAAAAAAATCCCCACACTAATTTATGCACCAGGAAGATCGATTATAATACAATTCAACATTGTTTAAAAAAAAGAAAAATATCGAATATATGATCCCTACACATCTTTGCCTAAAATTGCCCCCCCCCATTTTTTAAAGAATTATGGCAATAAAGATTGACAATGTAAACAATATTTAATTTAGGGACAAATGAAACCATCTCAATCAATCTTTCCTTAATCAACTCACCTGATTAACCACTGATTTCTAGTGCCTCTGTGAAAAGTGGTGACTTTTGCCCACAACATGCTGAACACTTGTGCTAATAGGTTACTAGCTGAGTATGAATCCAATAGTTGAGTTAAATACCTACTAAGAGAGTTATGTTTGTTCCCAAACCTGTTTATTTCCAGTGCATGCATTATATAATTTCATATGATAAACTAATAAAATCTGAATACAGAAGACAGAAGTCTAGTTCTATTAAAACACTTGGAAGTTATTGGAAAGAATTTATCAGAGCAGTTTAGAAAACATGATGTCAGTTTGTATATGAGTGAAAATAAATAGTTTGAAAAATCATGGAAATCTAAAAGGATTCTGTATGAAAGGTAACTTACAAGTTCTCACCTCTATCGGAAAGAAATCTGAAAATTATTTGCCTTATGGATATAATTTTTGTAAAGAAGACAATGCAGATATCCAATCAAAGACCTATGTTAAAAGAAAAGTTCTGAAAGCTGCACTGAAAATGGGCAAACAAACTTAAATCTACATTTCTAAGTTAAAATCAATGTTTAATATTTGTATGTATCTTTTAAAAAATTTCTCTCTTTAACTCATTAATATCAATTAACATCTCAAATACCATAACTCCTAATTTCACTAGAATAGCAAATATACTAGTAATCAAAACAGACAAAGTCCCTACAGTCAGTAAGCCAGCAGTACAGGCCTCTACAGTCCTGATGGTATTGTATTCTCCTCATATCTCTGAGCTATTTTTGAGTTCCTAGAGCACTGCTTTCAAACATCTGTAGCCATAACTACCTGCCATAAATACATTGCATATTATGACCCAGTATATCCATGTGAAAGTTTACTTAGCCTTAATAGACATTATATACTCTGTTATTTTCTATTTTAGTTTCATCCATTCTAGCCTAGTTTATTCTATTTCATTTTTTTGAATGGTGCTATCACCCAGGAAACTGGTTTCACTCCCCGCCAAGGAATAGTCATAGACTATAGTTTGAAAAGTACTGTCCTAGACAGCTATCGCACATTGTCTCAGATTCTGGCTTTCCCCTCATCTTTCCACACTGTGTGTCTTGATGAAGGTGCACTTCCATCCTGAGATTCCCTCTCTGCTGGAAATAAATTTCTGCTCCATGTAATTGTATTAACAATTCACCTCCAGCCTTGAAAAGAATATACCTTTCTCTTAGCTATTTTTTCTGAACATGGACAGGTGCTTCATAATTTTTTCTTAACAAAATACACATGGCCTTATTTTTGGCTTACAGAGCCTTGAAGATAAAGTAAGGTAAGTACAGTTATTAGAAATGGCAACTCTAGTGAACTATTTAGGATATAATAATATTATGTCTGGGATTGCTTCCATACTAATCTTGGAGCAGAAGGCACAGCTGGGGTATAGTTCAAACAATAGTAGCCTCGAGATGAAAATGGTAAGGCTGAGTGACAGGTACAATGAGAATTCATTATACTATTCTTCTGTTTTTGTGTGCTTCAAATGGTTCATAATAAAAGGTTTAAAAAAAGACGGAGGTAGAAAGAAAGAACACAAAGGAAAGAGGTAGTGAGGGAAGAAAAGAGAAATAGAAAAAGAATGTGAGAAAAAAAGGAGAGAAAGAAGAGAGGAAGGAAGAAAGGAAGGAAGGTAGGGAGAAAGGGAGGGAGAAAGGGAAGGAGGGAGGGAGAGAGGGAAGGAGGGAGGGAGGGAAAGAGGAAGGGAGGGAGGGAAGGAGGGAGGGAGGGAGGGAGGGAAGGAGATAATTACTCATAACACATATTCCAAATTTGACCTCAGAACACTTACTGAATCAGCTACCTATAGCTTTTTCATGGCAAGACCTAACATTTTTTACATCTCTGGGAATATGCATTTGTCTTACACCTGTATATTTAAAAGAACCATCAACACGGCTTTCCTAGATAAAAGAGTTTCATTCAAAGGTGGATACTGCTGGTAATTTTTTGAATGGATAATTTTTTAGCTTTGAAATCTTCAAGGTCCAGTTTCATAGACACACATGAACATAAACATATGTACGGGGTAGTCCTTAAAAACACAAATTCTCTTAAAATCTTCTCTGAAAGAAGCTACTACGTCCTGCCTCCCTTAGTTTAGGAGATCATAAAAAGCAGTGTGCCTGTGCTTTGCTACCCACTGCTTATTTCAGACCATTGTTCAAACAATTCTTCCCCCAAACTTCCCTTCTATTTATATACACTCTCTACATCCCAAGTACTATCTGTTTTGACCTATATATTTCATCCTTTTTGGAGATTCTAGAATTTGACTTATTATTACTATTTATGAGTTGATAATATTTAATTTTTCAACAAATATTCCCTCTTCCTCTTCCAACTCTACCTTCAGAGGAGAAGTATGCCTCTCTGTCCAATTGACTTTGGGTTTGATTAGATGACCTGTTTCAGCCAATAGGGTGTTAGGTCATATGATGTGCTCAGAGACCTCAATTATATTGCATAATTGTGTTTTCCCATTGAAGCACCTACATTTTGCCATGAAAATATGCCTCTGTTGACCACTGGTCCAAGGAAAATAAAAGACACATGGAATAAACCTGCATCTAAATGCATAGATTAAAGCTAGCCCAATTATAGATCCATCAACTCATCCCCCAGCACACGCGCGCGCGCGCACACACACACGCACATGCACACACATGCAAACACACATACAAAGCATGCATTCATGTACCTATTTAGAATGTTTAAGGCTAGAGAAAGAGGCATATCTCCAAAAGCATTTTAGATGTGGCTCTTCTGAAATGTGACTGGAATCAAAATATACAGAATCAAGTACAGAGAAAAATCAATGATAATTTTGAGAGAACTCTTGGCAATAGTACTACCAGTGTAGATTGGATGAAAAGAAATTGAATCAATCTGAGAGATAAAAACTCTGGGCCCCCCAGTTTTTACAAGCTGAGAATAGGATAAGTTGTTTAACAGCCAAGAAAAGTATTTTCTTCATAGGTTTTTTCTGAAATGGCCAAGGAGGGTGACAGTAAAGGAAGGGTGAACTCAAGAATACATAATTTGAGAGGCACTCCCGGGAAGGAAATCTGGTACCAAGTCAAGAAATATCCTCTACCATAGAGGGAGCCTGGTAATATTATATCAGAAGGATTTAAAAATGTGAAAGATCATTGACTGCTATGTATCTCCCATTCTTCCTCTCTTGTATGAGTTTACTGCAGTCATCCTGTCTTTATCGCAGTATTATTTTGAGTTTGCGTGTGTTGGTGGGGGTTGGGGGCAGGTAACTTGTCTTTTAAGTGTAGAGGACTCTATACTTAGAAAACCCACCGCTGTACCTATATAGATAATAATATCCTGAACTTCAAGCTTCATGCCATGATCAGATGAGACTTTTGGAGTTTTCGAAATGGATCCGAGTGTCCATTTTGTAAATGAGAGGAGCATGAATATTTATGAACAACAGGGAAAATTGTTGTTCAGCAAATATTCGCTTTCTCTCTATCACCTCACTTCCATGGGGGGAGTATCAGTCTCCAGTGATTTTGGACTTAGCCATTCTACTTGTTTTGTTCAATATGATGTGAGCTGACATGACTTGGACAGACGCTAAACATGTGCTTCCACAGTTAGGTGTGCCCCCTTGTGCTCCACCTTTTACCATGAGAAAAATATACCTCAGATAACTACTGGTTTCATGAAGATGAGAAACAGATTTGAACCCAGTCCAAAGTTCTCAGTCAAGCTCAACTGAAACCAGCCATGATCAGGTGAACTCAAGCCAACATGACGATAAATGAATGAAAAAGGGCTCCCCCCGCAAGCCATGGGATTTGGGGCTGTGTTATGTAGGATTATGGTAACTCATAACTGAAAACATATGCTTTCCTGGCCCTTCACTTCACTTTCAGTACACCAATATCCATGTTCCTGACCTCTGCAGTGTCCTGGCAGCATGGTTCCTTGACCTCCTTTCTAATTAGAGAAAATGTGGATACTGGGCCGGTAGCTGGTATGTGGGCCCCATTTCTTATGCTTTCTATGGCAGCATGTATCAAGAAGTCTGGCTAGATTTCAGACTCCAGGGGAGAGGCAAATTCTTGTGGTGCTGTTAGGCTGCATGATTAAGGAGGAACCCGTTCCTCTAATGGTTTGATCAGAAGGGTATGATCATAAATAAGACACAGTAGAATCCTGGCTTGGGGCTTACCTGAGTTGATGTTTTTATTTGGAAAACCAGAAGCTCTTCTTTTGTTGTGATCAGGTGTAGGGGTTCAAGGTTTACAGTTGCTGCTAATGAAGCAAGTTAAAGGAAAGAATCTCCATATTAATATTCATGGTTGGAGCTGGTATCCAAGCCATGGAGTTGACCAAGATTGATTACCTTAAGCAGTGGGCCTTGCTGGCTTCCATGGAGCTTTCAGGAGGCCTCTTTGTATGACAGCCTACAGAGGATCAGTCTTATTCAAATTATCCCTTACCTCTCAGTCCATGTCCCTGAGGTGATGACCACTAAGCATGAAGCTATTCTGTCAGCAACTCTCACCACTTCAACTAGAATATCTGAGGAGCTGGTCCCTGATATTCTTATGGGAAACACTGGAGGACAATGAGGAATTCCAGGGGACCACATGAGCAAATCATGAAGATTGAAGCATACTGGAGAGGGGCATTTGTAACATTAGCCTGGAAAATACATATTGTTCAAGCTATAAATTTTAACAAGGCTGTTATCTGGGCTGCAGTTCTGAGGCCTAGGAAATGCTGACTAGGTTCTATAACATTATTTCCAAGTCCATTCCAATGACTGAGAAATTTTTGTTTTCTGAATTAAGGATGTAAATATACACACACACACACACACACACACACACACACACACACACACACATAATTCTACCTGTGTCCTTCTTATTTTCCTGTCTCAGTGCTCTTGTTCTTCACTTTTCCAAATGGTCTTCCTGTTTTATCACTCTTTTAGAATCCTATTTATTTTTTCTATTCATATTTCAAGTTACTTCTTTCAGAAAGTATTTCTTGTGTTTACCAACCACAAGTAATGATCCCAGTTCTGACTTCATATGATACACTCTCTGTCTCTTTGAGAACCTGTAAATATTTTTTCAACAAATTCTTAGGAGTCTATACTGCATCAATACCTACGCTAGGCTCTGCAGCGAAAAGAGGTGTAACTCATCATTTGATATCTTGTATATTGCACCTATTTATGCACATGATTTTTTTCCCTATTGAAGTATAAGTTCCTTGAAACCAAAATGTCTATTTCATTCATCCTTTTCTCCCCAAAGGCCTATTGTGTCAAATTGATACTCACTGAATTATACAAATTGAATAAAAGAACAAATTCATGAATAAATCAGATGATACATTCTCAGCCCCTCTAGGTTATACTTACTTAGTGCTTGACCATACTTTATACATTTTGGGTTCTCGGGGTCTAGAAAAGTGGTCTGTCATATAGTTATATTCAACAAGTAATTGTGGAGGATGATAGTGATTTTATTTTAAGTCAACTAGGGTGTGTAGACACTCATTAAAATGTAAAAATACCCTTGAAAATCATTTTGTTATAAATATTCCATATTCAAAATTATGAGTTAAAAGGTATTTTTTCCTTTGTGTTTCTCTCTACTAGAACAACTTTTCTCTTTTCCTTTTTTATAGCATTGTTTTATTTTGTAAGAACTACTTCAGAATTTAAATCAATTTTTCTTTCCCTCTTTGTGCTAAATTATTTCTTATTTTTTCTTTGCCTCTGTGTAAAATACTCCAGAAAATTATCTGAAGACTCCATTACTATTTTTCATTTTTTAATTAGATTTTCTCAATTCAGGTGTCTTTCTTCTAAATTCTCATGTTTTTTACTTTAATGTTTTCCATGCAGTTTTCCTCTCATAGAATGAAATGAAAAAGTGATTGTTGGTTTTAACAATGCCCATTTAAGCCTCAGATAAACAATTTTCAACGAGAATTATATTCCTTTTAAGACATCTTAGTACACTTTCTTTCTTGTGCTAGTAATAATTTTTAGAAAAACTATTTTATATTTTAATGTTCTTGATTTCTTCATTCTGTCTGTAGTTCTCAAAAGTTACACGCATAGGCAACATGAAGAATTCTCAGAAATTCAAGACTCAGATCCAAGATTACTGATTAAATACTTTTGAGAGAATGGAGATTTTATAGGATGAAAAGAATACATGGATAAGATAATTGAACATAGTTATCTAAATCTTTAGGACACACTGCTTTGAACCTCATTGCCTTTTATTCTTGCAGCTTCCCTGACACTAAAGCACTTACCATTTGTTCAGTGAAAACTTAATAAAAGGAGAAAACTGCTATGTTATTTTCCCAAATGTTTACTGTGTGCATTTCTCATTTGCCAATGTTTTGATTGGCAGCTTTATATAACCCTGTATTTTAATTTTATATGAAGTTTGATGAGAAGTATATTTTAGAAGTCATAATCAAAAGTGACTATAGCTCCCCTGTATGTGTTTTTCCAAAGAAGCTTTTGTCTCCCCAAGTTGAATTTACTAGTCCTGAGACACCATAAGAAGAATATGCATTAATAGGCCACAATCACTTTTGTTACTTGTAGAAATAAATAAATTGCAAACCCTTTTAAACATTACTTTGGTGGCAATAGTTTGGCTCACATTTGTTACAATTTTATAAATTTCATAAAATTTCCTGATTGTTTTTTCTCTTTTTGGTGTTTTCTCCTTTTGGGGTCTATTAAATACCTTTTGACTAGACCAAGTTTAGAGCCATGGAGGCAATAGTCATAAAATAAATGAGCTGTTTTTATTATTGACCTTCAGTTGACCTTGATCATCCTCAAGACTTTCTGTTCTATGTTTTCAAGGCCTTTGGCTACTCCAAGTGTGATCCACAGACCAGTGCATTGGCATCACTGGGCAACTTGTTATAATGTGGGATCTGACTTTTAGCAGAAACTTTAAGTAATTCATATGCCTTTCAAATTTTTCAGAAGCACTGCTCCAGATGAATTGGTTAGATATTTTAAGATTGCTTCTACTATCTTTCATCTTCTGATTTTAAATGCTTCTCATGCTTCCAAGTTAGTTCACCATACCATGAAGTTCACATGTTCTGTTCTTGCAATGTCAGTGATGACAGTTTTCATTAGAATAGTGTGGAAGAGTATTTTGAATTTCTAGCTAATATAAAGCTATCACTTTTTGCAACACGGCTTATTTATTTTAAATATTTAGATAGAAAAATTTCCAAAATATATTATCCATTTTCTAATCTCTGAAAATAGGGTGTGCTAAACATAATTTAACCTTTCTTAATAAAAGCCAGTTATTATAAACTTAAAAAAATACACTACTAGGGAAAAAATGAGCTTAAAGGTTAGTATGTTGTTCAGGCATTAATTAATCTTATACGACTTTTCTACAGACTGGTATGCTGTTTTGATTCACTTCTTTATTAATTTAATTAATGTCTTTCTCTTTTTCCACAATAATGTCACTTTCTCATTAACTTTCACCACTCTCAGTGGGATACCTTCTTCTCACTTCTGTCACTACTTTTGCAATAGTATAATTCTTCTATTCATAGCTGTCTTGTTGAGGCAAATTCTTTTTTCTTTTTTTTTGTCTGTGTGTGTTTATTCTTGGTTTGGTTTAGCATTTTTTTCCCCTTCTTTCTCTTTTCTTTTTCTTTTTCTGGTATTAATTATCTCATCTGACAATTTCAGTCTTTTAAATTGCAATATTTAGTCCATTTACATTCAATGACACATTTGGATTTATATTTACCATCTATTTGCTTTCCATTGAATCACTTGTTTTATGCTACTTTTTCTTTCTTTTCTTGCTTTCTTTTGTATTAATAAAATTGCTTTGTTATTCTCTTTTCCCCTATTTTTTTAAAAATAATATTTTTTTAGTGGTTGCCTTAGATTTAATATACATCTTTGATTTATTGAAGCTTTATAAAAGTTAATGAATAAAATTTTAATATTTAATTTTAATCTCATAAAATTAATAAATTTATCACTTTCCAAATAATTTTGAAATTTTAGAACACTTTAATTACATTCAATTTTCTTAATTATTTTTATCATGCATTTTAATTCTACATATATTTAAAATTTTCAGACATACTATTTTTTGTACATTGTTACATTTATATATTGCTATTGTTATGTCCAGTCAAAATCCATTTATACTTACACACATGTTCACCCTTTTTGTTGTTCTCCATTTCTTGGAGCAATTTCTTATTTTTGCTAGATATGTACTTCTAAATTGGCAGTTATTTTCTCTCAGCACTTTATGATGCCATTCCATTTTCTTTTGCTTTCATTATTTCTGTCGACGAAGTCAGCTGTCTATTTCATTGAGGCTATGTTGAATGTAATATATCTTCTTCTATGGCTGCTTTTAATGTTTTCTCTTTCTCCTTGGTTTTTAGCTATATTACTCTATGTCTCTAGTGTGTTTTTTCTTATATTTTACTGGTTTGGGTTTATATAATTTCTTGAATCTGTGGGTTAATAAACTTTGTCAGTTTTGGAGAAGTTTTAGCTTCATCTTCAAATAACACTTCTGCCCCATTCTTTCTTTCTATTTTTTTCGGGACTCCAGTGACACATATGTAACATATTTTCATTTTGTCACACAGGATGCAGAGGAACATCTGCTCCTAGATGGATTAAAGTAGTATGTAACAGAACCGTGATGCTACAAAGAACAATTAGGGAAATTTGATACAATTCAGAGATTGTTTAAGAGCATTGTTAAGCGGCTGAGGTAATGAAACCAAAGGAGCTAATATGAGAAAACAGAACCTCAGAAAAATGAAATGACATCTGCAGCTACTTTTACACAGTATTTTCAGATTTTTGATGCGGGCAAAAGACTAATAATCCAGAGTAAAAATTTTCCACTTTTCATACATTTTACAGTTGGTTAAATCAAAGAAAAGAAAAGTTATTTTTTTAGAGGCATAGTCAAATTTTGAGTCTTGTTTTCTTATCTACTATGGAAAATAATGTAGCACAAGTAACACTGGCTTTAAATTTTTTTAAATCTGCACTTAAATCAGAATTGTGAACCCTTTCTCCACTGTTACGGGCGTAGCCTAGAGTACATTAAATATTCTTTTTTGAAAATGTTTATACATATTTAAAATGGGAATAACAATAGTATTAAACATTTTAGATTGTGGTGATAATAAACAATAACTGAAAGAAATGTGTTCAACACAAAGTATGCATTTGAAATGGCAACTGCTCTTAGAGTAGAATGCCTAAATTATTATTAACATTTACGTGATTGATGAATTAGTGCTCGGTGCTTTAAAAATGATACTATATTACTATTATTTGTGCTGAATCATAAACATCTGACTGAAACTGTAATAATGATTCAGGTGTGAACTAAAAGATGGGAGTGATATCATCTCTTCTCTACCTAATCTAACTCTTAGATGTGGGTGTGATTCTGAAGGAATGCAAGTGCTTAGAACTGTCTTTGCCCTCATCTCACCTTACCAGCTCTTTTTGGTGTCATGTTAACTCATGTTGGAGACTCTAACACAGAGAAGTTTATCTGAAAGAGAAGACATTCGTTTCCATTGGTTCATGCATTATACATTGGCTATAAGTGATAACGTTTGGGATATGAATGAGCTTTAATATTTATTAAGCATTTACAATGTGTCATACACAAGACCAATTATCTTTGTATGTATTAATATTTTTAATCCTCATAACAATACTGTGAAGTGGATACTATTGCTTGTCTTATTTTATAGATGAGAAAACTGAGGTAGTTATTTTAAATAATTTTCCAATGTTTCACAGCTGTGAAGTGGTAGAGCTAGGATAAGATCCCTCATGGTCTAGTTCTTAACCACTATGTAATAATGCCTCTCACAATTACTATTTTCATTATAAGCATTACCTTGAATTTGGAACCCTGGCTAGTTAAAATCATTACTCTTTATGGGCAGGAAAAGGAATGTATAGATTTTGTTATAACTAAACTTGAGGAATGCATTGTCTTGTTATATGTACTGAATTTAATTAAAAGTCCTTGTGAAATCTCATGCTATTCTTAAACACTATATTGCAACTAATCTCAATGTCTGCTAAGGACATCTACCTCTAAATGTACATAAAAATATCCACTGGAGAATTTTCATAATAACTTAATATGTTTAAATGCTCACAGAACAGCAGTTCCACATTTGGTAGTCTTCTATTTCTAATATGAAATGTTCACTTGGATCTATTCCTTCAATAGTAGATAAAGTGGATTATTATTATAAAACAGTTGCTCTTTAAAATTATGCATTTCTAATTCATTAATTTATTCATACTAAATCATAATATTAGCAGGAAATCTTGCATTTCTGCTTTGTCCATGATTTAATTGAAAAAACTCAGACATGTAGTGAAAAGGTTTAACAGTGTTCTTATATTTTTAAAAATATAGCAAAAAAAAATTCTGTGAAATAAGACCCTAGCAATATAAAATAGTGAATCGCAAATTGTCAGCAAGTGTTCTAGATGTGTGAGTAGGACAATCTATTTATTTATTATGCATTTCCAACGCCATTATTTTCACCTTCCACCTTTCACCTTCGATGGAAGAGTCATCAGATCACAGGTAAAACCAACTTAACATTAAGACTAACGTGTAGTTTATAAGGTATCCTAGAATATAAATGTTCAGAGTACAAATGCTACATATTTGATGCCCTTTGCAAAACTCTAGCTATTAGATGTGTTATATATGAACAATCCAACTTTTTGAGAACATGTGTATAAATGGAATCCATGAACCAATCTGTATATTTCTGTATTATATTTGTAGCATTCTATGTTAACTGAACATGTTCTTTTCACAAACTCTCTCTTCTGTCACTTGCATATTTGGGCAGCAGCCATTATCATAAGCTGGCTTCAGGAAACTCAAATACGTGAAATGTAAAGAATAAAAATTCTGGCCATTTTTTCTGGGCTCAGGTTTTAAGCCTGTGAACTTGATCCTGGTGTTCTCTGGGTTCTCCTCCTTCTGCCATTCACAATTTCTAATTAGCTTTCCCAATGGAGGAAGAAGATGAATTATATTTTAATATCTGGAGACTAAAATTAGTTTATATTTTAGCAAGTTAGCAATTCTTAGCAGTTGATTTACTCTTGAAGCTGCAAAATCTGTGAGCTTGCAATTAATCATACGTTGGTCATTTTCTTTCAAAAATGTTCAGTTTGGCTGTCTGTATCATAATAGGGAAAAACATATAATTTATGCAGTTTAGAAATTATAGCTCTGTGTTTAACTATGTCATAATATATTTTCTCACCCGCTCATTGTTCTTAACACTATAAAAGAATGTCATTTCCCTAGGATTTATTTAAGCAAAGCCTTTAAAGTGAGATCCCTAACAAAACAGTAACCTCTTAGAGTTGTGCTTTATTTTTATTTAAATGGGTGCTTTTACGATTTGTTGTGACCACTCTCCATTTTGTGGCAACTTTTTAAAATAAATTTTAAACAGAGAAACACATTCTTTTCTTTCTTCTGGCAACAAGAGTGCTTTAGCTTCTTAAAATTGTCTTTAATATTCTCGTGTGCATAACACATGTAAAAGTATTCTGTTAATATGCACAGAATACACAAAACTACTCCCTGGTGGCAATGTGATAATTTAAAGACACTATAAATTCAAAGCAATAGATATGTTTTAATTCACTGAATTAAAAAAAAAAAAAACAGGCGCTTATTTGAAAATCAAAAACAGTACATATTTTAAGCAGTTTCCCCAACTAACCTCTGCCAGAAAATTAACCCAAAAACTGTTTGACATCCCTTGAATAGTATATCACAATGCTGCCAGCATACTGATCACTCACTGTGCTCTGAAACAAATCAATTAGCCTGCCAATCGTGTTCATTAGAATTCATTCATATCTCTATAAAAAGTTAATTAAAAGTAAGGGTGAGGAGGAAATCATGTCTAACATTCTTATTAAATCCAAATTACCAAAGTAATTTCAAATCTAAATCAACAATCATTGCTAAAACCCTTCCTCCAAAAGGTATGGTCTACTTGCAAATCATATAAAGCATATGTGAACCTATAACTCTTTGATAAAGATTTCCAAAATAAGGTTTTTATTTTATTATTATCACCATTATTATATTATTTGCTTGTAGATTTCCCATGATTCTGATAAAGGTGTCACTTTTTGGTTAAATCTCTGAATTCTGTTAGCATAGATAATGCTGAAACTAGCACTGCACTTCATTCTTCAAGACACTCAGCTTAATATAACATTTTAAAATGAATGACAGCACAAAATAACCAGTGGAACATGGCATTCTAAGCCAAATGAAATTATCTTGATATAAGGACCATAGCATGTAAAAACCAGCTGCCAAAACAGAAACAAGTCGACAAGCCATAGCTTTCTGATTCCCAAAAGATGCTCTATTCCTAACATAATATCTAAATGCCTCTGGTAGAGTTGTTAAAAGCAAAAAATGTTTGAATGTGAAGTGTTCTGATTATAACATGAAACTCTCTTCTATATTGGGTAAGGTATCAGGTCCTTTTGTTTCCAGAGGTCCCAAATGAAAGCCCATGTGAGGGTGGAAGAATCTTCCTGACAAGCCACAGAAAGCTTTAGACTAATTTTATATTCAGTTCTTGGCACTGAGGTCTGGGTGGAGGTGGGCAGGTCCACCCTGCCTTTCAGTCTCATTAATCATTTGGCTTTCCCTGGCTGCTCCCAGCATCTTTTGGAGGAACCCTTCTCTTTATTCATTCAGACAACCCTTTGGATTAAACAGAGCCAGCTAAATGTCAAAGCAAATCTGAGTCTTGATGCAGATAATCATTTCAATAATATTTCTCCATTTGTGCCCAAACACCAGGGGAATAAAGCTTTTCTGCTGTCAGGTACTGTAAGTCTGCAGTTGGTGTAAATGCCTGACACTGAGCCAGATGGCTTAGCGGTGCCTCAAACATATGTTCAACAAGCAGGCTTGCACACATTGGAATTTTATTATTTTGAACTGGTGAGGCTTGCATATTTATTTACTTGACCCCCGTTGGTGTCACTTTGGTATTAAAACAATCAGTTATAAAGCTTCTCCAAGCAATAGGGTAGGGCTAGTTTATAAACTACTTGTCAGTTTCATATCACCACCTGCAGTGAAGTATTCCTCGTCTTATGGCCTCCTCTTGATAATTTAAAGAGAAAAGGTGGCAAGGTGCATGTGGCTCAGGGAGGGAGGAAATGGGAACTGAAGGAAAGAATACTGGCCTACTCCAAAGATAAAGATGAATGTGCCCTTTTCTAACCAACTCTTTATATGACCTGGGGACAAGTAATTTTCTCATGTATTACCATGTATATTTCACTTGTCTGGGCTTTAAGGAAATCACCCATTAAGTACACAGCTACACATACCTTTTAAAATATCACAGGTAAATCTATATATGTGCATACACACACCTTTGCACCCACTATTATATATACATGTGTGTATATATATATATGACTGTATATTTATAGGTATAATAAAAATGAAAACTCATGCTATTGGTTTTGCAGAGAAAGAGTTTGCAATTGTCACAAATATTTATAATGCTGCTAATATATTCCTCAAAATAAAATTTCTGCTAATGTATTCTTCAAAATGAAATTTAAGTGGTTTACTACTTAGAAGAAACTTAATTTCATAAACTTAATAGATTCAAATCGAGCAATAGAAAAAGCCAAAGAACAGATATGAACAGATATGAAAACCTATGAATTCAGCAAATGAAAAATGCAGGTTTCTATGTATAGATTCTCTATCATGGAAATAAATTTATGCCTATAATAATATGGTGTCCTAGAAATTTTGGAGTTCATTAATTCCAACACTTTAATTTAATTGAAAGAAAAGTCATGCTCAGAGAAATTTATTGGCTCACTGCAAGTCACACAGTGAGTGTCCATCAGTAAGTATCCAGCAGTTCATGGCATGTGTCTCTCACACTCGATTCTACCTGTTTTCTGTGTTATGTACATTTGTTCTTCTACCAAAGTCATTTTTTGCTAAACTATAGACTATATTACAACTGTCCTCCTGAAAGACCTAAATCTACCTGAAGATAAAATGCTCCTAGGACAGTGGTTCTCAACACTGTCAGATCCAACATATCCCATTTTATAATAAATATACTGTAATGTCCCCATTATTTTCTTGAACTAAAATCTATAGATAATAGAACTTACCTACTGGATAACTTTTAAACATCAAATCATAATGTAAAGAAAAAGGAAAGTACTAATCAATGGAATATGTATACATGTGCATGTGTGTGTATGTGTTTCTATATATTAAGAACTTGGAAACAACTATACTAGGCAATATAATTACATAATTATATGCTTGCCCTTCTAAGAATTGTCATGAACACATACCTACAAAATGCAGGGTATTTCGTGAGTGACTCAAATACCATGAGGGCTTATTGCCAATGATTGACAAGATTTTCCAAGATGATAAGATAAATCTTGATAAAATTCCAAACTAAATCATAGTAAAATTCCAATAAAATTTTATTATTTTGATTACTCTCATTGTATATGTTTTTTTGCATTCTCAGAAGAATTTTGCACATATTAAAATTATGCAGATGCATTTTGTTTTAATATATAAATTGAGATAGGTTCTAGAGCCAGATCATTATCAACAGAATTTCCAACTCCCTGAATGTCTATCTGGGGGAATATCTAAATGTCATGTGGTATTCTGCACAGTTCTTCATTGTAGGGACTGTCCGTGAAGTGCATGTCTAATGTCCTGTCTTCAATCCAATAGAGGAATTCAGTTCTCAATAACTGCAACAACCAATAGTGTTTCCACAGGATTCATAATGTCGCAGAGTAGAATCACCATTATAGGAATCAATGTAACCAATATCAAAACCATGAAAAAAAGTCAGTCATTTATAAATATTATGTCTTTTTAAGTGAATTCTTAATTTTAAATATTATAATGAGCCTGAATTTACATTTTTTAAATTTTATTGTTTCTTTCATTTCTCTTTGTTGTTATTAATATTGTTATTATTTCACAGTTTTTGCTGTGAATTTGCGTTCTTTATACATCTGAAGAAAAGAATTTCATTTTAAAATGATAACATTCAGTGTCTTTGCAAACAAGTAACAGAACATAATTTCAAAATCAGAAATGCTAAACTAACATTAATATGAAATACAGTTTAATTTAAAACATAATTCATGTTAAATTTAATATTGGTTTAATTATATTTTGTAATAACCTGATACTTTAAAACATAAATTGTTTTTTGTAATAGTGACACATTTTTTTTACGTAGATGTGGGTATTCAGTAAATGCTATTTACTCATAATATAGAATTTACAAGAGATTTTTATGTCAGTCTAAGGAAACAGTACAATTATCTTTGAAAATGAAAGTTAAGACATCCAGCATGTGGTAACTGTGTTAACTATCCTACGTATTTATGTCTTTATATTGGCCTATGAATCACTACAATTATGTACTTTTTGAATTGTTAATTGACCAGGATGCTAAGAATTCCTTTTATATGTGACTAGTTTCTTTTAGAGACTTTTAATTCTCTCAACTCATCTGTATGTCAGCAACATGCCACACAATTCTTAAGAGAATACCTCATTATATATGTAGTTCTGAAACATCATGAACTACAATATATATTATTTGTTCTTTTTTTTCTGAATTTTTTAACTTACAGTTGCAGCATCCTTCCACAAAAGAATATAAAGACATCATCTGCCTCTTATTCTCTTCTCTGTTGTACATTTACTGTGTGTGAAAGATCTCCAGCATGTCCAAGAGAGAAATAGGCACAATTGAAGAACAATAGCCCATTTTTATGCCACCATGATTCTACACTGAAGTGTACAGGGTAACTTTCTCTTTTTAAAATCACTTTATGCCACTTGTCCTAGGACTCCAAACACAATAGAAAATTACAAAATACAAAAGCATTTACAGTACAGCATTATGCTAAAGATTCAGCAAGCTACTTCCTAACTGAATTAACAATAAAATCACTGTAACTTGAATTAAGAACAAGATAGTGGAGACACCTTTCATTTCCTATAGTTGTACAGAATGGATTACTCCTTTTCTGGGGTTATTCTGTCAATAACATCTCCAGTCTTACAAATGAAACAATCCCCTCCTTCCCATTCACAGCCCAGTTGGGAGGATGAATATCCAAACCCAAAGTGCTGAGAGGAAAAATCAGGAGGATCACTGAATCTGAGCATCCATGTAGACACAAACAGCTGTTACCAAGTTTATGTGGTCCTGGCTCTGATGTTAGAGTAATCAGTGGGGATAATATTTCATGCAGCTAAACAGACAGAGGGAACATCAAGATCTCGGAAGGCATAGACCTGGGGCAGATCCTTTAGAGCAGTGCTGCTCATTTATTAGTGTGCTATTTTTTTCAGAGGCCTGGTTAAAATACAAATTCTGGTTTAGCAAGTCTGTGACACAGCTTAGATTTTGCTTTTCTAAAAAGCTGCTAGATGAAGCCAGTGCTGCTGATCTATGAACCACACTATTGCAGGAAAGCTTCAGAGAGCCTTGGAAGCATAAGATCTTTCTTTAGAATTGGGAGGCTGTTGGGGAAATGTAATATGGTGAAGAGAAATTCAAAAAGGGAATGCTGATAAATATAAAGAAACAGAAAACTTATAAGGTTAATATCGTTAATCAAGAACAATGCAACAGGTAAGAGAAAAGTCATCCTGCAACTGCCCAGGCAAAAATAATAGAAAACACACAACAGTTTGATGCAGCACATAAATGTGCAGATGCAGTGATGCAGAGCAAGATGGAAGATGGAAGCAGCAGAAGAGCAGTTAAGGAAGAAAATACCTTTGTCTTGTGCTTTATTAAGCTGGCCTAAAATATTCAGAGGAATATAGATAATACTATTAGAAAAGAAGATAACTTGTGAATAATAAGTGTGGAACAAAAACAAACAAAAAATATAAACAAAAAATTGTGTTTATATTGCAAATCCTAAAGGGTAAAAGTTACTCCCATGGTAACTAACTGGAGTTCAGGGTGATTTTACCAATAAGGTTTACTAATTTCTAGTTTCACTTTAAGCTATCCTGAATAAATGTGTAAATATGGAAATGCCAATTGTTTCTGATCCCTGCTACAAAGTGAAGATATAAGGAATGAAGTTTATACACCAACAGCTAATGATGATTTAAATACAGTGGTGGTAGCTCAAGTGGTGGAGACTGCCTGATATGGAACTGAAGGACTCAAGTGCAGGTCTCCCTTAATATTCTAGATGACCTCGGGCAACCTCTGAGACAGGACTTTGTGCCTGAAATTGCAACTGAGGTGCCAGGATGTGTTAAGTATGAAATTCCTGGAGAAGAGCCTGACCCTGTGGAAAATTATCAAGAACTATTTCAGGTCTCTTGAAATTCCTCACTCATTTTGAATGTATGAAAGGGTTAAGAGTGAATTTCCAGGTTATACTTCTTTAGTGAGAGTTACTGCCAAGCTGTCAATCTCATTGTAAACCGGGGGAGTGTTTGCTTCTTATTTTTTATCTAAGAAAAAAGGGCTTTGACAGGAATGTTCAGAGAGACCATAATGGGACCTTCAGCAGCTTGTAACATAGTAGACAGTTGTCTACTTGAGAAATCTCAAGGCAAGCAGCTGTGCTAAAGTCCTGAGGAGGCAGGTGAGAGAGAAAATGGATGCTGTTTTGGAGAAAAGCTCTCCTACCCAATGGCAAGCACAGAATGGGTGAGTGCTTCTCATTTATTGGTCCAAAAATGATTAAAAACTGACCTGAGCCACTTCAAATTCTGCCCAGGAGTGCCACTTGGAACACAGTGTGGAGAGGCTCATGGGATGACCATGTTCTGGAGAAGTGGTTGATGTAGCTATGATCGGAAGGCCTAGCAAAGGGAGCCTCTAAAGAATCCACAAAAGTTCTCAGACAAGAAAGTCGTCATTAAATAGTACCAAGACTCAGAAGGTGAAGCAATCTTACAGAGTACTTTCTGTGCCTTCTTTCATTTTCTCCCTCTTTGCACCCTGTCTTTGGAAGAACCAGAAACCATTTTGCAAGCTGAGGGAGGAAAAGCAGAAAATGACAGAAGATACTGACCGTACCCGCTTACCGGGTGTCAATATCCTATTTGAAATCATTCTGGATCAAGAGAATGGAAAAGATTTAATTCTAATCAGTTTTGGAACTGGTTGTTCTAATATCAGTTTAAGACTGTTTTGTGAGTAAGAGGGAGTATAGAACTCATTACCTAAAAATGATGACAAAGTCATGGGGTCTTTAAATTTTTATCCAACAGCAGAAGGAAAATTTGCCCTATAACACTTATTTTGAGAGAGTGTGAAAGGAAAACAAAGTGAACTTTGATTATATTTTCTCAGTTGTGCCAGTTCAACATACAAGTTATGCTACTTGCTTGATTTGTCTCTCAATTTCTTCAGTGTATAAGATAGATGTAGAGAAGCTGTTTTCAGAATTAATTCTTTCATATCAGAGAAGTCTGTTTTTCCTGGGAGATAGAAAGGGAGGAAGAGGTATAAAATCATATTTTATGAAAACAGCTCAACTCTAATAGCAAAACACGATCAAGATAGCCTGTGAGTACTCACAGACTCAACTAAACACTATAAATAAAACTGTTTTAGTGACAGAGAGGTAAAGATACCAAGTAAAAAATAGTAAACTGAATTTGGAAGTGTATTAATAAAAAACAAGTCATGACAAAGTAAATTTTTATCCTATAAATGCAAAGATAAATTAATAAAAAATAGATCTGCTAATAATTTATCATATTGTCATCTTAGAGACTATAAAAACATTCTATAAAAGTCAACAAGAATGTCTGATTTTAAAATAAGTAAATATTTTGAAATCTAAGTAAAAGAATTTTTCTCTTTAAAATAATAACGACTAATACTGCAGAGGACATCATGCCTACTGTTAAGACTCGAAGAACTACTATGTGCCAAGAAAAGAAAAATTTCCATTACCCAGTCAATGTTCTACATTGCTGTGGAGTTTTAGGTAATGCAATAAGAAAAGAAATATAATTAAGTATAATAAGCAGAAAAAGTATTACTTTAACAATCTTTTTTCTTTTATATCATAATTTAAAAACAACTTCCTTATCTCAGTATTATTAAAATAGTCATTTATATGTCTCTTGATATGTTAATGTGTTCAAAATTTAGAGTTAGGTGGTAGTCTAAATTTTATCCCATATCCATACAGTTAGAGCAAGAATATTCATTAAATAATCATTTTCTCTCTCATTAATTGAAAATACTATCTTATTGTATATAAAATGTTGCATACTTATTTTGAATCAGGTTCTGTACTCTGTATTCTCTTTTAGATAGTCTGCTTTTTTGAGCCAACATCACCTGTATTAGTTATTGCAGCCTTGTAATATATTTTGAAATTTGATGAGAAAATCTGCCCACTCAAGTGGGCACTTTCCATTTGACCCAAGAACTATTTTAAGGTTTTGCACTTTAAAATTGTCATAGGGGATTGTTTGTTCTATTTATTGTTAAATACTGCTCAGATAATCTAGGTAGTCCTGTTTGCGTTTGGGAGATTTATTGAAGATGTGTAAATGTTCTATGAGCATTTAAAGGAATTTTCTATAGGATATAAATTAATCAGCATCATTATCATTCTAATATCCCATATCCATATTTATTTTGAAATCTCCAAGCTTTTCACTTTATTTTTACTGTGTCTGCTTTATATGTGTAGTGATTTTTTTCACATCTGCAGTTCAAGACCATAAGCAATATAACTTTTTTCTTCCCTAACTGAAATTAATTTCTCTCTCAAGTCCCCATTTCCCTTATGCTGAAAACCTGCCAATTTAGGGGAATGTATGCTCCTCGAGGTTAAACTTAGGCTCTCTGGAACAGGTAGTAAGAAAAATTCTTTCTTTCTTTCCTAGCCATATTTTTACCTCTCTTCTCTTTCCTAGGAGATCTGAGAACTTAGAGACTCACATATTATTCCAGTTCTAGTGGTAGTGTATCTGGACTTTTCCATGCTGTTTTCAGCGTCCACCTGAGTCTGGCTTGATTTCCTGTCAATCCTGGCTCTTTCGCTGATGTCATTCTTTGGCTCATATTACGTGTTTCTTGACATGTAACTTGCAGAACCTCTTCAAGCCTGCTGATCTAATAATTTCTCTCAAACTTTTTTGAGAACTAGAATATTTTAGAGTTTCTATGAAATCTCTACATGACAACATTCTACATGATCAAACTTCAAATGTGATTTAAACTACTGTGATTAAAAACAAAACAAAAACTACCATTCTGCTGACTTCTGTTTTAATCGTCTCTTCAGGATCTTCCTCTGACATATACACACATCCTTAAATTTACTAACAAGCTTTTTTGTTTCTGCTAACTTAATACAATTTTCTTTTATATATACAACCAACTCAATAGCCAAAGAAGGGTAATAAATTTTACAAAGCACACGAAGAAAAATATCTTGGTCTCATATACCCAATTTAATCCTTCTATGTGTGTTTCATTGATGTGTTATTACTTGCACACACATGATTTTGATCATTATATCTTTTTTTCCCATAAAATGCCTTTAGACAAAATAAGATAAATTTTCTTGTCCCAATTATTGTATTTAAATTTAAAATGTATATTTGTTGTACTATTGCTATTTCTATTTTATATTATTTTTTATTTTATTCACTCGATACATTTTTGTCTTCTATTTTTTAAATCTACAATGTGTCCTTTTGTTTGAGTATTTCTTTTAAGAATCAGTCTTTCTTCCTAAACAGGATGTTTATCTGACTCACCTACAGTGTCATATCCTGTATTCTTAATCTTCTCATTTGCCAATTTGTTTTTTAGAAAATGTTTCCTTGATGTTTTCCTTCTTTGTAGTCTGTTGGTAAGTAGCTTATGCTTTAGTTGCCTCTTTTCTTTGGAGATTTAGAAGATATCATTTGTGATTAATTTGGAGAGTACCTTTATAGTTTTTAATATGCTTATGTTATATATGTGTATGCATATGTGTATAAATATACACATGTATTTACTATCAAAATAAAATTGTTATTTATTGATCCCTCCTCTTATGAAATTAAAAACAAATATAATTCTAATTCCTTTTATCATTTCTCTAAAATGTTTTTATTTTGTTGCCATTGTATAATATTTGGATCCATTATGTGATTAATAAATATTTTATAACATACATTTTTTGCTCAAAAACTATTTAACATGTGTATTGCTTTTTAAGTATATTTATTATGATTGTTTAAATGTAATTCTGTAATTTACAGTCAAATTATACCATAACTTTCCATTCTTGTGATCTTCCATTTGACTTAACTGTTATTCAGTTGTTCAGTTGATTTATATCTGACTAATTTTTTTTTTTTTTTTATAAAAGGAACATAAGAGGTATACTCCTAACTATTTTTTCTGGGAAAAGTACACTGAAAATATAATTGTATATATAATTTTGGAATGGCATATGAAAGGTGGAAATGCTTAATTCTGGAAGTACTGATAAAACTCTTACTGAAACTCAGGTCTGTATACATGAGTTTTGATGACAATATTTTTCCCTCTTGAGAATCAAGAATTGACTGATATTGTTCCCTTGACTTCTGATAATTATTATTTCTTAGAAATCTAAGATTAGGATGATTTTTAGTAGCTTTAAATTTTTTTCTATCTAAATGCTTATAAAATATTTTCTTCATAGTTTCTTATAAAACAAACTCACCAGGAATTGTCTGAATACTATCTTTCTTGATGACACTTTCCCTGAAGAATTCTGTTAATCTCCAGACTAAAGTCTTTCTTCACCCAAGAAAAGTTCTCTTTTTGATATTGTTGTGTATTGACTCTATTTTATTTGTTTTTATCTTTTCATCAGGGACACCAATTATCTGTATGCTCAACTCTTTTTCTATATGTTTGGTAGTTATCATCTTCTCTCACACAATTTTAATCTTTTATAACAAGATTCTGTGCTTCCTTGAAATATTTTTCATGTTTGTCCATAATATATAAACTTTCTACTTGTATAATAGACTTTGCTCTTTGTTGCTTCTAAAGCAGATTTTAACTCTCCTAGTGTATTTTAGTTTTCTTTATAATATTTCCAGGTTTCTAGGCTGATTTTCTCTTCACTTACATTGAAGTTGGCTACATTTTTATTTCATTCTGTCATTATTTTTCATCTCCTTAATAAAAATTTATTATATATAAAAATAATTATCAAATTGCCTTCATATTATAAAGTTCTATTTTTTCTCTGTATCTTGAGGATAAAGTACCTTTCTTTTCATATTAAATATTTTTAAAGTCTCATTTTGAATATATTTTATTGTACACATTCTTCAGAGTACACAATTTTTACTATTTCTCTCACATTTATCTCTTTCGTCTATAGACTTCATTAGGATATAGCACTATACCCAGGAAGATTGCATTACTGGGATAGCTAATAACTGTATAACTATAGAAAAGTGGCCATGATGGGGATGATAGGAAAGAAAATTCTTACTGATTTTAGAAAACAACCACAACATAGCATCTTTGGTCCCCTGGTCAGCAGAGATCTGATATTCCTGATTTAAGAGTAAATGTTAATTGTTGGTAGAAATCTGCCTATAGCCTAATTTTGTTAAGCACAAATTTCTTATAAGGTTTTCCAGAAAATGAATAAAAATTCCTAGTTTCTAATGATGCAGAAATATTCTACCCTTAATACAGAGATGTCTGTGAGCATTTCATGAGAAATTGGGAGAAAAAAAATTTCTACTACTTCACCTCTGCTATTCTAGAATTAACTTCATCAGATATATTTAAACAGAAATAAGCAATGTTTATTCTCCTTTCAGAATAATTATATTTTTCACTTTTTACTTATGCATTCTTTTCTATCTCAAGATCTTAGCAATGCATACAAAAAAAGAAGATAATTTCTATAATTATATTAGTACATTATTAGTTCTATGCTGAACTGGACATTAAAAATAAAACTAAGAAACAATAGGCATTTTTTCCCCTGAATCTAAACTGAATTCTTGAAAGCCAATGGCAATGCATTTTTAATACCTGATATGCTAATAGTAACTCCTTTAAAAATATGAATGAAAGAGGGGAGTCTCCAGTTTTTGCTTTTATATACTTTTGTATTTTTCAGATTTTCTTAACAAAATTAGTAATTAAAAGCTTATATAAAATTTAAAATACTTTGAGCACCTGCTACATATGACACTATATTGTACTCACTAAGCTATTAGACATGGCCTTTGCTTATACTTTAGACAGAGGAGCCAGAACACATTTAAGAAATGGAAACTCATTATATTGTTTCTACTAATTGTAGTGTCACCTCTACCTAAAATAAATGTCCTTGAAAGGTAGAGGCTCAAAAGTTCACAATCGCAAGTATCACTGTTACATTCTTGCAAGGATTGCTGTTTGATAAGCTAGAACTTAGATTTTTGAAATTTTTATTTCTACATATGAGATGCATTTTAGAGTTTTCAAAATAAAAATGAAGTTTCTGAATTAGAATTTTTAACTAATAAAGAAATTTATAGTCTATATGGACTTATTACAATGACCATTTTTCAAAACATGTCATGTTCTTTTGTCCATTTCCCTAAAATTCCTTTCTCTCTACTTATGCTGCTGAAACTGAAGCTCTGCTTTAAGGAAGATAACCTAATCCAATGTCAGTAGACTTTTCCTTGAAAAGATCTGTCACTTTGTGTCAATTTTAGGAATTTATGTCAATTTCTGAAGTCATTTCATATTTGCTTTGCATTACATCATTTTGCTCATGTCTCAAGCAACTGAAGATGTATCTGAAAATTTATTGGACATCTCCCTTCCCTTGTGCAGATAAGCCTGAAAGGCAAAGGTTAAAAACAGTCAATATTTAAGAGCAACTAAAATATCTAACTAAAATGAAACAAAACTTTAATTTTTAAATTAAATTTGGTGTTATTACCATAGACTTTAAAAATAATAGAGCTACAATTGACTTATGCTTGATTCTCTATTTTCTTTGCTATTTTTGTGTCTAATTTAAACTTTATATATTTTTAAAATACTTATCTTTTATGTAGTTGAATTTTATATTCAATGATAAAATAAAATTGCTGTCTTGCACACAAAAGACTACTGAGTTGTTTTTCTAACAGTAGAGAAATTTGCCTCACCACTAACATTCTTCACTTTTTCTCTGATAGAGATATGGTTGGAAAGTAGGCTTGGCTTATGTAAAATGTTATCTCATCACCTGTACAGACATCATACTTGTCATAATAATTTAACTAGTCAAAATAATATTTGGCTTACTTCCCAAGCCTCATTCTTTTTTGAAAACAAATAAACACTTAAAATTAAGAGACTCATAAGTATCTTCTAGTCTTGAGATTTTTTCATCCCTTAAATTTAAGATTTTCTTGGCACTTATATTTGTTTTGCTCTAAAGCAGGACCAGTGAAAATTTAGCATACCATACTAAGTTGGAAATATAAGAATTAATATTCAATATATGGACAATATATAAAGGAATAGGTATTTTATGACATTTCTTTTCATGAGTGAGAAGGGACCTAATAAATTACTTTATTAAATCTCCTTTCACGAGTGAAGATAAATGTCATCAAGGGCTTAAGTTCTCATGTATTACATATAATGTACAGTTCTTCTGTCTACTTTCCTATATTTCTATATTTTTATCAAACTCATCCAATGGGATTTACTTCATCATCAAATACTTTTTTCTTTAAAACAAGAAAAGAATATATTGAGAAAAAAATGGCTGATTTTATTTAGATTGTTGTTCTATTTAGTATATCTGGTCTTAGGTTATTCTGCTGTTATACTTTTGTTCTTATAATTTTCATCTCCAAAGGCTGAACAGATGAGGGAAGCTATAACATTGACTTTTTGTGCTGAGTAAAAATTTAGACATATTTTGGATCCTTTCCGAACCATCCTTTGCGTCTTTTTTAGTTTTTCTTTGTCCGACATGATATTGCCTCTCCCAAAACTTGCACTTCCTCCTGACTAAAGTTATTACCAAACACCTAGTTATGTAAGTTAGACAAAAAGATGTCATCCTGCACTCTTCTGTGACCTTCAAGCCATACAGTAAATTAAATCTAAATTATGTAAGTTCTACATTTTCATTACCATGTCATGTATTTCTATTTGTTAATGCCTTGGCTAAATCCTCATAGTCTTTTACCTAGATAATTTTTATAATCCTCTATAGCAGTGGCTATTAATTTTTTTCTGCCTATTACCACGAAGAAATACATTTACATTATGATGCATTAAACACATACATAAATATAAGTAATTAAATTGATGAATAAAAGTTTTAAAATTTTTTCCTCTTAACATGTGATGCACACTGATGTTTTCTATTCTATTCCATTTTAAAAGGCAAAATTGATTTTACAACATCCCTGTTGGGGTTTTGCTACCTGGAATTTGAAAAACACTGCCAAAGAATTGCCCTGTCTCCAGCCAAGACTCTGGCTGATGAATTTCTCACACTGACAGCAAAGAGTTCTGTATTCTACTTATCTAAGTACATAACTTCTCCCATTAAAGCCTCTCTTTAAACTACTAAACAGCCTAAACTAATTAGTATATCATGTAATTAGGGCTCTCCTTGCTTTTATCTCCATGATACACTTCACACTCCCCAAACTCACATGCTCAAGCCATTTCATTTTATATTTCTATCTTTTTCCACATAGTACTTCTGCTTGGAAAACAGCCTCCTCTAACTCTTCATGTTTTTATACTTTAACTCTGCCCAAATATCTTTTTCTCCCTGTGCAAAGCTTTATCTAATCCATCCCCAAATAGAAATAGCTATTCTTTCTTGATACCACCACTGTACTTTTAAATACCCCTTTTAAAACACTTAATGGGAGAGACTCACAGGACTCACTTCTCATAGATGCTTCCATCTTGCTTATGTAGTTTTTAAGCATGGATTTATCATAATGGTATAATTGTTTTCTTCTGATCCAATTTATCCAAATTTTCTATCTCTCAGAAAAAAAATTTTGTACTTCTATTCATGAAACACATTGCTGTATAAATAAAAATTTTCAATATCCAGGGGTAGGAGTTACACTTCCACCCATGAAATAGTAAATGGTATGGGACTTGCTTTGCATCGAAAACAACTAGACAATTAGAAAACTAGACTAAATATATGAAACAGCTGTTTCCAACCACTGGATTGTGGAAAGCACGGGAATGTGGTCCCTGATAGAGAAACAAATGAGGAAAAGTTTAAAATCAACTTGGCTTTCTGCCAGGGTAGAACAGTCTCAGGTTTACAGAGTTGTGGAGACAGACATGGACTCTCAAGAAGAACAAAGCAACTGGAATTTGGAGGGCAGAGTGCTGGAGAAAAGGAAGCTCCTCAGAGAAAGACATCCAGAAATCTCCCTACAGACCCCCAAATTCTTAGGCTAAATCCTAGATTGAACACCAATCTGCATATGCATCAGGTGAAACTCTGTGAGGCCTGGTTAAGATCAACCATCAGGGAGCTATAAGTTTAACAATTCCAAAGGTCACAGAGGGCTAGCAGACAGGTGAGTTTTTACCAGCCATAGTAAAGAGATCTTGTTGAATCCCTGAAGCATTCAATAGAGATCTTGGAAGGATCACACCTTAGAAACAAGGTTAGACTAACCCCAGATTAAAGGCTATTTTAGACCTGCTCTGACAAAGCTTGGAAAGAAAGAAAGAAAGAAAGAAAGAAAGAAAGAAAGAAAGAAAGAAAGAAAGAAAGAAAGAAAGAAAGAAAGAAAGAAAGAAAGAAAAGAAAAGAAAAGAAAAACATTGAAAGAATTGGACTCAACAGCAAGTAATTTAACTCCATGCCCAAATTTTTAACAGCCTTTAAAGAAAGATAAAAATCCAAAATAATCAGCAATGCATCATTCACAGTATCTGACATCCAATCAAATACTACTGCATTACATATATCACTAGGTAAAGAAGTAGCAAAATTTGAAATATAACCAAGAGAAAAAACAGTTAATAAAAACAGAGCCAGAAATAACAGAGATGATGGAATGAGGAAACAAAATTTTAAAGCAGCTTTCAAAAATATGCTCAATAATTTAAAGGAAAATATAAACTTGATGAATAAAGAAATAGAAGATATTTTTAAAAGAACAAATGAAATATCAAGATATGAAAAATACATTTGAAATATAAAAAAAAGAATCACTGGACAAGCTTAGCAGCATATTAAACCCTTCAGAAAAAAAAGCAATGAATTGAAGACATAATAAAATATATTCAAGCCATAAAAAAAAAAAAAAAACAGAAAGGAAAAAGACCAAAAAAATATTTTAGACTTTAAATGATCTGTGGAATAATATTAAGTGGTCTAATATATGTGTAGTTGAGATCAAAGGTAGGGAGGAGAATAAGAAAAGGGCAGAAAAAATTACAGAAAGAAATAATAACCAAAATATTTCAAATTTGATTAATTATTAGCACAGAAAGCCACACCAAAGAACAACATAATCAAATTGTTTAAAATCAGCAATTAAAAGATAATTTTTAAAGCAACAAGAAAAATATCAACATTCTATATATAGAGAAGACAAACATAAAAATGACTACAGACTTCTCATCAAGAAAAATACAAGACAAGGTCAATAAAGTGACATACTTAAAGTACTAAAAGAAATAAGTCAACAAATAGTTCTATATTGAGTGAATATTTCAGTCAGAATTGAAGGTTAAATTGACACTTTTTCAGACAAGCAAAAGCTGAAAGAATTCACAAAGACTAACAAAAAAGAAATATTAAAAATGTTAACTAGAGGGGGAGAAAAAAATGGCATAGATGATAGAGGCTCTGTTCATCCCTCTGGTAACCAAATCAAAGTTGTGATGAAAACAAGAAGCAGTAGCAAAGAAAATGCCTGGGATGAACAAGTCATACAACTTGGGAGAAATCCAAGAAATCACCTTGCAATGGCAGAAGATAGGACCGGGCAAGGATGAGGGGCTGCCCGATCTCAAGCGGCTGAGTGAGATGGAGGCTGCCGAAGCGGCAGGTGCCTCTTAAAGAGACTGCATCTGCAATCAGAGTTTCCCGGTGATGGACCTGCTCACTCTGAGCACCAGTGAGATTGGCTGCATGCAGGGGACACCAGGGACTTACAAAGAGACATTGTCTGAGTGAGAGCCAAAGTAAGACTTGTTCAGTACAGAAGTGCCAGTGGTATCCATTGTTTCCTGTTGAGCCCTCCCCACTACCAGTGCGCTGGACACAGTACCACCATAGCTGTGATATCATCAAGCTGGATAACAGAGGTCACTCTGCCCAGAGGATTCCATGAAACCCCACTTCCCCCAACTCGCGGCCCCATCCAAGCCACATTCAGGTGTATTCTCAGCGAGTCTGGTGCTCCTTGCTGAGATTCACACTGGTGAAGGCAGCTGATCTCAGTTTCCGGTGTGGCTTCTTGAGGCAACTATAAGCACAGCATCTGTGGATTGCTTGCGGAATCTTGACAAGTGGCCCCAGAGTGGCAGAGACTTGGGCTAAGTTTGGCCTGCAGCTGAACCCCACTCAAGACTGTGCCACTGAATACCTACTTTACAACTCCACACTAATAAGACCGGGAGACTTAGGAGCTTTGCTTAGTACATAGAAACAGACACAGAAAGGCAGCCAACGTGGGAAGACAAAGAAGCAGAAACCACAGAACAGAGATCCAGATACAATGGGGTCAAGTAATCTTACAACTAGTTATAAAGATGCTCAATGAACTTTTGGGAAGTGTAGAGAACTCCAACAAAGAGATAAAAATGGAAATGGAAATAAAAGGGAACCAGTCTGAAATGGAAAACACATTATCTGAGCTGAGAAGTATATTAAATGGAATAAACAAAGGAATAAACAAAGTGAATAAAGAAGAGGATCAAATGCCCTATCTAGAGGATAGGAAAACCAATCAGGACATTCAATCAAAATGACAAGGAAAAAGATGCCAAGACTATAAAAATGATTTAAGGAGGATATGGGACACTATTAAAGCTCTAAATATTCATCTGATCAGCATAACTGAAGAACATCAAGATGTTGAACAGCTGTTTGAAGAAATAATGATGGAAAATTTCCCTAACTTGGTGAAGGAAATGGACATAAAACCCCAGGAATCTCAGAGAATTCCAAAAATCAGGGATCCAAAGAGACCCACACCAAGACACATAATAATTAAAATGCCAAAGTTTAATGTAAAGAAAGAATATTAAAAGCAGCAAAAGAAAAACAAATAATTACTTATAAGGGAACACCCCTAAGACTGGCAGCTGATTTCTCAAAAGTAACTATGCAGGACAGAAGGGCTTGGCAAAAAGTATTTGATAAGATGAAGACCCAGGATATACAACCAAGAATAATTTATCCAGCAAAGCTATCATTTAGAGTTGAAGGACAGGTAAAATAAGCTAAAAGAACTTATCACCACCAAGCCAGTATTACAGGAAATGTTAGAGGGACTTCTTTAAGAAGAAAAAACATGTATCAAAAACAGGAATAAAGAAGAGAACAACTATATTCCTATCAATAAGTACCTTAAATGGAAAAGAATTAAGTGCTCCAACCAAAAGATAGAGTGGCTGAAAGGATAAGAAAACAAGACCCTTACATATGAAAAGGAAGGAGATAGAAAAAGATACTGCTTTGATGGACCTTGAAGGTATTTAAGTCAGACAGAGAAAGATAAACACTACATGATTTCATTTATATGCAGAATCTAAGGAACAAAAAGAACAAACTAATCAAAAACACACTCACAAATAGAGTGGGCAATTTGGTATCAGACAGAGGAGAGAGGGGTTTGAGGGGCTAGGAGAATGGGGTGAAGCGTTAAAGAAGTACAAATTAGTAGCTGATGGATGGTCACAGGGATGGCAAACACAGCGTAGGCAATGAAATTAGCATTAATACGTTGGCTAGGTGGAGGGTCGAGGAGGAAGGGAGCAATTGGGGGGATCATTTTATGAACTATATAGATGTCAAACCAAGGTACTGTATACTCAAAACTAATTAAAATTTTTTAAATAAATAAATAAATAATGTTAAATAATAAATGTCAAAAAATTTTTCCAGCTGAAAGTAATACCAGATGTATACTTGAAAAAAGAGTATCTGAAATAATAAATATATAGATAAATAATAAAAACCCTTTTTTTGCTTTTGAATTTTTTTATGATTGACTATTTAAGGTGAAATTTATAATAATGAATTATAGGGCTTATATGTAGAAAAAAATATAAGACAAAATTAGCATGAATGGTGGAATGGAATAATAGCACTATATTACTATAAATTTCTTATGTTACATGTGAAGTGGTATAATATTTGAAATTTGAACAAGGGTTGGCAAACTTATAACCCATAGCAAAATCTAGCTTGTATCCTGTGTTTGTAAGGCCCATTGCTAAGGATTTTTTTTACATTTTAAAAAGGTTATTAAAAAAAAGAATATATAACAGAACATTTATGAGGCCCATAGAACCTAAACCGTTTCTAATTTTGTGCTTTACTGTAAAAGTTTGTCAGTTTCTATGCTGGACTGTGATACCTTAAATTGCATACCAAAAATTCTAGAGAATTTACTAAAAATATAAAGGTAAAACCAATAAGCCAAAATAATTGAGATAAAATAGAATACTAAAAAATAAAGGCAAAAGGAATAAAAAAATAGATGAAAAAAATATATAACAGGAAGATAGATTTGAACCCAAGTATCAATAGCTGCGTTAAATGTGAATGACCAAAACACTCTAATTAAAAGGAAGAGATTGTCCTTTTGGGTAAACTGTCAAGATCCAATTATATTCTGTCTACAAAAAAAGCTACTTGAAATATAGAGATACATACATGTTAATAGTACAGAAAAAGACATCTTATACAAACATTAATTGGAATAAAGCAGGAATATCTATACTAATATCTATGAATATTTTTAATGGAATCTATAAATAGATTCCTGTTATAAAGTTTATAAAATAAACTTGATGAAGAAGCTATTTCCAGGGATAAAGAAGGATATCATCATTTTAAAATAATAAAAAAAAATAGCAAAAGATCTAAAGCTATTTTTCAGCAGATACATGAATGACTAATAAAGGCATGAAGAGATGTTCAACATGACTAGTCATTAGGAAAGACAAATTAAAATCATAATTAGGTAACACTACATACTGACTAAAATAAAAATGATCATATCAAGTACTGGCAAAAATAGGTAGCAATTGGAACTCTTCTATATTACTGTTGGGGAGGTAAAATGGCACAGTTACTTTAGAAGTCATTTTGATAGTTTCTTTTAAAGTTAAATATATATTTACTATGATGCAGCAGTTTTAATCCTAAGAGAAATTAAAACATATGTCTACATAAAGTCTGGTAAACATTCACAGCAACTTTATTTATTATAATGTAAAACTGGAAATAATCCTAGTGTCTATCAAGAGGTAAGTGGATAAACAAACTATGTCATATGTTACAGTGAAATACTACTCAGCGATAAAATGGAATAAAGTACTGAGACACAATAACATAAATGAATCTCAAAAACATTACACTGACTAAAAGAAGAAAGACATCAAAGAACATCCACTGTGTTATTCATTTATATAAACTATTAGCACAGGCAAAATTAATTTATAGACACAGAAACCAGATCAGTGGTTGCTGAAGGTGTAAGATCAGCATTGGGTGGGGGTAACTATGGCAGTTATTGAGGCATTGGAAATATTTTATATCATGATTGTAATGGTGGTTACATGAACATATAAGTTTGCCAAAATTTATCAAACTATTACAATTTTAAATTGTGTAAATTATACCTCAACAATATTTTTTAAAAGAAATCACTTAATAGCAGAATTTTTATGTTATCTTATTTCTAACCAGAATTTTCCTGAAAACAGTAGCAATATATTATTACATTCCCATCTACTAGTAGAGTGTCCAGTGGATAGTATGTAAAACAAATATTGGATAAATAAAAAAGATAAATATTTGAAAAAATAAATGAATGATACTGAATATATTCAAACAAAATAATAAGCCAAAACTTTAAAAATGAGTAACATTTTGGGAGGTATCACAGAAAGGCTTTCTGTGTCACTGTTTTATGAATCTATCCTGACATGATTCCTGATAATTCACCATTAAAGATACATAATTTTGGATAAGAGAAATTACATTCCTAAGATTCTAGTTTTTAAATGCACATACTCCTGCAAAGGGATAAAATATTGAGCTATTAATACCAACTAAAAATGACACATCAAATTTGCTAGTATTTTTAGTAAACAGTTTTTAGAATAGGTAAAAAGTTCTTATGTTCGATATGGAAAAAAAAGAAAATGGGAAATCAGGTGGTATTATTACTAGAGAGCATTGGCCTGGGGTGACAGGTCCTGGGTAACTAAAGTCTGAAACAAGGAGGCACTCTGCATTTGAGCAGTCAGTGATTGCCAAAAGAAAAAGAGATGATACAAATAAGGATGGGAAAAACATATAATACACTTTTTTACCTTTTTATGTTGTTGTTATTGACATTTTCTTCCAAGAAGCAGCTAAAAGGTGAGTCAGTCTGTCTCTAGGAACATTCCAGGGGATGATTTTTGGGGACAAAAGCAATACAAAGACCATCTGTGTGAGAATCCCAGAATGTGATGTTTCTCAAACTATTAACTTTTCTTTCTCCCAAAGTCCCATTTGGGGGCTGAAATGTACTATTGTGACATCTCCACATAGCTCAGCAAAACAGATAATGAATTGACTTGAATTTAATGGGCACAAAGCAAGTAAAACAAGCCTTGAGTTTTGGAAAAATGTTTCCCTTCTTCCTGAATTCCCATGTATGTCACATAGAAATCAGGTAGATGGAACACATAATTCACTTAAAACTTTGGATAATGTGGCAGAAAAATTGGGCATCCAATCATAGTTCATATTTTTCCTCCTAAGACATAAGGAAACAGCCTTCCAGGTAGGCAGGGCCATGGACTCATTCTGAAAAATTAACTGAACCACTTCTGGGTGGAGACACTGAAAAGCCCTTTCACAATTCTTTTGTCCTCTTCTCTTTCCCTGCCATGGTCAATGGTAACATTTGATCTAAAAGTTGGAGGCTCCATTGACTGGGGTACCTAGGTGATTCTGCAGAGAAAACCCTTTGCCCTTGCCAGCCTTCCTTAGAAATGTAACAAGAATAAGAAACTTTTGTTGTGCAAAGTCTCCAACTTTTGGCTTATTTAGTCTAGCCCGACTAATATAGCTAGTCAATGTTTTATACAAAATAATGACTGTAATTTCCCCCTTTTTTAAAAAAAAAAATCTACACTAGAATCACAAACATGAAAAGGAAAAATATATATTTTGAATTGGGTGAACAACGGGAGTTTCTTCAATTGTCCCCCATTGGCCCATTTAAAATAGTATTTATTTCTTATTTCTGACTTTTCAATGTATTTCTATTTATCTTCAATATAAAGAGAAGTTTTCAAAAGCGATGCAGAGAGTCTAATCAAATTTGAAGCACAAAATTAACGTCATTGACAAGAAGTGTAATAACTGAAAAACCATAAGGTTTGTGTGTAGTATATACATGTAAAAAACATGATTTAACACAAACATATATGGAAGGTGATAGGTATATTCAATTATTTTTTACCTTTCCAAATCTTTAGTTACTTTACATTATAATTCTACATAAAAGATTTATAAAATGCATCAAATAAAAAGATGAGACTTCTCAAAAAGTAGGTAATAAAAAGGGATATTTTTTCCAAAATACAGTATATTTTTATCCTATAAAGGAGGAAGGAGTCTTGCCTGAAAAGGGCAAGAAAGTGAATATTTTAAGTTTGTGAGCCACATATAGTCTCTGTCATATATAATCTGTGTATGTATAAAAATATATATGTCTGTAAAAGTGTAGAAACCATTCCTAGCACCCAACATACAAAAAGAGGCCAAAAGTCGGATTTGGCCCACAGACTATATTTCGCCCTCGCTGCTATAAAGAGTTTACTTTATTAATAGCTATAATATAATATAATTCAGCATTTTTCTTTTGGTCATTTAAAGGAAAAGACCAATGCCTCAATCAGTCTGAAAGTTGCTGAATTTCTTGGAGTATTTGCATTCACAAATCTTTCCATCCCCAAGCAAAGCTGTGCCTTTGCCTAAAGGCAAGCTCTTTATCTTTCATTTGGTTACTGTTAGGGTTTGGATATTAGTTCACATTCAAGGCTGTATACTTAAAATAGTACATTATTTTGTCAAGTACCGTGTGAGCCAATCTCTTCCTAAAGTCCCAGTTGCAACCAAGTTTCCAGTTCTTGTATTTATTCAAGCTTCCTCCTCATCCCCATGTTTCTTTGTTGGCAGCCCCTTCTCTGAAGTTACTGGACCCTGATCACACCTTCAACTGCATCCAGAATTATTACTTTTCTTCCCACCTGACCACAAATATCATCCTTGACCAAAGTCTTCCCAATCTCGATATGACAATAGTAGTTCAACTCAAGATACAAATTACAGTGCCACCTCAAAAAGAGGGACAGACATTTGACTATCCCTTCAAAGACTTTCTCCTTATCACTAGAAAATGGCTGGAGCGGTTAAACTTCTTGCTACACTGTATAAGCTATTGTTTAGACTCTTCTCCAAGACTGGAAAAACAAAGCAAAGGAGGATGTGACAGGCAGACTAACCTTGGCTGCGGTCTGCAGGACCTGGAGCTGAGTAACAGAGAGGACAGAGCTGGTCCTTGATTGCAAAGTGTTTACAAAGAGAAATAGAAGTTGAGTCACTTCAGAAAAAAAGGTAAGAATGAAGTTTTACTAAATATGGATCTTCAATTAAGGCTGTACAACAGTGACTAGTCAGGACAGAAAGAGTTGATTTGGGACATGGAGACATATTTCTTGATACCACAAAATGTAGATGGACCTCTTTATATGAGTGGTGGTAAGTTGCTCCTAGGGCAGTGAAGCCACTTACATAGTTAAAAGGGTTATACTCTTGTCATATATGATAGACTTTGTCACTGCCAAGATCACTTCCTGTTCTTATAGGTTGGCTGCTCCTAACAGAACAATGAAGATCAAAAGCCAGTTCTGCAAAGAGCAAAGATATAAGATCATCTGTATCTCCTGGATTGTAGGGGTCTCTCATGTTCCCTAAGAGATTTCCATTAAGCAATGTCCCAACCCAAGTAACTAGAAGCTTTGCAACATCTCCATATTCTTAAATCCCAACAAGGGACACAGGAGAATATATCAAGATGAGACATCAGAAACAATCCAGATTTCCATCCATGTCCATGACAAATATACAAACCACCTCTAAAAATATTTCAGGAATATGCTTTGTGTAAAGCCATGATTAAGATTCTTCTCTCTAACTCACAGAGAACAATAATAGTTATGTTTCTTTTTAAAATTTATTTATTTAAATTAGTTTCAAGTATACAGTATATTAGTTAGACATCTATACAGTTCATAAAATGATCCCCCAATTGCTCCCTCCCTCCCCGGGCCTCCACCTAGCCATCATATTAATGCTAACTGCATTTCCTCTGCCATGCTCTCCATCCCCGTGACCAATTATCAACTACTAATTTGCACTTCTTTAACCCTTCACCCCATTTTCCCAGTCCTTCAATCCCCTCTTCCTTCTGTCTGACACCAAGTTATCCACTATATTTGTGCGTCTGTTTTTGTTTAGTTTCTTCTTTTTGTTCCTTGGATTCCATATATAAGTGAAATCATATGGTATTTATCTTTCTCTGTCTGACTTATTTCATTCAGCAAAATAACCTCTAGGTCTATTCATGTCGTTGCAAATGGTAGAATTTCATTTTCTAATGGCTGAGTAATATTCCATTATATATGTGTGTGTGTATATATATATGTATATATATATATATATATATACTCATATATATATGAGTATATATATATGAGTATATATGATATATGTATCATATATAATATATGATATATATAAATATATATAAATGATATATATGATATATATGATATATATGACAAAATGATATATATATATATCATTTATATATATGTATATATAATATATACATATATCATATATATATCATATATATGAGATATATGACATATATCATATATATCATATATATATCATAATTTCTTTATCCAATCATCTGTTGATGGGCATTTAGGTTGCTTCCATATCTTGGCTATTGTAAATTGTGCTGCCATGAGTATTAGAGTGCATAGATTTTTACGAGTTATTGTTTTGGTTTTCTTTGGATAAATACCCAGTAGTACAACTACTGTGTCGAAAGGTATATCCATTTTTAATTTTTTGAGAAACGTCCATACTGTTTTCCATAGTGGCTGTACCAATTTGAGACCCTACCAACAATGTAAGAGGGTTCCCTTTTCTCTACATACTTGCCAACACTTGTTGTTTTTTGATTTACTGATGATAGCCATTCTGACAGGTGTGAGGTGATATCTCATTGTCATTTTAATTTGCATTTCTCTGATGGTTAGTGACCTTAAACATCTTTTCATATGTCTATTAACTATCTGTATTTTCTCTTTGTAGAAGTATCTGTTCAGGTCTTCTGCACATTTTTAATTGAATTGTTTGTTTTTCTGTTGTTGAGTTGTATGAGTTCTTTATATATTTTTGGATATTAACCCCTTATCAGATGTATCATTAATGAATATCTTCTCCCAAACAGTCGGTTGTTTTTTTTGTTTTGCTGATGGTCTCCTTTGCTGTACAAAACTTTTCAATTTGATGTAGTCCCATTTGTTCATGTTTTTCTTTTGTTTCTCTTGCTCCAGGAGATATGTCTAAAAAGAAATTCCTGTTAGTAATATCAGAGAGTTTACTGTCTATGTTTTCTTCTAGAATTTTTATGGTTTCAGATCTTACATTTAAGTCTTTAATCCATTTTGAGTCTATTCTTGTATACATTGTAAGAAGGCGGTCTAGCTTTTTTTTTTTTTGTATGTACCAGTCCAATTTTCCCAACACCATTTATTGAAGAGACTGTCTACCCCATTGTATATTCTTACCTCTTTTGTCATATATTAAGTGAGCATATAAGTGTGGATTTATTTCTGGGCTCTCTATTCTGTTCCATGGTACTGGTACATTTATGCCAGTATCAGGCTGTTTTGATTTCTGTAGCCTTCTAGTATAGTTCGATATCAGGTAGTGTGATACCTCCAAATTTGTTCTTCTTTCTCAAGATTGCCATGGCTATTCAGGGCTTTTTATGGCTCCATATAAATTTTAGGATTATTTGTTCTAGCTCTCTGAAAAATGCCATTGGTATTTTGATAGAGATTGCATTGAATCTATAGATTGCTTTGGGTAGTATGGCCATTTTAACAATGTTGATTCTTCCTACCCATGACCACGGTATATACTTCCATTTATTTGTATCTTCTTCAATTTCTTTTTTCAATGACATAATTTTCTAAAAACAGGTCTTCTACCTTCTTGGTCAATTTGATTCCCAGGGATTTTATAGTTTTCAACGTAATTGTAAATGGGATTGTTTTCTTAATTTCTCTTTCTGAAAGTTCATCATTGGTGTATAAAAATGCCACTGACGTCTGAATATTTATTTTGTAATCTGCTACATTACTGAATTCATTGATCAGTTCTAACAGTTTTTTTGGTGGAATCTTTAGGGTTCTCTCTATATAGCATCATGTTATCAGCAAATAACGAGAGTTTTACTTCTTCCCTTCCAATTTGGATGCTTTTTATTTCTCTTCCTTGTCTTATAATAGTTATGTTTCTAACATGGAAAATGTGAAAATACCAGATACTACCTGTTTGGAATAAATGCTTCCATGTCGGGTCTTTTGTTTTTGTTTGTTTGTTGGTTTATTTGTTTGTTTTTTGTTTTTTTAACATACCCCAAATTAAGAAACTGAAATGCTTTTATGAGATGTTTACATTGTGCTTTTCAAGGAAAGTTTCAAGTTGCTTCCAATGAAAAAAGCATTCTATTTTTTCCTCATCAAAATTATACAAATAAGTTTATATTAAAGTAAAAATTGTTTACAGCCATGCTACCCTGAACAAGCCAGATCCCATCTGATCTTGAAAGCTAAGCATACTCAGGCCTGGTTAGTACTTGGATGGGAAACCACCTAGGAAGACCAGGTACTGTAGGCGTAAAAAATAAAAAAATAAGAGATTGTAAGCTGACAAGGTCTTTGCAATCTGTGAGGTCAATCAAGGGTTGCCTCACCTAAAAAACAGACAGACAGACAAACAAACAAACAAACAAACAAATAAATAATGAAGTAAAAATTGTCTTTAATTTCAGATACCATTTAAAATCTTATGAACATAAATGTTTGTTTTGCTATTGAGAAAAACTGTATAAGACTCAAACCCTTTTCTTTCAGTCATGCTAAATATGTGCTACAAATGTGGTAACATAGGCCTCATGTTACCACCTGGAACTATTAAGAATCAAAACTTATAATAAAACCTGGAAATTGAGACTATAAACAGAATAATGGTGGAGGTTCTTTCAGCATTCTTCTGATCCCCAAACTAAATAATACTGTTCAGAAAACCTTCCAGAGCAGGCGGTTTTAAGTTATTTTAATAACTACAGATAGAATTTAACTTTCTGACATGCTGTGAAGTTTTTCCTTCTAACTAGCATAAACCCCTTTTAGCTCACCTCCTGCAGTTTGGTCTTTTGTGTTCAGAAAGAACAGCTGGTCTCCATCGTCCTTACAATAACCATTCATATTCCCAAAATTATATCCCACTTGGGTTTCTTCTTCTCTAGGCTAAAAACTCAGTTCCTTTAACCTTCCCTCAAAGGTCCTATTTTCCAGCCATTTCATCATTGTTGATTGCCTCTGGACTCTTTCCAAACTCTGTATCTCCTGTCAGTTGCACTTTTCTCAAACTAGAACAGGACTGGATGATTGAAGACCTTCTCACTGCCAAATATACTTCCTGTTCCTACAGGTCGGCTTCTGCTAACAGAACAATCACTATCAAAAGCTAGACCCTCGTAAAACCCTGAAGTGCCATTTTATTCCTAATGTGACTCACACACACACACACACACACACACACACACACACACTGCCCTCATACAATATCAGTAGAGATGGAATCCATTTCTGCAGTAGGGAAATTATGAAATGAGGCAAGTAAGGCTTCCCAGACACACCACCTTTGCATTCAGCATCTTTCCTTTCTCATTCCTCTGATTTCCATCTCTGATTTTATTAGGATATCTGTAGTTTCAATGCAATCTCAGTCAAAATCTGGAAAATTTTTTGGTAGAAACTGACTTCTTGATTCTGAAATCTGTATGGACTTTAAAGAACTAGAGTAACCAAACAGTGTTGGAAAAGAAGTTTAAGCACTTAAACTACATAATTTCAAGACTTATTTCAATCAAGAAAGTGTGATACAACTATAAAAAATGAAAACTACAGATCAATTTGAAGAAAATTTATTTCTTAACTATATTATTTTGCAATTCATAATCACATTATAGCTCTGTATTTATTTAAGACTTTAATTTCTCTCAGCTATATCTTGATATTTTCAGTGTGTAGTTCTTATACATATTTGTTAAATTTATTTCTAAGTATTTCATAGTTTTTTTAATGCTATTGTAAATGGTATTTTAAAATATCATTTTTAAATTGTTAAGTATAAGTATATGAAAAAATTAATTTTGACCTTCACACAGAGCAAGTATTGGAGATAAGGTGGCTATGCACAGAAATAGTTTCAGAAATCATTAGAATCCCAATGCTTCTATTGCTAAACATTTCATGCTCAGGGTAAAATTCTACCAGGCTAGTCAATGATATGCCAAATAGTGATAAGCTGAATTAAGCTATAAATATATAGTTTTTTGTTTGTTTGTCTTGCAGGTAACTTAACTGCCTACCAAAAAAGTTTTCAACATTACTGAAAGAGAAACAACAGAGTCCAGACATTCAACATTTTAATACTGACAATGTCCAGCATCCAACCAAAAATTTCATTTAAAAGGAAGAAGCAAAATGTTAATGTGATCTACAAAGAGAAGGAATAAAATTCAGAAAATAAGAGACAAAAAATTAGTAGTATAATGGAATCAGCATATAAAATCTTTGAAAGATGTAAAATGATATAAAGAAAAAAGATAAATATAAATGAGAATAGAAAATAAATTATTTTAAAAACAAACAAAAATTTTAAAATAAAGATAAAATTAAACTGACCACATTGCAACATAAATTTTCATGTTCAATATTGCATTTTTTATTTCTATAATTTCCAGTTGTTTTTTTTTAATAGTTTTCATTTTTTAGTTGAGATTCTCTATTTGTACCCTCATTATATATTCATATTTCTTCTTTGAAACTTTCACTATATTAATACTAGCTCTTCAAATACTTGAACAACTATTTTCATCTATCTTTCTGGTGTGTTTCTATGGGTTATGGGTGGTCACATTTTCCTATATCTTCTAATACCTACTGTTGAGTAGTTAATTGGCTTCTAGATCAGCTCAATCCTTTTAAAGGCTGTTTGTAAGATTTGTTAGGGTAGGTCTAGAATAGCCTTTTCTCTAGGTCTGGTATAGCTCTCCTACTAAGGAGTGACCTTTCTAGTGGTCTCTACTGAATGCCCCAGGTCTTCAATAATGTCTCTGCATTCTGGCTATATGGAACTTAAACATTGTTCAGCTCAATTCTGGTAGTTCTTTTCTTGGTAATTGTTTTTTCCTGGTAGTTATTTTTTGAACTATCTTGCAAAGTCTTGCCCTGTGTCTGTTTATTATGCTATTATGACAAAGACTCAATAAACCCCTATGCAGATTTTTAAAGCTCCTTCTCTGCATAGCTTTATTATCACTGGTATTCTGCCCCACAGTTTCAATTGCTTTAGAAGCCCTGAACACTGATTCTTGACTACTCGATTCAGTGAGACTGTCATGTTCTATTTAAGCTCTTCTTCCTTATATTGCAGACTAGAAAATGCCTCCAGGCAGTAAATAGAGGCAGCCACGGTATTCCACTTAATTATTCTCTTCTCTCATGGATTACAGTTCTGTACTTCCTTGTTTCCATCTAACAATGGTTATATAATGTATATTTGCCAAGTTTTATAGTTGTTTACACTGAGAAGACTAGTCTGTTATCAGTTATATGCCTAGATGAAGAAGTGTCTATATCTAATTTTCAGACTCATCTAAGCTCTATTCTGCCTTTTAGTTGCTATCTGCTAAATTTGAAAAGTACTTTGTCCTGACTAGGTAGTTTTCCTTTCAGTTTTGGATATAATACCTCTCTTTGGGATGAAACATATTGTTGAGAAAACGGATTGTAGAAAAGTCAAAGTGTCTTTTTGTTTGTTCATTGTTTATTTTGCGCAATTGTTTAGCTCTGTGCAACTTTATTTGATAGTGGTGGTCCACAGTTATAAAAATGAGGCCAAGTAGAATAGTGCCTATCTATCTACGGCTCTCTCTTGTCCCTGCAAAGCAGGGAGATTTCCCTTCTTTGGAGAAAAACTGTAATGCAGTTAAGAAGCCAGAGAGAAAAGGGAGGGAAATAAGCCTATAAATTCTACCCCTTTTAGTCCTCCATGTATATTCTTGGAATAAAATTCATTTGTCAGACAAAATTGCTCAATTCTCATCTCTTCCATGGCATTCTTATAATTGCAGTTCTAGTCCTTTGAAATTAGGGCATATTCATTGATTCCCATAATAATTCTGTTCCTTGTCTTGAGGGAAGTTGTGTGTAATGCAAAAGTCTCTTTCTTCGTTTTAAACTATTTCTGCTAGAAATTTTTAGAAGTTTGGTAGATCACTCATACATTTAAAAACTAACTTCTATACTGTAGTCATCATGACAGATGCTCCCCAAATATTTCCAGATCCCTTCCTTCTAGTACCATGGTGGAATTTCACTTTCTTTAAACTGCTTCTTTGGAATTTAGGTTTCTCCAAATCACTTACTTTAACAAATGACTTGAATAAGAAAGTAATGGCTATCATTTGTAGGCAGAAGCTTTAACAGCCAAGACACCATTGAACATATTTTCCTTTACATGGTTTTTGTGGAAGAACATATTGAGATGAAACATATATCAATCTTGGTCATTGAGCAGAGCACTCCCCCACCACCAGTGATAGAGGCAAAGCCGAGTTAAACATATAGTGTGATTGAGAAACAAAACACTGTTGTGGTAATCCATTAAAAATTCAGGGTTGTTTTACAAAAGCATTACCTAACCTTTTTATGCTAATATACCATCTCTCGTTTTCCTCCTTAGTGATAATTTTGGTTGATTCTTCTTATCAGAAATTGAAAGTTTGTTCTTACACCATTTTTGTTGAAAGACACATGCATATATAGTTGAAAGTCGTGTGTATATAACACACATGTGTATATATATGTGTTATATACATATACACATATATATGTGTGTGGGTGATTATCGTATATTCAAATGACAATCAATCAATCCCAACCATAAACATGAGGAGAGATGTAGTACTTTCTAAAAAAAAAAAATTCATTTGAATCATTAATTTTGAGAAGTGATGATTATCCACTTGGACATCCCAGATGGCCAGATTTGCATTTTAAAGTATTAAACCTTCTATTGGGATGACCCTAGGCATCCCAAAGGTTAATCATCAGAAGGCCATATTCAGAGGGCCTGATGGTTGTCATTAAGATAAGATACTGTAGGCCATCTAAGGAAAAAAAATTAACTTGCAAACTGAAATTATATAAATTTGACCCAAATGGGGAACCAAAATTTTACACCCAGAAAAAAGACCTTGGAGCAAAAGTAATTTAAGGTTGAGTGCTAATTCCTATTCACTTTTGATGTGGCTAGTGCCTTTTTAAAAATATATTACATCAGATAGGCATTTTATCACAAAATTAAAAGAAATTCTTAAATATTTGTAATTCAAAAGCATTATATAGCTTGAGAGAAAAATCAGTAAGCATTGTTTGGCAATTAGAAGGAAAAGAAAACCAACACTCAATAGTAGACAGAATATTATGATGGTTAATTGCATGGGCACTGATGGAAACCTACTTTCAAATTAGGTACTTCCACTTGTTAGCTTTGTGACCCTGGATAAATTACTTAACTTCTGTGAGATTCAGTTTTCTTAATCTAAAATAGGGATATTACCAGTATTCACTTGACAGTGTTGTATAGATTTAATAAAATAACACATTTAAAGTGCTTAGACTCATGACTAGTACCTAGTCACATTTTATTTCAATAAAAATTATTATTATTATTATTATTATTATTATTATTATTATTTTGAACCTAGGTCTTTCAATCTTTTATGAATGTTTTTAAGCCTCTTTATAATTCTTTACTAATTTTCCCAGGTCTGAAACTTCACCAATCCATTATATTGTACCCTCATGCCTAGGTACCCCTATTCATAGACCCCTAAGATACTATTAAGGGATATGTATCATCTATTCTATTCACTTCATTATATCAGTAAAGGAACTGAGACTCCCTCAAAATAAATTTATCCACTACATTTGTTTTACAAATCAGTGATGTATTTGAATATATCATGCATGAAATTGGTCAGTAAATTAATATTTGTTTTACAAATACTTGAATCAGTTATATATACGAACAATTTATGAACACAAAGAAGAGGCCCACATTCTATCCTGAGAATCACTGTATGTTATCTAGGTGCAGGAGGAAGAGTATGTCAAGCAAATTCCCATATGCATGAGCCACATCACTGGATGAAGAGAGTGGACAAGAGAATGATACAGGAGACTGTGGATAACAGGAGACACTGAGGTATTATAATATTAAGATATGTTTTGAAGGAAGAAAAAACATGCTCACCTGTGCCTTGTGGCACATGGAAAATTTCATTTCTCAGGTTCCTTGGTGTGGTAGGTGCCATATGATCATTTCTGGCCAAAAGGCTATGGAGAAAAAAACATGTCACTTCTGGGCCAAAACATAGGAAAACCGCAGTGTGACCTGTCATTGTTCAGTAGCCTGAGTTTGTGAAGGCACATTTACAGACAGAGATCTCATAAGAGCAAAGTTGGGTGAAATGTTGAATCTTCACGAGGAGGGCAAATGCAGAAGACCTTTGGAGAATAAGCAATAAACTTTTGTTTTATGAAACCACTAATATTTTGATGTCATTCATTACTACAGCATAACCTAGTCTATGCTGATTAAAAGGTCTCAGTAACTTTATTATTATGTATGAAGAGTAAAGAAGGGAGAAGGGCTGAGTATGGCTCCCATGTTTCTGGTTTGATGATTGATTATATGATTTAATGACTATTGAATGAGAAAATTCAAATGCAAAAACCAACTAAATTAGTTTAGAAATATATCAAAATGGCAATGTAATAATGTGTAGACTTTGAAATACCTGTGTGTCATCCTGGTGGATGTGTTCAGGTACATGAGTCAGAAGCTCAGTGGATCTTCAGAGCTAAATATAGAGACTTAGATGTTCTCTGAATGGTAGTTAAAATCATAAGAATAAATAAGATCATCCAAAGAAATCATGAAGAAATTATCTAATGAACTTAGGCTAAGTAAGTAACCTAAATCTCCTAAATCAATTCCATCTAAATTACCCAATTCGGCAAAACACATTTTTAATTAAAAACAAAACAAAACAAAACAAAGCCTTTCATTGAGAATTGCCAGCCATCTCTGTAATTAATTAGTAGTAAATTATTTTTTCTTAGCTTAAAAGGAAGACTAAAACAAAAACATAATGGGCCTTTTTATATTAGTACAGTGTGAGTGCGGTTTTTGTTTTCTATGTCTTCTTAGATTTGGGGTATTTCCTTTGCATTTCCAGCAGATATTTCATATTAGTTTGTGACTCCCTAATGTTCTTCCAACATTCTATGGGTGTGAAATCCTTACTTCACTAATGTTCAATACCACATACTCAGTAAAGGAAATGTTCACTTAGCTGTGGGAAAAAACTTTGAACGCAGGATCCTTTTTACAGATCATTACCCAAAAAGTGAATCTAAAATTATTCATTACTGAATGTTTGTCTTAAGCATGTCAACAGGGATAGTTATTTCACAGTGAATACTACAATCTTCTTTATTTTTTACCTTTCTAATCTCCTCTTTTTTCTCTTCTTTTTCCACTAAAATACGAGCTCAGAGAGATAAGGGATTTTGCTTGACTTGTTCACTATTATATCCCCAGTACTGTACCCAGCACGTGGTATTTAATCAACATCTGTTGAGTCTGTTGAATGAATAAATGTGAATATATTGAAGGAAAACATACCATAACAAAATAATTAGTTTTTCTACATGAATATGAGAATGCAACCACTGTTTATTGTAAAATATAAATTTTAAAGGGTATTTAATCATTTTTTCTCATTCCTCCCTTTTTCTCATATGCACATCCAACACTTTGGCAAATTCTATATATTGTGCCTTCATAATATATCCAAAATTTGATTTCCCTCAGCTGTACTACCCTGATCCTAGGCCCCCACCTTTCTCCCCTAGATAACTGCAGTAGCTTCATTAGTGGTCTCCTATCCTGCTTGTCCACCCTCCCATTCCCTCTACCCTAGGTTGATTTCAATACAGAGACCAGAGTGATAGTCTAAAAAAGGAAAATCAGATCCTGTCAAATCTCTGCTCAGAGTCTTCCCATCTCACTCAAAAATAAGTCAATATCTTACAGAGGTTCACCAGACCCTGCACCAGCTGTCCAGTCACTGTCTTTTTGACCTTATCTCTTGCTGCTGTCTTCTTTGCTTCTTTCTGTCCAGTCATATCAACCTTCTGACTTTTCTTTAAAGACACCATGCATGGTCCCACCACAGTACGTTTCCACCTACTGCTTTCTCTATTTGGAATATTCTGCTTTCAGATATCCACAGAGTTGGCATCCTCATCTTTTTCAGGTCTTTGCTCTAATGTCATTTTCTCAGTGAGGCATTGCCTAACTGTCCCATATAAAATGTCAGTGCTCTCCTCCACACCCCCTACTTCCTATTCCTCTAACACTACTTCGTTTGTCTTCAAAGTCATTTATATTGGCCTAGATATTATGAATTTACCTGTATATTTACATATTGTCTTTCTCCCTGTAGTAGAACATAAGATTCATGAAGGCAGAGGGCTTACCTGTTTTGTACAATGCTGGATCACCCAGGATAGTGTTTGATACAGAATAGACATAAGATAAATATTTATTGAGTAAATATAAACTGTAACTCTAAACACCTAAACCTTAGGATCAACTCTGAGTCAATAAGAACTAAGCCAATCAGTATTTCAGAAGACCCATGAGGACAAGTGTGTGGGAGGCTGGGAGTTCATTTTCAATCCTGAGCTAATTCTCAATTCTAAAGCCTATGCTGTAATAGGACAGACATCTCAATTCAGAAGACCTTCAGTCTCCCTTTTCTTCTATATATGTCAGTTTGTAAGAAAACATTTCTGACCCTACAGCTGGCCCTGAACCTTACCAGCCTGACCAGAGCTCAGGAAACATACCTGAAGTTTGAAAATCATTAACATTAAACAGTATTTTCTCTTACCACTTAAACTAAGAGACTGTAGTGCAACAACAAGTCCAATAATGTGATCACCTTTACCTCTTTTGTTTATTATTATTATTATTATTATTATTATTAATTTTAGTGGTGGTTTCAGTGTAGAATTCAGTGTATAGACTACTTTTATCAGAATTATTTTAGTATTGTTGAGATGGAAAGAAGCAATGAGTTGAGTGTTTTACTAAAATTATGAAAAATAGTCTTATAAAGAATATTATAAGTTAGGCTCTAATCCAACTTAACTTGTATTTCTTAAATATTTTAAAATCAATTTATGGCATTAACTTCATGAAAAAAATCTACAACTTTTGAATGCTATATAGACTTTAAAATGTATTTTATCTTTATTTTATTGATAGCTTTATAATGTTTACAGATAATTATACCATTTTCTATAAAAATATAAAGCATTATGAGGACATCCTCACAATTTTCAATATTAGGTGATATAAATTACAGTTTGGTAGCCAAGACAAGCAAATGAAATGAGTTCATCAAAGTTTCCATAAGTTCAATAGCCAATAACAAACAATTAAAATAATAAAATACAAACTTAGTTTTCCAGAAGGTAATAATATAAAGCAGAATTTTATACATAAATTTAAAATAAATAAATGTACACACAAAAGTGTGTTTTTTCTCTTCTAAGATGCCATCGGTTTAATCTTAAACTCAGACTGGAAGCATTTGAGGCTAAAACCATTCTTCAAATGTCAATCAGAAAGTGTTTGATCTATTGCATAGAGTAGATGGTGCTTAAGAACAGGAATGTATTTATTCTACTTGTGGCTAAATCAATAGGTGATACAGCCTTTTTTATAAGCCATGATGGAGATTTGTATGTTTATTCACCTTTTATGCACAGATGTAGGTGGTCTTGGTTGATGCAGACACTTACTCTGGATATAAAATGTTTGAGGAAGGTTAGAGTCTCAAACCTTAACTGTTAAGAAATCGCTCATAAAACTGTCTTGCTGAGCTACAGTTCATCAGTGGTGCCTCAGCTCTGCACTCATTACTCTACTTTTCAGTATCCAAAAACACTAACAAATACAAAAGTCAGATAATAATTGCAAACTATTCGACTATGAATACAACCGTGCCTCTCTAATATAAGACTTACATTTCATAAGATCATGTGAAAAATCATCTCCAACATATTTGGCTTTTCCTCTTACATAAAACAAAGATTGAGAAAAGAGAACACTGGGTTACACATCCCCTTTTCATAGTATTGTTCTAATTATATTTCTTTGAAATGAAATAATAAATTTTAAAGTAATAATTGGTCATAGCTATTTAAAAAATTATCCACATACATATTTCAACCCTTCCAACAGCCCTGTGAGATTAGTTATTTTTATTCCCATTTTAACTGAGGATTTTGTTTCTTAGTAAAGCTAAGTACTTTGTCATATCCTTGGTAGACAAGTAAAGAGAAAGTTCATTTGACACTAATGCCCTGGTTTCTCTTCACTACCTTTCTACTTCAGGGTGCCTAGAGCACTCATTCCCAACCCCTGCCAAGTACAAAGGGTACTCCACCTCACCTTTTTCCAGGAACCTGTGGCATCCTGACTTATCAAAAGAATTAATGCACTTCCCTGCATTGAAAAGGCCTGTTTGAAGAAACCCATTCCTGATTGGAAGAGCCTTGGGAAAGCCTAATCTTCAGTGACCTTTAGGAAAATCCCAACCTGCAAACCAAAAGGCCCTGAACCAGAAACCAACTTGTGAAGTGCACCTCCCCATGCTGTCCTGACCTATAGCCATCAGTTTTACAAGCGGCCCACTCTCTCTTAATGTCCTCTCTGGGCGCCATCTGACACTCAGGCTGCTGGTACAGAGAGAGGGACTGGCCGAGAGGTAGGAAAGCATGTAGAGAGATTAAAAAGTACCCTGCTCATGGCTGGAAAGTTTGTAAAGAAAGTACTGAACACAGACTTCCCATAGTATCAAAAGGAAAATTTATGTATCGCCTTTGAGTTCAACTTCTCCATTAAAGCTTTTTCCCTATAATCTAGGGAGTTCTTATCTTGGTGACTTATGATGTTATGGAGGGGCTCATGCATGGAAAATGTCAATAGAAATAGTAACTCTGGAAGGGAAGGGCCTCCTAATTAGTCCCCATTTAGATTTTATGATGGCTTTGAGATCTGCTCATCCTGACAGTGCGCACTGTGGTTACATATTGTTCTAGCCTGAGGGAACCATAGGAAAATCCAGATTTATTGTACCTATCATACCAGCATATTTCATTTGCCATTATGAGCAGCCATCTCGCAATGATGCAGGAGTATTTATTACAGATTAAATTGTAGGACCTGGATGGTTTAGTGAGGTTCTTGAGGTATCATTTATGTCATTAACTGGCTCATTATCAGATCTGCAAATCTCCATTCTTTTCTGAGCCTTCTATTTGAGCACGGAGGCTTCCAGGCTCAAGCAGTTTCCGGGGCTGTATTTTGTGGTGGCGGGTGGGCATTAAGTTTAAATACAGACAAAGCAAATCGCTTCCATCACCACTACCCCTCCCTTTCTTCCCCTCCCCTGTGTTGTCCCCCCACCCCCACCCCGCCCCCGATTTCCTTGAAGGGGGTGGCAAATGCCTCTTTAGTGCTATTTGCTGGGGTCAGGGTGGAAGGTTATTATCCATCGGATTCTGCCCAGGTGCTGGTGTGTATGGAGCAGTATGGGGGTGGGGGGAGTGACTTTTGAGCTGCAGGACTCAGGGGATTTATTTTCAGAGGTGGCTAACGCTAATTAGGTTAGGAGTGTCTGGCTGCCTTACACGGACGCAGCCTCCAATTTTTCTTCTCTGATAAATAACCCCACGTTTGAAAACCAAGAAGGTAGAAGAGAGTGTGTGAAATTTAATTGTGGTTATTTAGGAAGTTAGCTCCTCTTCTGCGCTGATTATCTGCGGCAAGAGGGTTCAGTTTTCATGTCCTGGTGCCTCTGGGACTGCGTTTTAATTCTACCCGGGAAGCTGAGTGAAGAGGATTCACCGATAGTCGTTTATGATTTTTTTTTTTTTAAAGATAGTATAACATTTTTTCCTAAAACATGCTGGTGAGAATTTTCAAGAAGAAATATTCATACCAAAGGGCCCTCCACCCACCCCTACCACCTCCCTTCTCTGTTTTAGTTCTTCTATTTGCATTTAATGTTTGACTCAAAGTGGGGGTTCTTTGTTGTTGATATTTGCCCTATTTACTCTCTTATATTGCTTTTTCATGAAACCCAGAGAATGGCATTTAAGTTGCTGTGTTCTTTGGTATTAAAATATTCTCCATACAGGCACAAAAACACCTATAGAAATGCTGAAATCAAAGTCATAGATTATCTGGGAGAGAAAATGCCTTGTGATTTAACTGTTGAGTGTAATTAATTCACTGCATAGACAATAGTTACTGGTAAAGGAGTATTTTCACAAAGAAAAATTACAGGTAGAAGCTATTATGTGTTCTTTAAAAGGGATTCAATATTATAGAACTGGATTTGAGACAACAGAATTGGTTTACCATTAATATTTGCACAGATTAATCCTTATACAATATTGCTTTATTTTTTTTTAATTTATAGAGCCATATAAAATAATTCCATATTTACTAATAATTCCGGAGATTTTATACAAACGTTTACATCTGCAACTATCCCTCTAGGTCTAAAAAGAAATAAATTTGAAATGTCTTGGTTGAACAGAAATGAATATTAGTAGATGTATAGCAAGCATTTCTTGCCACACACTTAATTTACCCTCATTTAACACGTGAGCGGTACCCAGAGTCTCCTGAACAGATGCTCAGCAGCCACTTCTTTTAATCAGTTATTTCAGAGGGGGCTGCAGAAAGCTTCTCATTTTTACTTGTTGCTTGCAAGTTAGAGTTAATGAAGCAATGTAGAAAGGTCAGAAGACATCATTTTTACTTTTTGCCACTAAACAGGGTAATTTAGAGGCTTGATAACGATGCTATTGCCTCTATATTGCGACAAGAACCAACTGCCCAGCTCTTAAGAGAGGCTGTCACTTTTACTAAGCATGATTTGGTAACAAGGATTATATAATTTCTAATTTATCTTTCTTCATATCCAGTGTCTCTTTCACATATTGTTTTGATACATAAAGAGATTTTAAGATAAAGAATGTGCAATAATTATTTGCCGCCCATCTTCAAAACAAAATTAGTTGGCTCCATGAGGTTTTTTAAAAGTTATGTTTTCTTTTTCTCTCGTTTAAATAATTTTTAATTATTTCTAATCTCTCCTAGACATTGTAATATTATATGACTTTTTGTAAAGACAAAAACAAAAACAAACAAACAAAAAAACAGAATTAAGGCCTTGTTTCCTTACACCTACCTCCTCCACACAAATCTTTAAATTAAGAACCTTCACTTGTAAACAGAATTTAGGGGAATATACAAAATTTCTGTTAACTGTTTAGTTTTGTTCTAATATTCTTAACGATGCTCTTGTTACTTATTTTCAAGTAAATTCTTTAATGAGAGTTGAGTAATGGAACAGGAATAAATTGCTGATCAGAGAATTACTCTTAAAATACATAAACGCTTATATTTAAGAATAATTTTTCACTGAACATTTAATGACATTATCTTATATCGAAGCTAATTTTAAAGATTCCCTATTTTTAAACAAGTGCAGTATTTAAGGGAAACATCCATAAGCACAACTACTTGTAATAATACTGTTTATATAGTCTGTTGATAAGTGTGTTAAGCAGATTATAATTATATACATGTATGTATATATGTATGTGTATGTGTAACACTGTACCTGAGTGGATAGCCAATTAAGCAGAACTTAGCACTAAATAAGTCATCTCTTATACTCACTATACACTATAGGCATTTTTGAATAAATAAAATCTGTGCTGCTATAAATAAGCTCCTTGAAATAAGAGATTCTAATTTGAGGCTTCTTTGTAATGCTCCTCTCACCAATCTTATTGCTTGGTCTTTTGCATTATAGTCTTAATATTGAGCTTGCTCATTAATCTCCATCCTTTTTTTAGGTTAGTCTAGGCTGTTCTTGTAGCTGTAGTTCTCACTGGGTTGCCGTAGGAACAAGAGATCCGAGTAAATATGCTTATGGAGAAGAAATGACTACTAATTAAATGTGAATAGCATTTATAAATTGCCTAGTTCTCACAAAATGCAGGACATAATATGCTTTGATGTACTTCATTAGTAAAATGCACCTATATTTTTTAAATGTATACTAGTAGAGAAAACCAAATTTTAATGCGAAAAATGATCTTTACGTGGTTTCGTTTTTTCTGCTGACTATAAATCTTGTAATTTAATGTGGATATTCTTTTACTGCATTTACATGGCAGAGGAGGACATTTGGTTGGCCTGTGAAAGTACTGAAAACCTTTACTATTCCCTCACCAAAGAGTAATTCCTTTTTTATTGTTGGAAGTATAGCTTTTCTATTACATTTTTGACAAAAAGAAACTGGCTTATAATGTCCACTCTGAATTTAAGTAGGTAACATTTACACATCACACAGAGTGCTGTGATCTTTCATGCATATTGCCTAGAAAATCGAGATTTTGGTGTGAATCTACAAAGCAAGTTTGCAATCACAGGTAGCTTTAGTTTCGCTTTGTTTAATGCTGAAAAGTACCTCTCATCCTTTTCAACATGTTAAGTCCCCAATGTCATTATCATTCTGCATGTCACAGCAGATGACCTAATAAGGTTTCCTCTTTTGATTCTGCAGTTTAGAAATAGAGTCATCTTCTCTAACATTTTGTCTTTGCATTTGGGGAGCTGAGAGTTTGGGATTGACTTCTTTCCAAACAATTGATAAATAACTGGTCCACAGCACTCTGTTGTAAGATGATTATTGCAGGCCCTATCTGCAATTCCAGGACAGGCAAGCCATTAAGTTAAATGGGCCATGGGCATGGTTATGTTAACTTCTAGGTTAACTGAAGGCACTATTGCAGCTTGATTATTGTTTTCTAAAGATCTCTCTTCTCAGAGAGACTACTCAAATCACTGGCTGGCAGAATAGCCAAGAAAAATAAATTTCAGAGTTTTTTTTTTTGAAAAAATGTCTTGACTAACCTACTTTGTATTTCCCTTTGTTTTAAAAATATACATACATATATATTTAACAAAAGAAAATACTTGCCTTGTGTCCCCTCTTTAATCAGAGCAAGAGGTGCTGTGTTGCAATGAGAAGTTTGGGTGACAGTAAAAGAGTTTTTTTTTTTTTTTTCATTTGACTGCATAGAAATCAATCCTGTACCTCATGTTATCTGAACATGAACAGTTGGCTCAAGGAAAGGCAGTAGGAGTCCAGCTGCTTGCTCTGTGGATGTGATTAGGGCTATTTTTTCTTTTTATCAATTTTCGGCAAAGCATTTGTTGCCAAGCTATGTGTCAGCCTGAGTGGTAACAGATATATGTTGTTTACTTTTTGGATTGGTCTTGTTTCTTGAAGTAGCCAAACTAACTTTTTATATCTGTTTTAGAGGAACGTAACTAAGAAGAATGATGCTTAGTATTTAATAGACACTATACCTATGCTGTTTCTAATGAATACTATATGTGTATAGCGTTTTGCGTGGACTTAAAGTATCATAAACTTAATAATATCTGATGAATAAATTATATTCATTCTGTACACCTTCAATAAATAAATGTTAAATTTAAATGAATAACAAATCTTAAAAATGATCAATCTTAGAATAAAATTTGAATCTCTGCTTTCCAAATTAAATTTTCCCTTTTAAATGCTATAGAAATAAGCCTTCTGAATTAAAATTACATTATTAAGTTTTGATGAATAGGTAAGATGGATTAAAGGGTGATTCTGCTCACTCAGTAAATCATAGTTCTTTGTGCTTGTTTTGTTTTGTTTTCAACTTTAAAGGAAGGGCATTGCTTACTTGTACCAGTTAGGTTCTCAATAATGATTGCAACCCATCTTTTGAAGAAATATCATTTTATTCTGGTTCTGATGTTCGAAATCTTTGCAATTTTATATGTGATTGTGTTTGAATCATAAAAATTTTCATTGATCATTTGCTATGTTTAATTGACTAGGAGCTATGCAAAACACTTTGTGTGAATTATCTTTTTTAATCTTCACAAAACCCCATGAGGGAATAAAAGTACTGCCTCATTTTTAAATAAGATAAAGTTCAAAGGGGTTCAATAATTTGCTCAAGATATAAGTGATAGAGACAGTGATCTAAACCTTAATCTACCAAATTCCAGAGTGTCAAGCTTAACCCTTTTATCACATTTCTTCTTTCTCCATCTTGTAAAAATTAATAAACACAAACATCATTTAAAATGAAATCAAGAGATCAAAAGGGGGATGCTTCTCATGCCCCACTTTGATCTCAGCCGCCAACAGTAAGAACCCTTTGTTTACAATATCTCTCCCAACTTCTTCTTCTCTATAAAAGAGTCTCCTTTCCTTTGTTTCTTGAGACTTGCTTGCCATTCTTTATTAGATAGCATCCCCAAACTGCAATTTTTTGCTGCTCCTAAATAAATACAATTTTTTGGAGAAATATTTGGCTATCTGTTTAAGGTCAACAATCTTAACTTCTTTTTCTTTTGTGATGTTTTACTGCAATAGCCCATTCTTTGCAAAATCATATGTGCTTTAAGGCCATTTTATATTTCTTCCTTTAATTATTGTTTATATATAATGCGCATAGTTCTCTTTTTCTTTAACTGCTATAAATATAGACCTTGGAAAAATTGTGGCACACTTGCAAACTCTTGCAAAATACATTTAGCCTAATTCTACTTTATAACCAATTTTCAATTTGCATGCTTTGAGCAAACTGGAAGACTTGTGTTTTTAGCATCTGTTTGTCATTCACCTAGAATTAACATCTTCTTCTAAAGTTTATAAAGTTATATTCTTGACAGTATTTCATGCCATAAAATTATCCATATAAAGGTTGTATTTGTCCCCAAAATTCCTTTTCATATTAAAAATAAAATAAAACATTGATTCCTAAACCTATATGGGCATTAAATTATCGATTTGGATTAAAAACAAACATTGACACTTTCATAATTTTATTGCATCTGAGGTTCGATTTCTTACTTGAAAATCAAGTTAATCTCTTAGAAGTGTCTTATACAGGGTGCCCGTGCATTTACTGAAGTCAAAGCTTATAATACTTTGGGAGTTGTACTGACTCTTATCTCTAGGCACCACAAAGTACCATAAGTAGATTGCACTGTTCTTCACCTTCACTGCCTGATTACCCCTGTGTTAGATAGCTAGTCAGACATGAGCAACAAGAGAACAAAGGAATAAGGGCCCACCCAAAGAACACTCTATTGGTAGTTAGGGAGACCACCCAAAGAACACTCTATTGGTAGTTAGGGAATCCCTCCTGCATCTCCAGAGACAAAGGAAAGGAGGGTCATAATCTTAGCTGGCCTAATCTGGCTACAGATACCTGCGCAGAACGTACTACCCTAATTTGCCCACAATTTAAGCTTCATTATAATACTACCTTTATGCCTGAAAGTTCATGAATCTAATTATAACAGACTGAATTCTGGCTAAGCACATGCACACTAGGCAGTTATATAGTGGCCAAGTGTCAGTCAAAATGACCTCACCAATCACCTAAGAACACCTTTGTAACCACCCACCAGGGCCCTAAATATAACACAGACCTCCCCCGCCCCCAATCCCACCTGGCACTCTCAGTGTTACAGCTCTCTGTCTTCCTTGGCTATAATCTTGACCTCCCCACCTCCCGCCCGGGGTACTATCCTCATTTCCATGTGGTTAGCCAGTTTGGGGCTTGACTCATCTTCTTTCTCATACCCCATGCCATTGAATTATGCACTGCTTCAATTTTTCACTTCTTGGTCTGTATGGATTCAATAAACCACATAAATATTTAAGGACAAATTAATAAATTACTATCTATAATAATGTGTAGCAATTTAGAATTATATTATCTATGGTAATTATAAGGTAATAATAATAGAAAACATTTATTGAAGGCTGACTATTCTTGGCCTTTTGTTATGTAGTGCTATACATTGTTTAATAAATGAATAATTCTCTTATTCACTCAGCTGAAATTCATTTCTTCATTATTGATAAAGACCTAGAGGTGTGTTACCAGAACTCTGATCACCCCCAACAACACCGGCCTCTCAGCAGAATAACATTTCAAGATTAGGTTGTAGTCAACTCAGGACGCTAAACTGAGAGCTTAATTTTAGAAAACATTTATATTCTAATATAGTTTAGAATTTTTTTACTGAGTTTGATAACCTGTAATTTTTTAAAATTTCTTACGTAAAAAATAAAATATTTAGGTCAAAAACCAAATAATCTCAATAGAAGATATGCTAGTGGATAGAAGACCCACCAAGGGGACAAAAACTAGGTCACCATTCTGGCTCCAATTCATTCTAGTCATGTGACGTTAGATAGGTCAACATCTTCTTTGTCATTTTCCTCCACATTTAAAGGAAATTTTTAAATCTATTCTAAGTACTGTACAATGGTCTTATAAGGATCATATACGAAGAGATATAATATGTGAAGTTTTGTGGAGACATATATGAATTTATTAGCTGAATTTTTAAAAATCTCACTGAAGCTAAACTCTGCTAGGCTTTTTGCCAGTTCTCAAAGTATGTCCCTTAATGAAGAATAAGTTTTATCATAATATAATATTCTTATTTTATGGGAGGAGGTGAGGGAGGGGGAGTTCTGTGTTATATTTAGGGCTGTGGTGGGTGGTTACAAAGGTGTTCTTAGGTGATTGGCAAGTGAGGTCATTTTGACTGTGATAATTATAAGGTAATAAAAGAAATTTTTAGGTAGCTATTCAGACATGAGTGATAAGGGGGAGCAAAGGAATAGGAGCCCAGTCTAGAGACCACACAAAGAACAACTCAATAAGAGTAGAATTCTGGGTATGCACATGCGCACTAGGGAAAGTTATTGTAGCCAGGTGTCAATCAAAATGACCTTGCTTGCCAATCACCTAGGAATGGAATGCCTTTGGAACTACCCATCATGGCCCAAATATAACGTAGACATTTCCACTTCTGGATCTTTTTTGCTCTTCTGGGCTCCCCTATTTGCTGTTCTGGGTTCTCTTTTTAGTGGCCTTTCATGGCCTTTTTGGCCTTTTGTGGCCATTTTGGCCACTTTGTGTTGGTTACGGCTCTGGAACTATGTGCCTCCTTGAGGGATACTTTGTCTTTCTCCATGTGTCTCCTTGAGGCATTCTTTATTTTTCTAAAACATATTTTTAATAAAACTATTAAATCTCAATGACCTGTGATTCTTCACTGCATCACTGGAGGAAGAACAGAGGAAAAATGCTAACTACATACCTGAGCTGTCATTATCCTTCGCCCTCCCCACTACATTGGGGAGATACCAAACTCTGATCAGCTCCAGCAGTGACAGAAAACATTTACTGAAGGCTGACTTTTCTAGGCATTTTGTTATGTGGGAACTATACACTGTTTAATCCTCACAACAAGCCTATGACTATTTATTATTTCCTTTTCTACAGATCTCAAATTTGAATGCACATCTGATTTCAAAGCCTTTGTTCTTAACCATAATTCATACTGCCTCAATCCCAGGAAATGAGACAATTAAAAAAAAAACCAGAAATGAAACATTTCCTTCTAAATATTACTCAAATCCTTGAAATTCCATGTTCACTATACTTTGTGAGACATCTTCCAAGGCATATCATTTCCGAAAAATCTAATTGTATTCTCAGCTAAGTTTTTTCTGCAAAGAAAATAAATACTTTCTTTATTAAATTTGAATAAGAGCAATTTTTCTCTGGTTCCAAAAACCAAAACTACATGAAAACATGAAAGTTGGTTATTTTTAAGTATATCCAAATTTTATATTCTAATCTCTAAAAAAAATTATAAAATTGTTCTAAAATGTACTGAATACTGTCAGTATCATTAAAATATGTCTTTAATCACACAAGATGGCAGTTTTGGAAGGGTAAAAAATTACCCAAAATGTAAGATTCAGTATATTGGTTCAAACATAAACAAAAACAAAAACAAAATTTATTTGCTTTTATTTCAATGTTTTCATTTCATAAATTGAGACACTGAGGCCTGGAGGGTTGATTGGATATCCTAGTTATTACCCAAATCCTAATTTCCCTGGTGTTTGACTTCATTATGCATTCTTCTGCATGTATCTTGTATTACTTAGCAAGACCACAGATAGACAACTGACAATTCAAAGTGAAATTATATGTCATACTCAATCCAAATATTTGGAGATTGTTTAATAAAACTGTGTATATGTCATTCAGTTATTTCTTTTAGAATGTAACTCTTTTGTCTAATAATCAGCTAAATGTTTAACAAAGTCATAATGTACTAATTATAGAACTAATTCCTCCTCTAACAACTACCTTAATAAAAGAGCTTCCCAGCTATGAGATATTTAAGTAAGTATTTAATATAACAGTAAAGTATGAAAACAACTGTGTTGTCTTCTAAAAAACTAATCAAATATATGTGTCTTCAATGATTTGTGCCAAACAAGTAATTTGAATTTGTAATCCTTGATGTTTTAACAAATATTTTCTTCAGTGTAGTGTCTCCAGTTATATTTGAATACCTTGAAATTCAGTTCATTGTACACATTTATGTCTTATATACTTACTACCCAAAGCTGAATAAGTCATTTTCACAGCTTCCATGAGTACACAGTAAAATAAGATGCAACCAGTGATAACACTGTGAATGTGACAAGTATGATAAAGGTGGCACAAAAGAAGAAAGCAGGTTCCAGCCTGATAGGAGGAGAAACATGGGGTAAATATGAGCAAAATAAAGAAGAGATGTTCCAGGTAAAAAACACAAACGAGCAAAGGAAAGGATTTGTGAAAGCACGTAGTAGGTTTTGGAAGAAGAAAGATGCAGAGTTCACAAAGGCAAGAACATGAAGTATGGGGGGAGAATAAAAAAAGAAGCTGATGCTTAAAATATTAACAGGTGAGTTTGCAGAAGTCTTTTACTAAGTAGTTTAGACTATCCCCAACAAGCAATGAGTCATCACAAAATTGTTCTCAACAGAGAAAAATCTCATTGTATCTTTGTTTTTGAAAGATACTATTATTCGCAATATAGAGAATGGACATCAAACAATGGATTAAAAAGTAAGTTGAGTAGTTTATCAATAAATTTATTTTTAAGTTTCAAGATATTTTTCAAATAGGTCAGGGTGCTTCTTATTTTTCTAGCCACTAAGCCTGGATTTAGATTTCAGAAACTCTTCAGCTCTTTCTCAGCTTAAATCTTACCTCCAGAGTAGTCTCACTTTTTTCCCTTATGATAGCTTCACGCAAATGTGGAAATGCACCTACCACCAGACGAAATGTCACTGGCTTATTTTCTTCCAGCTCCTTTCAGATCCCCTACGGTGAAAGTTTGTTGGCTGCTTTCCCAGTGCGCATCCCCCCTTTTTGCATCATCAAAAAACTTTATTTTCAATAGGTGTTTATGTGCATCTAAGTAAGTTCATGCTATCCTCACACCCAGCAAGGAGACCTGGCCTAAGTTAATCAGTATATTTCATTCCCCTAGCATGTCTAAGTTTGTTCAATCAGACTGAATTTCAAAAATATGCTGAAAATAGTGGAACACAAACATTTTATTTTTCTTGCCTAAAGTAAATCAAGAAAACACCTAGATCTAAAAGCTACTGGCAGACGATTTAGATGAAAATGACAGAACTTGGTGAGGATAGACCCCACTGGACACAAGATGAATGGAAAGAAATCAAGTCCTGATCAAATAGCTTGAGCCTTTGGGTTAAGACTCACTTTCCTAAAGCCAGACTACTCCTGGACTTTTAAGTCATTTGAGACAATACAATTTTCTTCATTGATAAATTACACTGGCTTAAGTTTTCTGTATTTACAACTAAAAATATTATAACTGTTACATATCTGTGCTCCATGGATTGCAATTAACATATCTCATTTCCTTCTAGGTATTGTCTTGAATTTTGGCTTCTTTGTATTGCCACAATAAAAGACTTAATATATTTAAATACACTTGTACTAGGATATTTTAATCATTTTCATATCCTCCTATGATTAATAATGGTCTTAAAGGTGTACAAAAATAAATATGTAATTTAAATTGATATTAGTTTTATTTAATTTCACATTATATTTAATTTAACAAATAAAATAAAATTATACTTTTGAATAAGGAAAAAGGCAATTTGACTATAAATATGCAGATTGACATGTACGATTATATTTTTACATTTTATTTTACAGTTTTTAAATTAAGGAAGATACATGCTTATTTGATTTGATTGGTTTTTAATATCTTTAAACAACTGCATAGGTTCCTGATAACTTTAGACAGTGTTTCTCAGAATGGTGCTTGAAGTAGGCAGGCAAACTTTTTGGAAATCTCAACTGAAGGAACCAAAGATGTGTATTAAGTGATATTATAAGTTTAAATAAAATTTCAACATAAATATGCAAGTGCCAAGAAGAAATTTTTCTTTTTCTTAACCAAATAAAAAATAACAATTCTAGATATTGTTAGACAGATTGTTCATTAACTAGTTACATCATAAGTATCTGTAGTAAATAGAACCCTCAACAGTTGGCAAGGAGAGCTGCTGCCCATTTATAAATGCCTTACATTTAACCCATTATTGTTGAAATTCAAGGCATCTGTGGTTTTTAGCTCTAGAAGCTTGCTACTCAAGGATTGGTCTCAGTGTGTCCTTTAATATGCATATAATATGTGGATCTTATTAAAATGCAGATTCTGATTCCACTCACTGGGGGTAAGGCTTGAAGATTCTGTTTCTAACAAGTTCCCACAGTGATGCCGACCCTACTGATCCTATCCGCCACAGCCTGAGAAGCAAATGTATGTCTATCCTCATGCAATTCAGGAAAACCTCTTCAGGAAAAACATTAATATAATGTTTATATTATTTTCTAAAGCTGTGTTTTGATTAACACAGCCATGGAGTCATGAAATTTTAGGCTGGGGGAAATCTGAGAATTCCATGATAACTGTTTCATTATATATATGAGAGAATTAAGGTCTTTGGGGAAGTGCCTCTGCCCAGTTTCCTCATCCCTTTACTAGCAAGCTGTTCAGGGAGGAAGAATTGTTAATCTGGTTGTTCAGAGCTCAGGATATTAAGTGGGCCACTTGTTACTTGTGTGCTAATGTACTTTAAAGGCCAGCATCCTTTTAGTGCCCTCTCTCTTTTTCCTGCCACGAACACTCAGTCTCCCACTTCTTCCATTTGTGCAGTCAAGTGGCAAGTGAGGAGAACCCTGTTCCACAGACTCACATGCTGTCTCCCTCTGCTAGCAGGGCAGTCTGTGCCTTCTGTGTGAAACAGAAGCAAAGAGGTGAAAACCCTGTCACAGCTCCAGACTCTAGGAATCAGCTTGATATGCCCATCCATCCCAGGGACAAGAAAGCATTGTGAATGCAGCGCTGCAAGTCTGGTTTAGACAGGTAATGGTCCTTGAATTATGAGACAAGACTAAGTTTAATAGGAACTGTGATTATAAATCCTCTGACAGCATGTATTCTCTGTGCTAGCAAAGTGCTTGGAAATAGTAGATCTCCAATAAAAGCATGTACTAAGTGAATTATCATTTCACTTTTATGAAATTGCATAGTGTTGTATGTAATGCATTTGTTACATAATATCTCTAATTTTTTGCACTGCTTGTCAGTTTTTGAAACTACTGCAAAAACAACTTTACTTTCTCTGAGAAGAACCTAAAGTTCTTACCAAACAATATTTTTTTGCTTCCTGTCACTAAACTTTGCTTCTTTTTAGCATGTAAACTCTTTTGTGCTTATTTAAGTAAAGCAATAGGATATGCTTTACTTAATATGAAAATAGGATATAAAGCCTCACAACATCACTATACAACACTTAAATTTATTTTCCCAGGAAGGTACCCCTGAGACCCAGCAGAGTGGGCTCAGTCCCTAGAGACCCTTGAGATGTGTTTTCCCAACACATCTCCAACAACGTGGCTCAAGAGGCAGATCTGAGGGTGCAGCTTAGGCTTGTCTTGTGATTAAAGAACCCAAGTATGTGATAATTCCTTTTTGGGCCTTAAATTTACTCACATGGTATCAGAAGTAAAGGCAGCAGTGCAGAACATTAAATTATGCAGAAAAACAGCCATCAAAAAAGTGAGATTTCATTTCAAATTGCTTATGGAAAACTAAATCTTCATATTGTCTTTGTATCATGGCTCCATGTGGAGAACTTTCTCTTTTTGTCTTTATTGTATTGAGGGGTAGATGTATTTGTTTGCTTCTGACCTGGCAGTTTTGAAAAAGAATTCATCTTCCTTACTAGAAGATATTGTGGATTGCTATAAAACAGACAAGGGTTGATTTGACCTTCAATTAAATAATCATACATAAATTAAATTTATGCAAAAAGTGGCTATGGGCTCACCACACTCTGCATTACTTAAGTGTACAATTAATGGGCATGGACAATTAAAAGAATGAAAACAGTGATAATGAACTGAGCATACCATATAATATCTAACAGTACTCTGACTCCCCTCTTATTATGGCATAGATCTAATATTTACATTTTCATAATTTCCTCAAGAGTTTATGTAGTCACTGGTTAATAACTTAGAAATATGTCTTTAAAATTGTTCTCTTCAAAAGTAGATCATGAAAGGAAAAAAGTGACATTTGTAGGGCTAATTAATTATCAGATCAAATTAAAGTATTTATTAAAAGTATATAATATAAATTTAATAGCAAATAATTAGAATAAAAATTTTGTTTCTTGTAATGAAGAAACACATTTTCTAACTCTTCTCCAAGGTCATTATTGAAATATGGGATTGTTATGAGTAATTATAATATCATGAATACTTAAATTTCTCTCATGCTGAGAAAGCCATGATAAGATTATAGCTAGCACACCAGTTTTGCTACATGAAATTTCAACTGGAAAGTTCAAACCATCTTGCCTTAGAATGATCTGTTACATTCCGCTCTACCTGTCAAAAAGAAAAATAAGAGAAATGCCTGAGATCCAAGAACTTCTAGTTTGCACAAAAACAGTCTCAAGGATACCTGAAGCTTGTTGGTAATACTTTGATGATCCAGTAGTCAAAGCTATTGTTTCTGTTATAGATTCAAGGTACTGTCTTTGTTTTGCAGTTTTCTATATCATGCTTCTTTAAGTTTTCACAAAAGTAGGTACAATCTGTAAAAAGAGAATATGAACAAACATTGTGTGTAGCAATGGTTATAGTAATTCCAGTGAAATTCAACTTTGTTTAATTCAGAAAATTGGATAAACTCAATTTTGTAGGATTTTGTAGAATAAAACTTTGTAAGTTTGTGAATAATACCACTACATTCTAATTCACAGGCCCTATGCATATTTCGAAATTATATGCCCTTTATGAGAAAATGGTACTAAAAATTTATATTGAGCATCTTTGTATATGCCATCTTATTAATTGTGCATACTACCACACATTTAAGACCTTATCACATAGTATCTTTTGAATTTATCTCATAATGCGCTCCACCACAGCAACTAGCTTAAAGCATATGGTAGGTACAAAGTAGAATAACTTTAATGACCCTTGTGATCACTTCCTCCTACCTGTTGTATCATACAACACACTCCTTAGCTTGCTTATTTTCTTGCTATATAGTCCATCCGTGTGCAAGGGTAACAAGAAAATTACTTAACAGTGGTAAGTGAAGGCGAGGGCACCAACCAATCAGAACAGGTGGGGCCACAGCACTGTAGCAGGATCCTGGAGGCCTTATGCTGGATAGACATTAACTTTTTAATTGCCATTATGCAGTTATAGTCCCAAAGGTCTATCCTTGGGGTTGGGACAGTGAAGGCAGAAAGTACATTGAATAGCTTGGGACAGCTGTGTTTACCACCCAATACAGAAATGATTCAATATTTTAATAATAATCATAATAATGCCAAAATGGACTATCAGCTGACCACAACTTTATCAATTTCTATGACTTCAATTGACACATTCCTCAAGTGACCAGCAAATCTACAGCTCTCATCTTTAATTCATTTTCAACTGCAGGCTTATATTTTCAATAATCTGTTAGATAGAGTCATACTGATACTTTGTCAATCCTTCACACTCAAAAAATTCAAAATTAAGAGGACCCTCTTCCTCTATAAACATAATCTTTCAATTGTCTTCTCTTTCCCTGTAGCGACATTGCCAACCATTCTGGTTCCCAGCTTAGAAATTTGAGACCATTCTGACTTTACCCTCTCTCTCATCTGCAACATCATATTTGCCATCCTATTTTGTCAATTCTGCATTAAAAATAGCTCTATCATTCATCCTCTTCATCATTCTTATCACCATGGTAGTTTGGGCCCTCACGCCTCTTGTTTATGTCATTGTAATAGATACAACTTCACTCCTTACTGCCAGACTCCCACTTCTTATTCACTGTTAAATGCAGAAAAGACAAGGATTGCTTTCCTATCCAACAAATTTGAAGTTGTGCATCGATCAAAAACTTCCTCCAAATTTCTACACCTCAAACATACCAACTGACCTTTTCAGCCTCATTTTGTATCTGCATCCACACACCCACTTGTCCTTGTCATCCTTTTTATCAATTTCTACTCTCTGAATTAAATTAATATTTTTTCTCTACTACTATATCTTTGCTCATGCAATCCTCTCATCCTGAAAAGCACCCCCTTTCTCTTCCTTTCCTATCAAAAATCTTAGCTTTTTCTGTAAGACTCACTTTCCCCAAATATTCTTTCTTAATACTTCCAAACAAATTAATCACTTTCTAGCAAGTGTTCTACATGGGTCTTTTTAGTCTATATTTGGCAGTGATCATATTTGCCCTATTTTACTATTATTTTGGTTTATAGATGATAAGCTTCTTGATATTTGGAATTATATCTAATGCCTAATAATCTCTAACCTAGTACCTTAAGTTGAGTATGCTCTTAATAAATAAATAAATTCAATTCAGCAGACATTTATTGAGCAGATATACTGGTGCTGGCACTGTGGGGAGATAAAAAAAAAAAAAATGAAGGATGTATGATGCCGGCCATGAAGATCTCTTAAATAAAAATAATTTAAGGCCAGAACATATGAGAGACCACTTTCTGAAAAATATTCTGAGCTCTTTCGTTTAAAGGGAGGTTGACATGGAATGCCTCGCAGAGAAAGAATTGAGTTTTTTCTATTTGTTGGGGGAAATTAATGTATTAGTCAAACCTTTCTTGAGTGCTCACAATGTGCCAGATAGTGATATGGTCACTGTCTGTTTGGAACTTGCTGTGTCTCTAATGATTTTCAAATTCTATTTTATAAAAACAAATTAAACAATTATGTTTTTGCTGTGGTATGTTGTATAGTGCAAATAACTCACAGAGTGCCACTTGTGAACTTGAAGTCTCATCTTAGAGTCCAATAGAGTCTCACTGATGTCCAACGTATAAGTTCTATTACATATTTGGTTTAGAAAAACAGAATCTAAAATTCTATGTCTTTTACACAAAGGTGATTCTATACAATACCTCTACTTTTCCTGTTTATTTAATATGAGTGAGACACTTGAGTCCCCTAAATTATTTTTACTATCAATAATGTAATATTCACCTTACAAATGTTTTTTTTTCCACCTCAAGAAATATATTTATTTTATTTTATTTTATTTTATTTTATTTTATTTTATTTTATTTTATTTTAGTCACTGTTATCAACAGTTAGTGAAAATAACAAACTCTCATAATATCATACATCATTACTATGTTTGGCTTATTTAAGGATCAATGGTCTTTGATTAACAATTTTCTTCAGAATTTCCAATCCAGATGATTCATGCATATTTAAAACACATGGTAAATGTTTCACTATAAAATAATTATATCAAATTGCATTTCTTTAATTAAATTCCTTGCTGTGTTTTATTCCAATGTGTATACAATGCAGTTTGTATAGAATGCCAAATAAAAACTAACAATTAATTTTGAGGCTATTGCTGTAAAAGTATGTTATCTTTTATATCTATCACAACATTACTTATTATCAGCTTCACACATAGCACTTTGCCTTTGATTTATACAAACAACTGTAAATGTTTTATATATTTGTGAGGAAGTGAATGATATTAGACCATCAATCCATGGGGACTGCAAATCAGGGAAAAAAAAAAAAAGGCTATTACATTTCAGAAGCTGTTAAATCAGTTGTGCCCCCTGGCTGATTTTGTCAGCTATATTTGCTGTGGGTAAAACCGTTGATGCCTGGAATACTGGAACGGCCCTGAGAGTGTTGGAGAGTAAATAGCAGCAGAGTTGTAAACTACACCACACATCTCACACTTACCGCATAAGCCCGGCTTACACTTTCCTCTGAATAAATCCAGCAGCTTTAAAAAGAGCAAGAGAGAGAAATGAAGGTAAGGGGAGGAGAAAAGAAGACAAAACTGGGCCCATGCCTTCTGTCACTGCCTCTAGCTTTAGCCTCTCAGCAGCCTGCCAACAGGACACTGTTCTGCCAGTTGTAAATTTTAATTGGCCATCTGGGGAAAGCACAAACCACTGACTAGAGATTAATCAGCAAATTAACCCAGGCGTAATACACATTTCCCACTGGACCTGATGCCGCTCTAGGCTGGAGCAGAGCAGCCAGGGATGCAGGAGAACTTGTGTAGAATGCCGTTATTGCGTTACTGCTTACCACCATGCAGGAGAACATCTTCTCAGTGTCCTGAAATTCCCTCCTGTGTGACCTTGTTAGTGCCCCTGATTTGTATGGCAGTCGCAAAGAGGCTTTTTTTTTTTTTTTTCCTGTAAAGTGCTAAACACAGATGGCACAGGTATTGTGATTGCTGGCAAAAATGTTGATGAATCAGTGAAAGTGACAACTTTTCTCTTGTGGGCTATTTACTTGGTTTGCTAAAGTACCTACAGGAAGAAACAATAGTGTACCTGGATTTTTACCAGCTCTGTGAATCATCAGAGAATCACGTTTATTTAGACAATTTCTTGCATGAAATTGAAATGCCTTTTCACAGTTTCTGCACTGTAAAAGCAGATTTATAAATAATAAAGCCTCCTTCTTCAAGTTTAGGTTATAAAAAATAATCGAAGACGAATGTGCATCAATATAAGATAGTGTAGCCTCAAATCTTTCAACAAAAGTCTTCTCATCAGCTCATGGCCATGCCCTGAGCTGAGATAGTGAAAGAGGATAACCCTAAAAGAAGGACATATTAAGGTGATAAACACCAGAAAGGTAAAGTGAAGGCTGATGGGAAATTGGGAGTGGTTTTGATACAGGGTAAAGTAAAAAGACTGTGTGGAAGAGGTAGCTTTACATAGCTTTTGGAATAATGGAAATGGAAGAGCTTTGTGCTTTATTACAAGCAAGGATCTTTAAGATATGAAATATCAAGAAGGCTCAGAGTTGGTACTATAAAGCCCAAATAAAGGACACTTTGAATAAACTTGCTTGAAGGGGCCTAAGGGAGGTTAAAGGGTGACAGGGCTAGGGCAGGTAGGGAAGAATGGAGATTCTCCATCTTATTAACAGTTGCATCTTCAGAAGTTAGCATGGTACATAATATAGTGGCATTACTAAGCACTCAACATTTTTTTTAATGAAAGAAAACATACCTAGCTTTAATACAGTTAAAGCCATTGCTATATCAGCATACCTTCTATTGCCTTTACTGTCCATAGTCCATGCTGAATGAGCAGTAAACCAGCAGTAGACCATGTGATGAGGGGCCCTACTCAAACCATCCTCGAATCACCAATGTATAGGCTGATAAGAGAGAAATCTATGATATCACCTAGTGCAAAGACTTTGAACAAAACATAGATCAGCTGGTCCAATCAGATTATTTTCCTGGAAATTTGGAAATGAGGCATCGAGAGACTCAGTTAGTTAGAATTAGACTTGTAGGATAAAGGCTGTGATGCAGAAAATGCCAAAGTGGGTAATCCATTGATTCATATGTGCAAGCAGAGGAAGCCACTATGCTGAAAGAGAAGAATGGAGCAGACTTGCTGGGAAGAGTGACAAGGAGGAGGCAGGCAGTCACTAGAGAGAGAGAATAGCCTCTCTGTCTCAGTCCCATCTTTCCCGAAGCCTTCTTCTACTTCTCTTCCTGGCCTCTGATTTTATGTGATTTGAGTGAGTTTACATAGCATTCTGATTATTGCAACCAAAAGAACCGTGACCAGAACTACCATCAATAGCAATAGCACCATCATAAAGTAATAGCCAGAGAAGACAAACAAAACTAGTTAATTGTTGCCCCCACCCCTTCTAGTAGTGCACAGAATTTAGAAACTCTGAAGCATGCTGGTCACTTTCAGAAATACAAGTTCATGGTGGATTATTTTATATAGCTCTGCTCTGACCCATCACTAAATCGCATAGACCCATTGACCTGCCTCTGGCAAAATAGATAGATTCTTTTCTTTCACAACCAGGTATAGATTTCTTTCTGTTTTATTACATTATTGCAAGTAATGCTGCCTGCCAAACCACATGCCCTTAAACTGAAATGGCTTCTGGCCGAGTGCTGGATAATCTGTGACAGTAAATCAGTCAATTTGCACAGCCTAGAGACCATAGCGGTTAAATAGATGTCTTTGGCTTCAGGTGGGGAAACCTTTGCTCAAATACCCAGCTCAGCTCCTAGTAAGGCCTTCAAAAAGCTTTTATTTAAATAGTATTTTAAATCACCCAGCAGTTACTGTGAGATTTTACATGAAATATAAAGGCATAAAAAGAGAGTAGGCAACAGTTCTGGGTTAAATAATAAATTCAATAATTGGTAAAAGCAAAATATTAGGGTGTTTCAGCATTTCTAATATTAAAAAAAAAACTTTTAAAAGTGTTGACATATCTGGCCTTTGCTCATTGTGTCTGACTCGAATGCTCTGGTTGTGTATACAGAACAGAGAAAATAACTTCTAACACAACAGTACTGGAGAGTGTAGTCAGTATTTTCAGGGTGCACTGGTGGATGGATTCCTTTATCTCCTCTGAGAGGGTTGTGATTCAAAGGTTAGAACAGGCTCAGATAAATTCTTTTCAGTTTGTGTGACTCTTCTGAATTACTCCAGAGCCTTCCTATCTAGCTCCAACTCTGTTCCCCTACTTCATATTATATCAATTAGATATGAAAAATTGGAAGAAATTGTATTTACTCATTCTTGAAGAAAATAGAGGTTTTTGACAAGAAGAAACTGGGAATACAAAAGTACTGTATAGTATAATGATAATATAGATCACCTACTGTTATGCTTGTAGAAAGCTTTCTATGTACCATATATTTTAATGAAATAAAAATGAAAGAGATGCAGAGTAATATTTTGAGTTTATATATTTCTCTTTTCTAAATATCTTAAAATAACTTGTGATCTTATACTATGTTATCTTTATATCTAAATATAAGATAGTTTCATGGGGGATGATTTCACACAATGTTGCTAAGATGCAGAAATAGAATCAAGAAAGTTGAGATATGTAATTATCAGGGAAAAAATGGAAAATTAATTTACAAGAGTTCTTATTACATAGTAAAAATGTGGGGTATATTTATGTATTTGATTTATGTAAAAGAGTGACCTGCAAGGTCCTACATATCTGGCTTCACTTCCCTTCTTCCCTATTTCCCACTTCTTCTATATCCTATTCTACTTCTATATCCTATGTCCCAACCACCTGGAATTTCTCTGTTTCTGCAACATAGCATAACTTCCTTTGGCCAAGTGTCTTGCACACACTTTACCCCCTAATATGCCCTGACCACTTTCATTTCTTCTTTACCCAGAAAACTCCCACTCGTCTTCAAGATCTTGGTCATATGTTGCTTTGGGAAACCTTTTGTCTTCCCCAAGTAGAGTTAGTTGCTTTGCTCTTGTAGGCTCCGCCAGCACTTTGACCATACCATTGCTTTAACTCATAACACTTTTTATTGAAATTTATCTGTCTGTATATGTCTTGTCAACTAGGATATAAACTCTTTCAGGACAAAACTCAACACAAAGCATAGTATCCCATATATAGTAGGCAGTCCATGAAATATTTGGTGAATGAAGACACTAATGAATTATTTGCAGCAGTGGTAGCTTTAGGGATATGGGCAAAGAGCCTTTATTCTCTGAATGGATTTCAGAACCAGTATTGTTTACCTCGATGACAGAAAAAGACTCAGATATTTCAAGTATAATTAAACATGACCTTGGTTTATTCTAGTCAACACTGGCTATATTATCATTTTAATTTCAGCCATTTTATTGTGTGAAATGGGACTTCATTGTGGAGCTAATCTGAATTCTCCTGATGCCTAAAGATGTTGAAAATTGTTTAATGTACACACAGGTCATTTGAATATCTTCTTTAAAAATATTCCATTCAAATAATTTGCCCATTTCAGGAAAGTAAGAGAGGTAGTAGGTCTTCTTATTATTGTTGTGGGTTCTCTTTATATTCTAGATGTAAGTATGTTGTCAAATATGTATATTGGAATTTTTTCTCCCAATCTGAGGCTTGCCTCTTTATCTTATTGATGCTATCTTTTGATCTATTACTTTTTGAGTTAATATTTGTGCATGATCTGAGGTGGAAGTCACAATTCATTTTTTCTATACAGATATGTAGTTGTTTCCACATCATTTGTTGAAAATGCTGTAGTTTCACCTGCTGAATTATGTCGGCACCTTTCTTGACAATATATTGACCATAGATAGATGAGTGAATTTTTGGACTTTAAATTTATCTATATATCAAGCTTTATACCAGTACTACACTGTCATGATTGCCATTGCTTTGCTACTTCACTGTTTTTCTGTTTTCTATCTCTTTGAACTTCAGGCATTAAAGTCTTAAAATTAGGTATTAAAGGTCCTCCAAAACTTTTTTTAGTATTGTTCTCTATTATTTTCAATATTTTAAGTTTTGTATTTTCATATAAAATTTACAATAAGTTCTTAATTTATAAAAAATGTTTACTGAGGTTATTAAGATTGTGTTATATCTATAGACCATTTTGGGGAAAATGTACATCTTAACAACATTGAGTCTTTCTATGAGCATAAAATATATCTTTATTTTTTACATTTTAATACTCTCAGTAATGCTTTTTAGTTTTTAGTATAAAGGTTTTACACATTTTTAAATTTATTCCTAAGAATTTTATTTTTACTATTATTTTGAATTGGTTTGTTGTTAAATTTCATTTTACAGTTGTATACTGTTAGATACATACAATCGATTTCTGTATATTGACCATATAGTCTATGATCTTGATAAATTTGTTGATTAATTCTAATAGTTTCTTTTGTATATAATTTAGGGGTTTCTACGTAGACAGTTATGTCATCTGTAAATAAAGACATTTTTTTCTTCAAGGTTTAAGCGTTTATTTTTTTTCTTTTGACATTATTAAACTAGACCTTCAGTACATATTGAATAGGGTGGGAGAGGGTAAAAGCTATATTCTTGTTTTGTTCCTGATCTTAGGAGTAAAGAATTCAGTCTTTCCACATTAAATATGATTCCATTTGTAGGTTTTAATAGATGTCCTTCTTGGATTGAAGAAGTTTTTCATTTTTCTTTTTTAGCAGATTTTTTTTGAATGAAGCACTCAAATGTTTTTTCTTCATCTAATGAGATGATTTTATTGTTTTGAATAATTATAAAATATCATTCAATTTTGAATTTATGATATAAATCCTATATTGTCATGGTGCTTTCCTTTCTCTACAAATATTGCTTTATTAAATTTACCAATATTTTGTTGAGAATTTTTGTGTTTATATCTGAGAAATACTGGTAATTAATTATTTTTTATGGTATTGTCTTGTCAGGTTTTGTTATTAAAGTTACACTCATTTCATAAAACAAAGGAAACATTTACCTTTTCTCTATTTTCTGGAAGATATCGTGAAAGATCATTATAATTCCTTCTTGAAATTTTTGATAGAATTTATCTTGCCCTGGAGGTTTTTATGGAAAAAGTTTTTAAATTCAAATTTTTCAGTAGGTATATGGCTATTCTGATTTTCTGTTTCTACTATGTCAACTTTGAAAATGAATCCTTTTTAGGAAATTTCTCATTTTATCTTATTTTTTTTTATTTACTGACACAGTTATTCAGAATATTACCTTTATCATTTTAATATCAGCAGAATCTGTAATAACATTTTCTTTATTCAACCTGACATTTGTGATTTTCTCTTGATTAGTTTTTGTTAATTATAATCAATTCTAGTAATTTCTTCAGAGAACCAACTTTGGGTTTAATTAATTTTCTATACTGGTTTTCTGTTTTCTACTTCATTATTTTTACTATTATCTTTATTATTTCTTTTCTTTTACACAATTTGAATTTTTTACTCTTGTTTGCTCTTGTTTATTCTACCTTCCCTTTTTTACAGTTACAAGGTATGAGCACCAAAATGTGCAAATCTCGATCATTTTTCAATATATACAAATATCCAATCATTATGTTATACACCTGAAACTTCCTGAATGTTGTATGTAAATTATGTCTCTATAAAATTTTTGAAAAACAGGGAAGTATAAATCTTAAGTATATGTTTTGATGATTTTAGATTTATAGATGTACCCATGTAACCATTAGATTAAAATATTGAAAGTTACCATCACCATAAAAAATTCCCGTTTACATTGTAACATATATTATTAATTAAAAAAAGAAAATTTCCAGTTAATAATTTTTGCCCATTTCCAGTTAATAGTTTCCCAGAACAAACTGCTTTCTGATTTCTAGCACTGAAAAATCATTTGACTGGTTCTTGAACTTCATATAAGTAAAATCATACAGCATATACTCATTTGTGCTTTTTGAGATATGTGATCCATCATCAGTGAGAAGTTGGTTCTTTTTTACTGCTGAGTAACATTTCTTTGAATAGACCAGCATTTGTTTTTGCATCATCCTATTGATTGAACATTTGATTTGTTTCCAGTTTGCAGCTGCTATGGTTGTAATGGTTTTATAACAATGAGGACTAGACTATAATGAGAATAATGAAGTCATTTAGCCAGTGCAAAATAAAGAATTAACTAAAATAAATAGATAAATTTATTTTTTTAGTTCTAATGTTGTTTTTCAATGAAATGACCAGTTTATTCAAATATACATAGGTAACAACTGAAATAACCCTTGAACACTCTATTTCAAAACAGTTTCAATTTAGTTATAATTTACATACCATAAAATTCATCTTTTAAAATGTATTATAGGGTATTCATAAGGTTGTGCAACTATTGGCATTATCTAATTCCAGAACATTTTTATCATTCCAAGAAGACACCCTAAATCCTGTCAATCCTTATTTTCCATCTCTCAACCATGAGCAAACACAAATCTACTTTCTTGTCTTTATGGATTGACCTATTCTAGACATTTTACATAAATGCAATTATATAACTTAAGATCTTTTGTGTCTGGCCTCTCTCACTTACCATAATACTTTCAAAGTTTATCCATGTTTTAACATGAATCAGCACATCATCTCTTTTTATGGTTGAATAATAGTTTATTGTGTGATATACCACATTTTACTTTTCCATCCTTCAACTCATAGATATTTGGGTTGTTTCCACTTGTTGGCCAGTACGGATAATGCTGCTATAAACTGTGTACGAATTTTTATGTGAACATGTTTTCAATTCTCTGGGGTGTATACCTAGGAGGGGAATTGCTGGGTCATATAGTAACTCTACATTTAACCTTTTGAGGAACTGCCAAATTGTTTTTCGAAGTGGTTGCATCATTCTACATTTTCACCAGCAATGTATGACTTTTAATTTCTCCACATCCTTGCCAATACTTGTTATTGTCTGTCTTTTTTATTGTAGCAATCTTTTAGAGGGTGAAGTGGTATCTCATTAAGGTTTTGATTTTCATTCCCCAAATAACAAATAATGTTGACCATTTTTTTTCCATGTGATTATTGGCCATTTGAATAGCTTCTTTGAGCAAATGTCTATTCAAATCATTTCCCCATGTTTTAATTGGGTCATTTGTCCCTTTATTGTTGAGCGTGTCCATTTCATCTAATTAAGTTAATTTACAGGCATACAGTTGTTCACATTTTTGTTTTATAATCCTTTTTATTTCTGCGAAGTTAGTAGTAATGTCTCCTCTTTCATTTCTAATTCTAGTAATTTAAATCTTCTCTCTTTTATTTTTGGTCCATATAGTGAAGGGTTTGTCTTGTTGATCTTTCCAGAAACAAGCTTTTGGTTTCATTGATTTTTTTTCTATTGCTTTTCTATACTCTATTATATTAATTTTCACTCTAATTTTTATTATTCCTTTCTTTCTGCACACTCCAGGTTTTCTTCGCTCTTCTTTTACCAATGTCTTAAACTTCCAGTGGAAGTTTAGATAATTGATTTGAGGTCTTTTTTCTTTTTAAATATAGGAGATTTAACATAAAAATATATGTTATAAATTTCACTCAGCATTGTTTTAGCTGAATTCCATAACTGTTAGTAAGTTTTATTTTGATTTTTATTATCTCAAAGTATTTCTAATTTTTCTTGTGACTTCTTTGACCCATTGGCTATTTTGGAAGTGAGAATTGTGATGGATCAGATGTGAATCAATATTATACTATTTTAAGTTAACATCTGGTCCATCATAATTTTCACTTATCACCAGCCACTTCACATTTCCTACTTTCCGTTGCATACTAAACAGTACCCCACTCTCAGTTCACAAAATGTATTAACCTTAAAATATAATTGCATTAATCTGCTACTCCATTTTCAGTGCAATTATTCTCGTATCTTCTATATCTGTATACATTATAAACCACCATCTTAAAATGTTATACATTTTTAAAATAATCAGTTGTCATTTAAAGATGTACCCCTTCATCTTGAGGAATATTCTTTAGTGTTTATTGTGGTATAGTTCTTATGATAATAAACTCTCTAAGCTTTTGTCTGTTAAAATGTCATTATTTCACCCTAACTTTTTTTTCAATATTTTCTTGTAGAAATTTTCAAATACAAAAAATGCTGAGAATTTTACAATGAATATTTATATGCTTATCAACTACATTATAGGGTTAATATTATACTTATTATAGTCTATCCATCTATCTATAATTCTATCCACTCATCAATCTATCTTATTTTTTTATGCATTTAAAAGTTGATTGCAAGTTTCAGCCTCAGTTTTCCAGGATATTTCACTGTATGTAGACTTTTAAGTTGCAATTTTTCTCCTTTCAGCACTGTAAAGATTCCATTCTATTATCTTCTTGCTTCTCATGAGAAGAGAACAGTAACCGTATAATGGTGTATTTTCTCTCTAGCAACACTTAAGATTTTATTTTTATCTTTTCAGCAAAAAATTTTCAACAGTTTGACTATGAAGTAACTTAGTGTGACTTTCTTCATAATTTTCCTGCCTGATAGTTTCGCTCAACTTCTGGATATGTGTATCTACATTTTTTACCGAATTTGGGAAGTTTTTTGCCACTAATTCTTTAAACGATTTGGCATTGTCTCATATATCTCTGAGGGTTTTTCCATATTTATTCAATATTATTTTTCTCTTTGTTCTTCAGATTGAATTTTTTCTATTCTCTTTAAGTTCATTCTTTCTTCTTCCGCCTACATTCTGCTGTTAAACCTACCCAAAGAATTTTTATTTCTGACGTTATGCTTGTCAACTATAGAATTTCTGTTTGGTCATATTTTACTGTTTCCTTTTCTCTGTTAAGATTGTTTATTTGTAAAATTTTTAAATTTATATTTTCTTTTAAATTATTTGCACATACTTTCCTTTAGTTCTTTGTCTGCTAACCCCAAATCTGAAGCTGTCAAATTTAAGTTCTACTGTTTACTTTTCTCTTTCTTAACAATTTATACACATATATGCATACACACATACACACATACATATCTTTGTAATTTCTTATGGACATTGGACATGAACTTTGGTCATCAATATATGTTACTGATGATTTGTTATTCAGTTTTAGTTTTTATTATCTTTATCTCAAGAGCATTAATTTTGTTATCATAAGAAATTCAATTATTAGCCATTTATCTTAAAATTTTATAGATTTCTTAATGCACTTTTAGGGGAAATATATAGAAAGCTCAAAAAAATTTTTTGTTTCTCTAATCTGATAATACTCAGTCTTCAATTTTTATCTCTTCTGAAGATACTGTGATTACTTGTTTGTTTGTTTCAGAGTGGGAATAGGGAATGTTTCTTAATCCTAAGGTAAGGCTTTTTTGTTGTCTTTGATGGATACCCACAATTTTAATGAGATGTTAAAGGCATCTCATTCCTCTTGCTGAGCTGGAATACCAGCATAAACATTATCTCACCCTGATTGGTTTTTCACAATCTTTTGAAGCTGCTTCAATCTAGGATAATGGATTAAAATCAAATAATGTGATTTAAAATGTATATATATATATATATATATATATATATATATAGTGAATTCCTCATCTTTGTTTAAAAAATGTTCACAAATAAATAATGAGTTGACTTTGTAGTAGAAACTCACATATACAACATCTAGAGTTTCTGTGAATAAGAATCTCAGTAGCAATCAATAACGTAACTAGCTTGTTTTAAAAAATGAAAATACCATCATGAAGGCTTAAGCTATATTAATAGACATATTCTATCTATATCAAGGATGGTGATAACATAATGTCATTCAGATGGTCATGCCTCAAGGTATGTATACTTTACTGGACTTTACACTTGAAGAACAACGTCAAATTATCAATATTCAGAATAAATTAACTAAGATGGTTTATGTTCTAGTAAATTATGTTAAAAAAAAGAATGATTGAAAGAGCTATGTACTTCAGCCTACAGGAAAGAAAAACAAGAAGTGAGGTGATGCAAGATCTATAACTTTAAGCATTCAATCATTTAAAAAATTGTCATATGAGAAAGGAAATAGTCTATGCCATACTGCTTCAAAGGACAGAACTATAACTAATAAGTGGACACAGACAAATTACAGCTCAAGAAAAATATGGAAGAATTCTACAATTAGAATTGTATACTAATAATAGTTTTAAAACATGATTTGAAAGAAAAGGTAGAAGTGAATAAAATATATACTAAGGTTTTATCAAGTCATGTGGTAAAATGATAAGCAGTTTGTGTATCAAAGAGAATTTGGGAGAGTGTTGAGAGTGGGAGGAATACAAAAAATAGAATTAAGTTTTATGCTTCACAAGGTATGTTGCTCAATAAAGTGTGTATTTATTCAGTTCACTGGAGTCACCCAGTTCACCCACCCTATGTGAAACCAAATACAAGTATGCAGTGTCAAATTTACCTCAAAAGATTATGTCACAATCATCATATTGTCAATGGATGTTTCAGAAAGGATAACTGCCATAGCAGCAAAATGGACTTTTGGAGTCTCAGCCACACATCCCCAAAAGTGTAGACTCTACAGTGAATATGAGCACCAATTATTTTTTCTTTTCTCTGAATTTTGTAACCATTAGGTATAAGAAGGATACAGCTCTGTAACTATGATGTTCTGGGCAGAGAATACATAATAACATTTTCTTAAATGCAGTTAAATACAGGTCTTCAGGTAAGGGAAAGAGAATCTCACACTGGAAAGGATTTTAGTCTCTATTGCCCCAGCTTTACTTCATGGAGGATAATCTCTTTAGGGACTTCACACTAACTATGCCACTATTACACAGGCTCCTTTGAGTCTGCTCATGCTAATAATGAACATGTGAATTTTTTCTTAATCTCCCATAATGCAGTTGAGAACAGTCCAGTAGATTGTTAATACTTTTATAAAAGCTATGTTCATAAGCTTAAAAAATACATGGCATAAAGCTATAATTTTCTTTTTCGGATATTTGTTATCTAAAGGTTATTTTATAATGATAAAATAGTAATCATTTACTTAAATGTTTTGACAGATTTTTAGGATCTACTCTTTTACATTGCCCTAAATCCTGTTTTTATTTGAGCCACGCTGCTAGGGATAATCCTAGTTCTGCCACTTATTTAGATACTACAACCTTGGTTAAATTACTTAATATTACTGTTCTAATATCCTCATCTTAAAATTAAGATAAGAGTACCTTTTTTAAAGTGTCACTATATGAATTAAATGAGTTAATATATGCAGAGTATTTACAGCAGTGCCTAGAATATAACATATGCTTATTAAATATAATTAAATGCTTATTCTCAGTATTTTAACTATGTCTTCAGTACACGTCTTACTAGAAAGTGAATTATGACAAAGTTGTGAAATAAAAGTTTATATCTCGTTTGTAAAAAAAAAAAAAACTGAGAAAGCTAGATGCTGGCTGTCTTCCAGCGGTGCAAAGATGTGGTCACTCCAGGGCCGATGTGTTCTTGTTCATTATTACTACTTAAAATACTTCTTGAGCACCTAAATGCATAACCTCAATGTCAACTAGAATCGCTTTCTTTTTATTATCTACATAAGACTAACAAAACTCTCATTCATTGTCCTGTGGAAACACATTATTACTTAAGATCTCTATGAATTCCAGGTGTCCTTACATTCTCCTCACTCACCTTTTATTCAGTTGTCCATTAATTGCTGTTCTTCATTTCTTTCTCACAAACTTTAAAAAAAAAAGAAACACATCCCTTCTTCTAAATTTTCATACCTTTCCCTGTCCTAAATTTTCATGCTTTTGTGTACATATCAGCTTTTCTAAAATATTTGGAGAGATGGAAAGAATTTACATTATCAATATGCAAATAAAATTGAAAAGTGGATACCCTGGTTTTTAAAAAATCTTTAGCTTCTCTGATATGGTACTCAGACACTCTGCATATCGCTTTTGTCTTCTCCCCTCTCAGGACAACCACCAGTACCAATAACAACAAAAACAAACAATTTTAAAAAATTTCTCCCATATTTTAATGCAGAGAAATTCAATTTCTTCAGCCTAAATACCCACAAACTCAGCTCCAGAACAACTCAGACAAGGTGAAGTTGAAATGATTATTCATCTAGTCTGATGGATCTCTTGATTAGGTACCTTCTCTTCTCAGGCTTCATCTGAAGGGAAGAATGGTTTTGGTCCTCTGATCATACTATATAATTGTATTTCTCTGGATGTGCTAAGAAAAAATATGGTAAAATAAATGGTTTTTAATTGCATCTGGACCTCAACACAAACTCACAAAGTATACCTATCATGTTGTTCAATCCTACATTAAAATGTAGTGATTTTTTAGACTCCAGTTGAATGTGTTGAGGTAAAATTAGACATAAAATTTGAGTTATGAACACATTGAACTAACTTCAGGTCTAGCTGTATGATATTAATGTATACAAACTGTACTGAGAACCAGCAGATCTTAGATAGGATCAGTTCTACATTCTCAGAGGCCTTAAAAAGTCTCTGAGCACCTCTGGAACCTGTGTTGTATCATCTTTACTATATGAGTTTCACATTTCCAATTCTCTATTTGTCTCCCATACAAAGGGAAGCCGTGATATATTAGAGGGGGCAGTTCAGATAATAAAAAGTACACACGCTTTAGAGTCAAAGCTGAGTTATAATCTAATGTCTATCTTTGAGCAAATAGAAATATAATTAAAAGTTATTATCTTACCACACTGTTGTGAAAATTAATAGAAATAAGATACATAAAAGTTTTGGTACAAAAGTTATAGAATTAGAAATGATAGATTTTTTAGGCTTTTGATTATTGATATAGGAATTTGAATCTACCCAAACTCAAAGGAAACTTGAGTCTCTGAGATAAAACCATTTCAAAAGGAACATCATCCATAAAAATTATAGGTTATATGAGAATATATTATAATTTTAATTATACTGCTTTCATTACAAATTAAAATGATATCCTTGTTTATATTACTTCTTTAGTATACAACAAAGTACAACATTAGCAGTTCTGGTAATGACAATTAGTCTATTTTGCACTTTAAATTCTTTCATTGATGAGGCTGTTATAATTTGTCAAAAAGATGAAATGATTACTCCCAGTTTTCAGCTGGGAATGTTGTGGTAAAGAGTTTCAGTGCTTTTCAATTCTGTCAAAGTCTGCTTCATTGTATTACAGGCATCTAAACATCTAACTTCAATGTCAAAACTTGAGTTTAGATCATTAAGTAAAACCATAGCTCTTTTTGTTCTCCTTGGTATTTTGGGATGGACAGTCAATTCGATATTCATTCTTCTCATGAGAAAACACTAAACACTTATAAGGAATGATCATTTCGACCCATTTTAAGGAATTCCCTTTATACTGCCATAAAATGAAACTTGATTAAAATGTTAATGAATTTAGAACAAAATAACATACCGAACAACCTTGAGCCTTATTCCTACCATCAAGTACCCAGTGGATGGTCTGACTTCATGTGAATACTGTCTTTTTTATTTCTTCTATCTTTATTCCCACTGGCCATCTGATGCTCCCTACCCAGGACTATACAGAAAATAAGAAGCACTAAGCAAACACAAATGATTAAGAATTTCTAAAGCTTATCCTTCAAACCAAAGAAAACCACCTTCATTGTAATAAGAGTCATCGAGAATGTAGAGTTTCAGGAAAGAGTTTTGTTCTTAATCTAGTTGAATGTTCTGCCACAAGGCTTTATTGATGACTCCTTGAATATCTCTTTCTCAATGTTGTTATACTCATTTACTTCATACTTCTCTGAATACCCACACAGACAAATTGTCTTCTGTCCCCTAGGATTTGTCTTTTAGCCCTCATCTCTTTGATGCAGATATCTTGAGTGATGTCATATATTTCTTTATCTTCAACTACCACTGTATGTCAAGATTTTTTTGTAGAGACAGAAACTACATCAATTATTTTAAAAGAAAAAAGATTAAACAGAATTCTTAATTGGCTATTAGAAAATTAAAAAGGCAGAAAAAAAGGACACTTTCTACTGTTAAACCTAAGCTGGAGGAACAAAAGAAATTACTGAAGCTCAGTGGCTTGAAGAAGAGCTTATGGAACTAGGACTCAGATCCTTGAGGCAAGAGAACTCAGCTAGTACTAGTGTTTAAGAGCTTGAAGGAGAATTCCACCAAACTCAGTCTTCTGAGGATAAAGCATGTTCTGGCTGATGCTGAGTTTTCTGAGAGGAATGTAATGAGGCCAATTTTAATAGCATGGAAAAATTGCAAATGGCAATCAATTGCTACTTGGGGAATCAATTGTCACAGCCAGGGTGAAGAGCTATCATCTGACTGGAATTAGAAGCAAACAGGAAAGAGTTTTTTTTTTATTCATCTAGCCTTCTGGATTTTCTCTAGTGCCTCTTTTGACAAGTATAATGGGGGCCAACTGGCAAAGTATAAATGAGTGCAACCTCAGTATCAAAAAGCAAAGTACAGATGTATGGGTTTGAAGCTAAACAAACAAACAAACAAACAAATAAACAAAAAACCGGTAACATAATAATCTCTGCGTTTCAGACTTTGGCTACCCAACATCCATACACACTCATCTATGCAAACTTGACATCTATATAATGATAGAAACCACTTTATTCTTTGACTTAGCACAATTCTTTTTATGTTCAAGACATTTGACTCTTTTCAAAACAAGTAGATGTCATGTCCCAAAAGTCACTGTTTTCATCTCTGAGGAATAGTTGTGGTATCCACTCCAGTTGAGTAGGAGCTAGGAGCTATCCACAGCCTAAATCCCATGATCTAGCAATCATCAAACAATCACAAAAATCCCTGAAGGTTCTTAATCCAGAATAGTCCCTGTTGCTTATATGTTACCCCAGAGTCACAAAGTGCCATGCTACTGAAAATATGGTTCTGGTATCCGAAACAAGGTAAAATGGTTATTTGCTAGACTATTATGAAATATTTAAAAACATATTAAAAATTTTTAAACAAGACCTGGAAAAATGTTTCAGAGTTAATTGAAAACAAAAGTATATTATATGTAGAGAGTTCAAGGAAGAGGAAAAAGGAAGAAGGGGAGAATGGGAAGAAGAGGGAAGAAAGAAGAAAGGGGAGTAAAAAAGAATGTAGAAAAAAGAAGAAAGCATCTTTCAAAATGATAATAGTAGTTACCTAGGAGACTCTGAGGAGAACTGTCATTTTCCTCAAGCTCTGCTGAATTTTACGAATTTCCCATAAAGGACACATACTTCTTTTATAGACAGAAGAAATTGCATATAAGAAAATAAATTAAAAGTGCTTCACATGAGTGAGGCAAGTTCCTTCAGACAGGAAGAATCTCTAAGTTCTTGGGAAACAATAGTTTCCTCTAAAATGGGGGTAAGGCCTATGTTTTTAGTCTCATTTTTATAAAGCTCTTAGGATAGCACCATACTCATATAAACACTTAACAAATAGATAGGACTGGACTTATTATTCCTTCTTTATAAAATTCTAATATTAAGAATTTTGAAAGATTAATAAATATTTGCTAGTAGCAGCAGCCAAAAATGTATCTTTTCTGTAGATTTTCCCTAAACTAGATAACAAAAAAAATATTATCATGTTGCTCATAAAATTTTGGTAATCGCATTTACTGATGTTGAACTTTTAAAGTTGAGTTATTGTTAAATGAACTATGGTAGCACAAAATGACCATGCCTTAAGTGACCTGTGATTTTGCATTTGTTCCACCTATATCCCCTTCCTCTGAAAAAAAAAAAGAACCTGTATGTTGAGTGAGAGAAATGTAATTTTCTGCAGAGGTTAATACCTGAGAGTTTAATCAAAAGTGGTGTAGGTAGATATAAAATCTTATTTTATTTAACTGGAGGATATTTTGTTAGTTTTTGGTGTAGCTAATTTAGTACAAAGGGTTAATATATTAGCTGGCTTGAGTTGTCATTGTGGTACTTATTTTGTCTGAAATAAAATAATTTATAAGAGGAAAAGGAAATGCAAGCTCTTTGAATTTTTGTTAAAGTTTGGAAGACAAGATTGTGATAGGCTTCTTTGTGCTACATAAAGAAAGAAAATGTATCTTGATAGTCCCAAATATTTAAATCAGTACTATAAGTAGTATACTTATGCCAATATTCATGTAGAAAAAAAATTAGTGATAATTACATACAACACTAATCTTTTGCCATAAGATTATTTTATTCTCAGTGATTTAATTTTAATACCTAAAAAGAAGTATGAGTTCTCAAGGTATATAAATGTTGAATCATTATGTTGTACCCCTGATACTAATATAATGTATATCAACCGTACTTTAATAAAAAATAATAAAGAGAAAGATGTCATTTGTGTCTTGCCCTGAGATGTCATCTAGCATGCGAGCTTGTTGACCTCTGTGAGTTCTTTCTACTGAATATTATTATATTCTGCCATGGCCTCGGAATATTTGGGCACTTAGGAGAAAATTCTGAATTAATGTGTAGGTGGTATATGGTGTTTAAGTTAAACTAGTACATTTTAAGCCAGCAAATTTGCTATTTGGATGGAGAAAGAATGTAAATTCCATGATTTTGTCATTGTGAGGACTCATGAATATGCCATTGTGATAATGTACCACCTTGTTGTTGAAGAAACACAAGATTTAATTTGTGCCTTTTCAAATATGTATATGAATGTGTATACACATACATAATAAAATAAAAATGAATATATACATATTTATTTATCCTTCTGTTTATTTCATTTTTAAATGATCTAGCAAATAATTTAATTGATATTGTTGCCCTGATTTGACAAGAACTTTGAATTCTAGCACAAAAACAGTTAAAAATCAGATATATATTTTGTTTGAACTGTTATTTGTCTTCTATTTGCTTTTATTAAGTAATAATAAACCGACATAAACTGCAAAGTGCTTGTGCAATTAAACATCTTCAGTGAACTAATAGAAAATACTACAGAAGTAAAGAATAGTTCCAAGGGACTTTTGTTGAGCAACAGAAACAGAGAGAGAAACCAATATACCTACCTGTCAGAATTAAGCAGTTTTATATTCTGATCCACTAAATCTGTCCTTGGTGAAATAAGATGGAGCAAATGACCCAAAGCAATACATTTTGATATGTAAACTTTCATAAATAAAGTCTTTATAATTGAGAAATGTTAGAAAAGGTTAACTATCTTAATCTCTTTTATATTTTAAAATAAAACATTCCCTTAAGTGAGAATTACTTTTTAAAAACTATTGGCACCAAACATCTGCTTCTTCAGCTGATCTGCAACTGAGTAAAATAAAAAGAATGAAAAAAACAACAACAACTTTGTAAGGTAATGCATACATATGTGTATATCTCTCAATCTCATAACTTTTCATGTATATACTAAAAAAATAAGCAAATAGAAATATCTCAAGTCATAAGAAATGAAAAAAAGGAGAAATTAATAAAATAAAATGCTAACAAGAGTGGTAAGTCAATTACAATGAATGAGAAGAATAAAATTGTGAATCAAAAACTAAAACGAACTGACAAATTTGCTGTACTAAACAGAGTGACCCCAACTATTCATTTTTGTGCACTTTAAAGTAAATAAATGACTAGAGAACTTGTTCAAATTAGAATACTATGTATGTTCCTAATAAAAATATTCTAAACCTCAACTTGAACAGAGAATATTTCACTTATTTAAATATTCCCTTAATTTGAGAAAGAAAGTAGTTAATCAACCAATATAATCAACCAAAATAATCAACCAAAACAAAAGAGTTGCTTGAGAGTAGGGATTTTTCACTTTTCAACCAGCTATTTTGTCATCTAAAAAATGCTGTGTTAAATGGAGTGGTTTCTAAGGTAAGTTCTATTGATCTAACCTATTTTAGCTTTTGTTAAGAGTAAATGCATTAGAAACAAGAAAAGAGATCCAGAAGTGTGCAAAATAAAGATGACATTTTATTGTGTGCCAAGATAAAGTTATCTTTAAAAAGCTCCTATCAACAAGCCTAAAGCCAGACAATCAGGAATCATAATCTGTAAAGAAATCGGGATGTTGGTCAAAATATTTATGTTACTGAGAGATAAAGGGGTAGACTTCCTAAATCATGGTGGCCATGTTGGTCTCATTTACATGACCACAGTCTCTAGGCATCTCTATTCTTTTGCCCAAAGATAGTTATAGAGCAGATATCTTACAAGGTGACACTATTCTTCATGTTAACTTCTAAAATGTTAATCAACATTTCTTATTCCTGATAATGATATACATGCTAATTCTAATTTCAAACTATTTATTTTATTTGCTTCATAATAAAATGAGTAGTTTGAGTTTAAGAACGCAATTAAGTATAAGAAAATGACTTGTAATTTCTTTGCCTCATTATTTCTATTTTACAGAAGAAAAATGAATACTGCTAGTCATATCAAGAAGGAATATTTTAAGGATCAATGGTATGGGTTACAGAGCTCTCAAAGAATGGTGCTTTAGGAATATTTCATCTCATTGCTACATTTTAAGCAAATGAGATCTCCGACCCTTTAAGACTTGGATAATCCCTTCAAATCTTTAAAGATTTGAATAATAGCTATAAGTAATATTGGCATTTAGTAAGCATAATTTGATAACTGTGTAAAGGTATAATCCTATGTATCTATGCTTTCAAAAAGAACAGTGAAGGAAAGAAAAAGTTATAACAGAATTCATCAGGTCATGTGATAAAATGAAAAGGCAGTTTGCGTGCCAAAAGACTTCAAGGAAGTGTTGGATATGAGAAAGAATAATAAAATTGTCCAGTGGAGGGGGCTGAATGAGAAGTAGACATAAGGGTTTTGTCAAAACAAAACAAGAAATTGAAAAGCATCACCAAGAGCAATTAATACATTTATGACAGCAGGCATTTTAGTGATATTAATAGATAATTGAGAGACATATTTGTTAAGATAGATATTAATATTGGTGATTGGCTATAACAACACATGGGTAGCTGGGCTGCTTTGCCATTATGATGTAGAGTGAAGCGCCAGACTCTCCGGATTCAAATTCCAATTTAACCACATAGACATGTCACCTACTTTCCCTCTGCCTTCATATATTCATCAGTAAAATAGAAGTAATATTACTCCTCGTTTCTGAGGTTTTCATGGGAAAAAAGTTAGTTATTATATACTACATGTCAAGTGCTTAACATAGTGGTGTCTGTATGTATTGTTAGATGTTTTGAGATAAAACACTATTAGTCAATGAGCTAACCAATTAATCTACAGGTATTTACTGAGTACCCTCAATGAGTTCCTGGTTTACAGAGATTTTAATGTGGTCTAAGGACCATCCACAAATCTGATTCTTTTATTATTATTTTTTTTTTTTGGCTAGCTAGTACATCAAATATGAACTAAAAGAAAATGTTAATATTGAAGAAATACAAAAAATAAAGAGGCTCTACAAAATAAAACATATTTCTGTTATTTAAGAGCATGTTTTATAATGGTAAACTAGTTCCCATTGACTCTAACATGACAAATGTTTAGCAATAATCATGACACTCAGATACACGGACCCACGCTGGCCTCCTGAGTATCCCCTATAACCACTATTTCCCTTCCCCCCAAAAATGCATTGAGTTTGTAATGCACTATTTAATGTTCAGTTGTTGTTTCCATAAACTTTGCTATTTCAGATTATAATTTATCATCTTTAATTTGCAACAAGATAAAATTTTAGTGTATATTTATTAGTTTTAATGTAAACTATTATTTTTGAAAAAATGTACAATAAGTAAAATAAGGAGTGTGTAATCTCGGACATCCTTTGAAGAATTACAAATAAAACAACCACTCCTCTTTCCTGACCTTCAGTTTCATGATGTGGTAGATACATCCCAATTATCTACAAATCTTTAATACAAGCATAAGCCATTTTAATACAGATTCACAAATTCCTAAATTTGAAGCATTATAAGAGCCTTAAGAATGGGAATATTAATTTTCTTTGGAAATACATATTTAAATAATATAATAATAATTTACAATGCATTGATCATATACTCTTGGGACTGTAGTAAGAATATTTATTTATATTCTTATTTAACCCTACATATAGCCCAAAGAGAAACATCTACATATATATGTCTATAATAATGTGAGGGAGTTATTATCCTCATTCTTCAGGTAAGAAAATTGAAATACGGTGAAGTTAAGTAATTTGCTAAGGTCACACTACTAAGAAGAGGAGGAACCAGAATATGAGCCTGGTTTCACTTAACTCCAAATTCCTGTTTTAATTATTAAAAAACACTGTCTGTTTAGAACATACCAGCTCCATAAACACATACTGGATGACAGTATGGTATCAAGAGTAAGCATGTGGGCTCAGTCTGTACCTCTACCACTTACTAGCTGTTTAATATTGGGAAAGTACTTAGAATGGGTCTAGCACATAGTACATGTTAAATAAATATTGGTTTCATAATACATAGAAATTGAGTGGGGGATCACTACAAGGAAGGAGAGTGATAGAAGATCTTGAGAGATGGAGAAGAAAGTACACGAATCTTGTTGGACCTTGAAAGCCATTGTGAAGACTTTGGCCTTTATTCTAAGCATAATTTAAAGACACTGGAGAATTCTGACAAGAGAAGTGTCATGATCTAGTTTAGGTTTTGAATATTGCTCTGACTGCTAGTTGGAGATAAACCATGGGAGGGCAAAAATAAAGGCAATGAGAGCAATTGAGTATTTCTTGCAGTAATTCAAGAAAGAAAATGTACCAGTGATTTGTACCAGGTTAAGAGTAAAGAAAAAAGTGGTGAGATTATAAAATTACAGATTTTATCAATATATTGTACATGAAAAATGACAGAAGAAAAACATTTTTAAATGACTTTATTAATTGTTAATAATTTATGACTGATAATTTTATTTGCTATTGTTAAAATTAATTATACTCCTGGATCTTCTGTAGACCCATAAATATGCTAAAGATTAGATAAAGATCACCAATGAATCTTCTAGACAAAGGATACCAGTCAAATCTTTTAAAGAATTGTCTGGTGTTCTAATTTCACAGTCTAAGTATTCTGTAAATACAAGAACTAATGACTTGACAAGTCATTCATAGAGTGATAGGAGTCCAGGATACAAGAGAGACTATCATGAGGCATACCTAGATCTACTACATAAGTAACCAGTTAACTCAAGGGTACAAGCACGACATATTGTTGCATTTCTCTGTCATACTAGCTAGATATTCTGGAAAGATAGCATAGTTTTCATGTATTTGAAGTTCAGCCTAGGGCAATCTAAAATTCTCATCTCATATCTGAGTCAAAGCTTTCACTTCTCGCATTGCCAGCTGGCTCATGACAAGTGTGTGGAAGTGTGTGCCACCAGCCACCAGCAGTTAACCTTACAATCTTAGAGAAACTTCCTTGTGTCCTGAACACTACCAAGACATCTCAAGGCTGTCACCTTCAAAATGCCTCTCAGCCCAAAGAGAAACATCTGCATTCTTACCACACCTCAGTCACTTCTCTCTCTGCACTGCCACTTCTCTCCAGTCCTGGTTTCTCTTGCTCAGATGTTCAAAATAGATCTGCAAGTCCACTGACAAAGTAGATATCTGACAAGGGAATGAATGAGATGTCAACTTTGCAACTACCTTCCATCTCTAGGGTGAAGATTCTCTTGGACTTGCTCACCCTTCCGGCTTGGTATTGTGGGAATCACAGTGTTCCAGATGACCCAGATTATTCCTTGCCTCTTTCTCTACCCTGTCTTTTGGTTATTTTTAATAGCCTGGGGTGGAATTGGGTGCTGACTGTTGGATAGAGATGTCAAAGTTAACCCACATGTCTCTTAATAATAAACCCTGAGGGATTATTGTTGTCAGGTCTCAACTTTAGGCTCAAGTTTGCAGTTCAAGCCAACAAGAAAAATTCTACTCATATCCAACTACACATGATTAAAATTCTGAAACCTTCTCAAATGGTGTTATTGAAAACAGATACTCCAAAAGTGAGTGGGCAACTAACTGAGTTAGAGCCATTGCAGCAGGTGATTCATTGAGAGTAGTGCTGAAATCTACTGTCGATACTCATTTTTTGGTCATGTACTCACACACACACACATATACACATACCACCACCACAATCACTACTCAGATAATTAGTGTTCAAAAATATTGTAGAATAAACAAACCTGTTCCTCAAAACATGAATATACTATAGCCCTGAGAATGAAAAATAGATGTGAAAAGGTTTGCAAACTATTGAGCTCTTGATGCTACTTGTTGAGTACGACATGGTTATAAAGGATCAGAATTTAAACCAAGGACACTTATGGTTGGCAAGCAGCCAGGTTCAGAGCAATAAGAAGTACAATCAAATTTGTCTTTAAGATCTGCTTCTAGTGGGGTTTCCCACCCCCCCCCCCTTTCTACATTGAAAAGTATATTCAGCTTAAAACGTAGTTCCTTATTGGGATTCTTTGTAATTGTTTGTTTTTATTCTGATTGGCCACTTTCACTATTTGTCCATTCTGTAGCTGTCCTTGTTTTGTCTGGTATCGGCAGATTCTTCTGCAAATGAAACATGCTTACAAGTTGATTAGATATTTTGTTTAGAAAATGTAGAGTTCCAAAATGCTAAGACAGAAGTCCCTGAGAAGACATTGGTCATTTTCCCTACTCCACATAGGCTAATTTTATGCTCATCCTGAATATGAAAGGACTTCTTTTTTCCATTTTGTTTACTTTGAATATGCAGTTCCTGATAGTAGTGCTTCCTAGAAATGATAGAACCCCACAAGTAACCATTGCTTAACATGACATATTTGAACTGACAATCACACATGCCAAATACTTCTTTCCTATAATATGCATCTCCAGAAAAGTATGATCATGTATCTAAAATAATTAGATTTTGTTCAGTAATCAAAATCAATCAAATGAATTCTGTATGAACTACTTTTATCCCTACAATGAGAACTGTGTGCCACATCCTCTGTAAATTTGCATATTTTTCCATAAACCTAAAACCAATCAATTTTGAAGAGTTATGATAATATAAAGAATCTGAGGCAATTACATGTCTTTTAAACAGGGATTCTAAATGCATTTCACTGCTGGTATTCATGTAGTAAAATAGTCAAAACTTCTTTAACCCTTTTCATGACGTCTCAATTAAGTTGTAATGACTGAGGCTCAGGACATTTCTTAGGATTAATGACTGGCTGGGAAAGTAGATGGCCTGAGATGAAGCCAAGGGCCATTAATTCCCTCTGGTCATTCATCCCCCAGGAAATGCTTTAGGCCTGGTTTGATATTAGCATTACGGGCTGCAAATATACTGTTAGGTTTCCTTATTGGTATTAAAATAATTTATTAAGATAATATATTTTAATTTCTGCCTACATTTCCAAATTTTAATTCTTGGTTTTTCAACCTACACTGTTGATTGCAGTGACAAAATAGAAATGGTTTCATTGGTCATATCTCATATTTTCTTTGAAATAGTCAAAACATGTTAAAGGTATTGTCAATACTGAAGTCCCAAATGGCTATTTTTGTGAGGGATATTTTATTTAGATGTATGTGTCATGTGTTCTTCTTGGTATCACCTAAGTTTATAAAAGGTATTGAACCCTACCCCTAATTTACCTGATGTCTAAGGCATATAAATCTGCCCTCACTCTACAAATAGAATATCTACAATTTTGGCTTTTGTTAGAAAATAATCAAAACTTGGTCATAGAAATAATATTTATGGAAATTTCCTGAAACTTGTGTGCTCATCAATTCCTCTAGGCACCCAACTTTGTCTTTAAATAATGAGCCACTAAAATTTGGAATACAGTCTCTTTTGCTGACCTGAACTTTGGGGCTATATCCGTGTTAAATTTGAGAGAGTTTATTTTTTAGAATATCTAAAAGAATTTACTGTTTTACCACAAACATGTTGTTAGATATTGCTTATTACATCACCATGTCCTCCTTATAAAGGCCAAGGAAGAAATTTGAGACTTCAGATCTGAAATAACAGAGATTAACTGATGAAATTGGTGTGTTTTTAACCTGTTGTACATTATGGAACTTGCAACTGATTTTATTTCTCTTCTTTGGCTGCTAGAAAGCACAAAGTCAAATGTACAAGCCAGCTCTGGCAAAATTCTTAGAGCAAATATTTTGAGAATCATCTTTATCTCTCACTGTTTTTCTCTCTTCTACTCTAATTTATCTTTTTTCCTATGCACCATCAAGTTCAGAATATGTATCTTTGTCAACTCCTGATAGTTCTGTTTGGAATGAGATGGGATGTAATTAACTAGTTAATTAATTATCTATTGGCTACAATGAGCAACATACTTTTTTGTCCTCTGCAGTCCAATGATCACTTCTATTCATTCTTCACATGTATTCATGTCTTCTTGTAATATGGCTTCGGTTTGCCCACCTGCTTCAGGATGCCTGTCAAGACTGTCAAATGGCATTCACCAGATCCACAGTACTTGAAACTAGCAGTTCCATGGCTCTTTCCCAATTTGATCACCAACTTAGTTATATAAATACTCTTGTTCCCTACTCAAAATTGCAGTAAGCCTCTGAAAAATAGTTTTTATAACAAATTGTTGTGTCTATTTTTTCAAATAAATCTCTGTTAACTAAAGATTTCTATCTCAGAGTATCTACTTTAGAATGTAAATTTCCAAAGACTATAGTTGTCTTAATAACATACAAAATGTCAAGTGTAAATAGTTGCTTAAGTTTTACTTCTATTAAAACCAATGGAAAGTGATTCTTAATGACAAAAGGTAGTAAAAATAAATTAGGTAAGAGACTACTAGCGCTCTCCCTCCCCCACAATACAATGACACCTTCAGGGGCAAAATGAAAACTCAGACTTTGCAAAGAGACATCACTATGTAAAGGATAAAATGGAATATGTGTCTATCTATCCATCTGTCTGTCTCTCTTTCTCTATCACTATATTTGATTGCCATGAAATTCTTAAATCAACTGAAGGTCAATACAGGAACTACAAGTTGGGCTTATTGATCTGAGCCGTGAAATGACAACACAAGGTCTGTAGTCTGTCCTCAGATCAATGCCGCATGTGTGTGTGTTCCTGAAGCACATGGTATATGCTGTGTCTGTCTGGCAGAAACATTTGTGCTTAAAATACAGCCTGACAGTTCCCTGCCATCTTGCAAAACAGTGTGGCTTATTTAGAACAAATCTGTTATGACTGACCACAGAAAGATGTATGTGTGTTTCTGAGCCTCTCCCTATGAATAGGCAAAAGGACCATCTGGGCACGTGGCATTTACACATCTTTGAGCAAAGTTAGCATTCTGCCTCCGAGTAAAATCCATCTCTCAGGGACTCTGTGGGTTTGTGATGCTTCCTGTAGAATGGAGGAGGAAAACAAATGCACTTCAGTAAAACAGAAGTCTCTTTTTTTTTCATCTGTCATAGCCACAGTTTGATAGTATCTGTATTTCATTTTCACTTTGGAATATCACAAGAGAGAGAAATGGCAGGAAGCAAGTTGCTTCCACATGGTTGTGAAAGAGAGTTGTTATATTTGGTTGCTCTCTGTGGCACATCTCTGTGAAATTAAAAAAAAAAAGAGGAAAGAAAGAAAGAAAAAAACTTAACTACCATCTTGGTGGTAGAGAAACAAAAAGTAATATCTTTATTTTTTTCTAAGGATTATTGCTAAAATAATAGAGTGATCATAATGACATTCCTCCTTTGTCTATCTTTAGTACAATCAGTGACTTACAATTAAAACAAATACTTATACTGATGTGATTATCTTAAAATATGTTTTTTATTGGACAATGTAGAATACTCAGAGAAAACATGAATTAAAATAGAATTAATTATTTTATAATTGGAACTTATTAAGCTCCAAAAACTTTTTAATATTAAGGAATTCAGGGCTCTTTGCTTGACCATGGAGTAACGTGCTTTTTTGGAAAAGAAAATTATATAGCCAAACAAATTATTAACCATTGCTAGACATGATAATTTTTTTCACTCAGAACATTTTTTGTTTCCTCTTTGTAAAATGACTTTCACAACATACAGTTTACTATTTTCACTACTGGAAACACTTTTCATCTTGCAATAATAAATTAATTTAGAATAGAGTAAAATGTAGGCAAGTACTACTAATAAGAAAGGTGATCAACAGAGAACTAACTTTTTGTTTGAAGGAACAAAAAGAGTGACTATAAACACTGAGGCTGATCTCAAATGTCCTCTCAACTCTAAAGTAGAACTTGACATTCCCTCTCAGAGACAATCTTTTGCAACTTGGAAATTCAGAGGGAAACTCTGAAAGAGGAATACCAAAATGTTTTACAGAGATGGCAACATTGTTAAATTTCATAAAGAGCTTTATGAGGGGGCCATTTTGAAAGATAATCACATGTTGTCACACAGGATTGTAGAGAAAAATTGTGAGTCCCATTGCTTTCTAGTTGCATATTTACTTAAATTTGGTGGTTTTCCTTCTATTAAGTGAAATGCTAAATGAATTATATTGTGGCCAAATCTTATACCTTTGAAGTCAAAATAACTTCCCTTTACGCTCCCTCTTCATCTTTGTTTTGGTTATTCCTAGCATGATCTAAATCAGGTACTGGAAATTTTTAGAGGGGGATAGGGACAGCTATTAAATGTTTAAGGCTTTGTGAACCAAGAGGTAAAATCGAGGGTACAATGCAAGTACTCATGTATCAATAGAAAACCCCTATCCATCCTGCCTTGTTTGCCTGGATAGGTAGTCTAGGTAGTGGAGATGCTTTGTGATGATTTGCTATCTAAAGAAAACTTTCTCAGGATGATGATGAACTTGACCAAGGGGTAAGATGCAGCTCCTAGCAGGCAATGGGGTAGGTAGCTGCCATAGTCAGTTTCACTGTCTGTCCCAGTGACACTCAGATCCAATGCAGTCATCTCAACTTGGGCAGCAGCCCAGAGGCAAGGCCACTCACCAGATTGAGATTCTGATGTTTGGTGCTCCCCAGTTGCCAACAGCAAAGTCCCCAGTGCATAGGCGACAACCAGCATGGACCCTGGAAAGTGGCAAAGTGCAACTGGGAAGGCAGTTACTGGATGTGGATGAGAAGTGGGAAAGGAACTCCTTCCTGCCACACTGCCCACCTGCCTCTTGGTCTCCATGTCTTTTTGTGCTAGTTCACTGGAGTAGTGCCCAGAGACAGTACGAAAGCAGGCAGCAGAACTGATATGACCCACCAATGGTCTTTCAACTGTGGTTTAGGTGATCATTTGTCTATAATCTTTGTTTTTAAATTCCAAGGAGAAGTCATCTCTAGGAGAAATAATCTTTCTTGAGGCAAATAGATAATTGGTGTAAAAAGATCTTGCAATCATTCTTAGGAAATTTTAGAGGGGGTGGTTAATTGCTATTTCATACAGTAACTTATGTTTAGATATGTCCCAAATCCTTTTTTTTTTTTTAGCAGTTCCTCATATTCTTCCTCAATTCAGCAGAAAAATAAAAATGTCTCAACTTCCTTTATGAGTAATGAATTTTAGGTACATTCTTAGGTGGCTCTGCATTCCTATCTTAGATGCTAAACAGCATTGTTGTATAGTACAGGGATTAGCAAACTGTAGCCTGTGGTACAAAACCAGTCACCCCTTTCTATTTTTTTTTATGACCCACGGCTGAGAATGATTTTTTACATTTTTAAATATTTGGGGAAAATCCAAAGAAAAATACTATTTTGTGACACATGAAAATTTATGAAATTCAAATTTTAGTGTCCATAAATAAAGTTTTATTGGAACACAGCCATGCTTATCATTTACACATTATCTATGGCTGCTTTTCACTAAACGGCAGAGTTGAGTAGTTGCGACAGAGACCGTATGGCCTGCAAAGCCTAAAATATTTACTATCTGGCCCTACATAGAAAAAAAGAAGAGCTGATTGCTTGTTTAAAGTATTACTCTAAAATGAAACTGTATTCAAGTTCCTCTACACCACTTTTAGTATTCTCTTGAATAATTTACTTAACCTCTCCATCAATTCCTTTATCTATGAGACTGGGATACAAAGGCACCTACTTCGTAGATTGATATGAAGAATAAATGTCTTCATCTGTGTGAGCAACTTAGACCAGAGAGTGGCATACAGTAAGATTCAATAAATGTTAGTTAATTTTATTGTGCTTTTCTGAAATCAGATTTTATTTGGATAAATATGCATAATAATGCAACAAATATGATATTTCCAAATATAAGAAGCAATTAGATGGTAAAGATTTTGAATTGCTTTGGTATTTTATACAGTAATTAGAAATACTTAGTTGGCACTACACACTTTCTACAAGGACATGGAAGACACCAGGACTCCTTCTAGAAGCTATCAGTTTACTGAGGGAAGAAAGTTCAACACATGGAACTGAAGTACCTTAAAAAGATTACTTTTTTTACCTAAAAACTTAGAAAACATATAATTTTTTCTACTATTTTAATAGCAACTCAGTATACTCAATTATCTTGAAAGACTCTATTTATCAAGCCTAATAATAAACCAAACCAACATAGAGAATTCAGTGCATTTCTATATACTAACAACAAACTATCAGAAAGAAACATTAAGAAAGCAATCCCATTTACAATAGCATCAAAAACAATAAAATACTTAGAAATAAATTTAACTGAGGAGTTGAAAGACCTGTACACCTAAAAGTTTAAGACATTGATGAAAGAGAGGGCAGATGACACAAATAAATAGAAATATAATCTGTGTTCTTGTATTGGAAGATTTAATGTGGAAATGTCCATATGCCCAAAGCCATCCACAGATTCAATGCAATCTCTATCAAAATTCCATTGGCATTTTTCACAGAAGCAGAAAAAAACTGCTAAAATTTATATGGAACCACAAAAGATTCCAAATATCCAAAGCAATCCTGATAAAGAGCAAAGATGGAGGCATCACATTTACTGGGTTCAAGCTATATTACAAAGCTAACTTAACACAGATTGGTACTGGCATAAAAACAGGCACATAGACTAGTGGAACATAATACAGAGAACAGACATTAACCCATGTATATATAGTCAAAATTTTTGACAAGGATGCCAAAAACACATAAAGGAGAAAGGATAGTCTCTTAAATAAATGGTGTTTAAAAAACTGGATAATCATATTCAAAAGAATAAAACTAGACCCCTGTCTTTCACCACTCACAAATATTTACTCTAAATGGGTCAAAAACTTAAATGTAAGACCTGAATTCCTTGAATAAAACATAGGTAAAGATCCTTGACATTGCTCTTGGCAATGATTTCTTGGATAAGACACCAAAAGCAGGGTGACAAAACCTAAAAGAAAAAGTAGGACTACATCAAACTAAAGAGCTTCTGCACAGCAAAGAAAACAATCAATAAATTGAAAAGGCAACCTACAGAATGGGAGAAAGTATTTGGAAAACATATGTTTGATAAAGGGTTGATGTTTATAAAGAACTCATGTAGCTTAGTAGCTGAAAAGCAAATAATTCAATTAAAAATGGACAAATGACTTGAATACACATTTTTTCAAAGAAGACACACAAATGGCCAATAGATATATGAAAAGGTACTCAACGTCATAATCATCAGGGAAATGCAAATCAAAACCACAATGTGATATTACCTCACACCTGTTAGAATGGCTATCATCAAAAAGACAAGAGATAACAAGTGTTGGAGCAGATGTAGAGACAAGGGAACCCTTGTACTCTATTAGAGGGAATGTAAATTGGTTCAGCCACTATGGGAAATGGTATGGTGGTTCCTCAAAAAATTAAAAATTAAACTACCTATGGTCTAGCAATCCTACTCCTGGGTATATATCCAAATGAATTGAAATCAGTATGTTAAAGACATGTTTCAAGAAAGCCTTATTCATATATAGCCAAGACATGCAAGCAACCTAAATGTCCTCCAATGAATGAATGGACAAAGAAAATGTGAATATATATATCGAGAGAGAGAGAGAGAGAGAGAGAGAGAGAGAGAGAGAGAGAGAGAGAGAGAGAGAGAGAGAGAGAGAGAGAGAGAGAGAGAGAGAGAGAGAGAGAGAGAGAGAGAGAGAATGCAGAGAATGCATCATCAATCACATTATAAACTTCAAACATATACAATTGTATTTGTCAATTATTCTTTAATAAGTTTAAAATATTATTTTCGATAGAAAATATACCATTTTTCCTATTATTTTAATATAGCAATTCGGTGTACTGAACTATATTAAAAGACTATTTATTGAACCTAATGATAGTGCTGAGCCACAATTCATCTTTCAGACCTGCTGTTTTTCCCCTTATCAGCACACTTGCCTCCTATAATCTAATGTTCATTAGTCCACCCATTGGGTAGAATAATGGCTGAATAGTAACTTGTAAATTAACTTTTTTTTTCTTTTTATTGACATCAGGGATTATAGACTTGATATTTCCCAAGATTTTTTGAATGGAAAATATTGTTAGTATATAAATTTTAAAACTTCTAGTTGTCTTGATTTGAACTTAAAGTTGATAGCTACAGATTTTCCCAGTAAGAGAAACATGACCATTAATTAACTCAACAACTATTTATTGCCTACCACATAGCCAATACTCCTACGGAACTTAGCCTCTTATGATTCTGGAATGATGCTAAGTGATTCTAATTGACATCTCTCAAAGTTTCATCTAGTCTAATCTCTCAAGAATTACAGACTAATCGTCCCCAAATCCTATTTTTGTCATTACATTTTTTTGTTCAAAAGGCTTTGTTTCTCACTGTGCACTAGATCAAACATACACTCCTTAGCATGCATTTAGAGATTTTCATGATCTTACCTAAGACTATTTGTCTTAAATTTTCCCTTGTTGCTGCATTATCGCACTTTTACTCTTAAACTCTGTTTCAAATTCACCTACTTTGCCTCTCCACCTCTGCCAGAAAAAAACAAGAAAAAAAAAGACTACTTCAAAAAGAAATGAAAATTGGCTGGTACCCATGAAAAACTCTTATTTAAATTTCTACTGTATGAACAAGACATAAATGGGGTTTTATTCTTTCTGTTATTTACATTTTTGTCCCCTCTCCAGCATGATGATTGACTCTGAGTATGATATTATGAGACTGAATCATAGTCAAATGCTTCACAGTGACTCATGGAACTGTTTCTGCCTTACCTAAACTGTCTTATTTTTGAAACATTTTTTTCTTCCTTTGCTTCTTTAATACTCACAGTTATGATAGGCCACTTATCTTATTAAGTTTCAAACTTTCATCATATTGCATTGATAAAAATTCAATCAACATTCATAGTCTGCCAGACTGGAAGTTTCATGAAGACAAGAGCTGTGACTATGTGACTATCCTGTCAATTGTTATGTCTTCAGTAGATTTATAAATATTCTAATTCAATCAATGAATCTTACCTTCTTTTTAAAAGATTTTAACACTCCTCCATTAATGTTTAACTAATTAAATATTATTTAATGCCTGATCTATAATGCAAAGATAAAATAAACATTGAAAAAAATAAACACTTTATATTTCTATAAAGCTAATGAGAGTATAAACATTTTCTCTTCTATGTTTCAATAAAGTTTTATCTGAATCTTCATAATAATTCTGAAGAGAGCCTTCTGGCTATGTGTAATTTAAAATATATATATATTTGTGTTATTCTGCCTGTAACGCTGAGCATTTGGAGGTCAGGGACCCGTCTCTCCCATCTTTAAATTACCTACAATTCTTAGGCAGTACTTTGTGTGTAGTTGATGCTAAACGATAGTTTATTTGTTGAACTGAACAACTTAGGCAATAAAAAATGATTAACATACGCAGCTCTTACATTATAAATGTATATTTCCAAGTTTTGCACTTAATAGTCACATATGCAACTTCAGCTTGTGTTTGTGATTTATGTTTTGCATTTTGTTGTTGTTGTTGTTGTTATTTTACAGAAAGAGTGTGTTAGAACTGTGCCTTCAAAACCCAAGATCCTATGCTGAGATTAGTCTTGTCAATATATATACCATTGCCCATAGTACACAATGTATAGTTTTCTATTACTGCAGCCCCAAACTGAACTTCATTAGAAGCTAATTCCAGAGAGGAGCATTCCCATCTCAGTCTTTACCATTTGGGTTATAGCTTATCTGTTTCCTAATTCATTCACCAAGTAATGATTTATAGAACAGATCTTAACTCAGTCATATTGATTTGCCTCTTGTGGTTATTATGATGGAGTCAAATTTTACTGCATTTTCAAGATTAAGATTCTATGTAGCCCTATCAAGTTTCCAACTAATACTTTCAATGACTTTTGATTCAGCGTAATTTCCTTTTTTTACAGCAATGTTCTTACATGTTTAAAAGAGAAATAGAATACCTAGGGAGTGACATTTTAAGTAAATGAAGGCTTTTATTAGAAATAAAAACAATTGTGTCAGTCCAAATTGATACATGGGTTACACTTCTGGATGTCATCATAATTCATTTTTTTTAAAGTATGATTTTATATTAATGTGTCCTGGCATTTACAAGGAGGTTAGGTGATAGTTATGAATTTGCATATAAACAAAAAATTAACACAAAGCTAAGCTTGTTTTACTGTTATTTTATTTTAATGAATTTTATTAAACTTTTAATTTGGGAAAAACATCTCTGCAAATCATTAGTCTCTGAGTCAGGTCCCCAAGCTGCTAGCCCTAACAAAAACTCTTGTATTTTGCTAAAGCAGTGGGAGTTATTAGGGGAAATCTTTCTCGTTTTTCAACTGCTTCACTTAAAAATATTTTTATATACCTCCTCTCTTCAGTCTCAAAAATTTGTCCCTCCTCCTTGCAAACATTACCATCTAGCATTCTCGACCTCATCCCCTCTTGTTCAGGTTTCCTTCTTTCAATTTCCCATCTCTGCCTTGTCTTCAAGCTCTCCTTTTCTAGTGAAACATCCCATCTTTGCTCACGAATTTATGTATAGATCTCTTTGGCCACCACATTCTGTTTTGTACTTTATTTTCCCTCATAGGCATATCTTGTTTCTTAACTTCTTTTCACTGCCAGATTCTAAAACGAACTGATCTAACTGCCCTCATTTTTGTTCTCTTATTACCCTCTTGTTCCTATGTATACTCATCTAATTTATGCTCTGGAAATCACACTTTTGAAGATTTTATAGTCTTGGTGATCTCTTTGTGATCAAATTTAAATAATTTATTAGATTTTGTAACCCTCCATCTTTCTGGAATTTCTCAGAGATATGATTATAACCAAAATATCTTTCTTCCTAGAATATTATTTCATCTCTCTGATTACAACTTTCTATCTTTTCATTGGCTTCACTTTCTATTACCATTCACTAGATGCAAGGTATCTTGACTTTTATTACTGTGTGCTCTCTAATTTTTCTTGCCTATGGTTTCAACGATTCTCCCATATCTTTCATCATTATATGTAACCTGTTAATGTAAAAAGCAAGTTATTAAGAAACTGATCACTGTATTTCTTTTTTCTTTCTTTCTTTCTTTCTTTCTTTCTTTCTTTCTTTCTTTCTTTCTTTCTTTCTTCTTTCTTTCTTTCTCTTTCTTTCTCTTTCTTCCTTCCTTCCTTCCTTCCTTCCTTCCTTCCTTCCTTCCTTCCTTCCTTCCTTCCTTCCTTCCTCTCTCTCTCTCTCTCTCTCTCTCTCTCTCTCTCTCTCTCTCTCCTTTTTTCTTTTTCTTCCAAATCCAAGTAAGTGCTTTGCAGTTCTAAATATCTTCTTTGGTCTTGAGCGGAATGGGGAAAAAAGGAGCTTTGATGTTTAGGGCTCATAAAGAAGAAATGTTTTGAGAGGGAAAAGCAAATGGATCAGGATTTGACAAGAATAAAGTTGAAGCATCTCAAGACAGGTTGGAGTGGCCAGATTCAGTCTCTCATTGCAGCTGGCACCCCTCCCGGTCCCATCAAGGGCAGAGAGGATGAAGACTGAGAGGGTATCTCTGACTGCATTTGTGTTCTGGGCACCAGGGCTCAAGGGCAGAATCACAGAATACATAAAACAAAAGACGTAATACTGAAGATACAGACTCTCAAATTAAGAGCCAAGTTCCTCCCTAATTTATCAGCCCTAAGTAAGCTTGGGATTCTTTTACAACCACTTTGAAGGTGGAGGCTGGAAACCTTCAATAACAACAAGTTGAATTTTCTGCCAACAGACAAGTAAGAAATCAAAGCAGATTAAATTTCCTTTGGAGATATAGATATGTTCAATCTCAAGGCAACACTAATATTTAGAATTTATATTACATGCTTTGACCTCTTTGCTGAATTTCAGTTCTGATTGTAGAATCTGCATTTTCTCTCACATGTTACATTATGACCTCTAAATCAATTTATCTTATAGTAAGATTAGATTTTAGGTTACAAGTAAAACAGCAAAGAACATGCCTATGATGATGTCTTTCTTTTAGATTATTTCCATAAGATAAATTCCCAGAAGTGGGCTCACTAGGTTAGGATCAGAGTTAGGTGGTAGACAAGAATTCAATAAGAGACTTGCTGAGACAAGATAAATTTTTTATTGTACATGGAAAACTAACATGTGTATAAAAGAAGTCTTGAAATAAAAAAATCTTTCTATGTTGCTCTCTCCTCTGTTTTTACACTTATACTCTCTGAAAAACATCACAACTATTGACACTTCGTTGCAATAAAGAAGTTGGGAGAGGAATCTCTTCTGTGCATTGGAGGATGTTTAATAGTGTTTCTGGTCTCTGCCTACTAGATGCCACTAGCAAACAAAATTTTTAAGCTATAACAACCCAAAATGTCTGCAAACCACTGCACTAGATCAGGTTACAAATTTCCTTAAGTTGACCATTTGGACACAAAAGATATTTTGTACAGCTATTTTATTTATTCTTTTTTGATGTATGAATTTTTGAAGCATTATGAAAAGCTCAGTTATAAAATATATTTTTAAAAATAAACATGAAGTAATGTTGATATCGGATCTCTCCACTATATCTTTGAACTTCATTAAAATGAAATTACTTTCTGCTCATTCTACACATATACACATGCAGAACACATACACACAAAATTGTATAATACCGCCTCATCAAAACAGCAGTTTCAAAATATCCTGCTTTACTGCATTATCACTCTCTGTGTCTCTCCCACTTTTTCCTTTCTTTTTTCTTGTGTCATAACACTCCAGCTCATGTTATCAGATTATTTGATCTGCCCATTTTTGTTAGGTATGTGGGATAGCAAAGTTGGGACATATACTTGAACCATTGGTTAAAGGAACTTGAAATGAGCTAACTACTTCATCATCATGGTCAGTTAGCAAGAGTGACTCATGGAGTAGTGAGAGGAAAAGCACAGGTCAAGAATGTCTTTAGTAGAGAAGATAGAAAATTTCTGCAACAGTCTGAAAAGTTGATATATTAAGAAGTAATATATTCACTTTATAGGTTCAAAGACCTTATAAACTTCAAGAGTTCCGAGTATAAGAATCTCTGAACCTTGTATAAAACCCAGAATAGGAATTATATGTAACCACTGCTAATGATTTAAATTTTGACTTCATGATAGCCAGTCATTTTCTCTGTTTCATTTCCCCTAAGAAAAAAACTAAGTTTGGGTAAAATAGTGGGAAAAAAAGCCCAAATGCATTTGGTAATAGGGATCCTGGATTCCCTGCAGGGAGTGCCACGAATTTGTCTCAACACTGCAATGCTTGCGCCTTGATTTCGGCACCCTTTCTTCCTCATCAAATGGGCAGTGTAAAAATCACCATCATTATCATTAAAGGAAGAGAAGCACCTAGAAAGAAGTCAACTCACAAATATAACAGCTTAAATGTTAACCAGCTTTGTGGAGTTTGTTTCCCATGAATACCTATTTTCAGATTGCATTTCAGCCATTTATACTAAAATGCTATATCGGTGCAAAATAACAGAGTTGCTGTAGGCTGCCACCCAGCTATTCATTTCCCTGTCATAAGCTGTTTCTCTTTGGAGGTAATCTGGTAAGAGGCAACTCACTGCCTAAAAGACTATTGGTGGATGTCAAAAGGAAAGAACTTCACACACATGCGTGCGCGCGCGCGCGCTCGCGCGCACACACACACACACACACACACACACACAAATGCGTTATTGCTGAAAAAAAACAATGCACTTTGGTGTAAAGGGCAGTATAAAGTTATTGGATCAAACTGTAGAAGGTTAAGAATTTAAAGGTTTTTAAAAGAAATTTAAAAGTTTTGAAAATAAATTTATTGAAATTTTAGCAACAATAAAGGTTTAATTCCAAGGAAGTATAGTACTATCAACAAACTTTTGAAAGAGAGCTTCTCGTGTACAGGGACCTAATTTTACTCATCTTTGAATCCCTAGTACCTACTACAGAGCCATGAATAGGAGACATATTTGATACACATTTATCATGTTGAATATCATCTGGTCATTCCCACATTTATGACCTATAAAGTTTTTCATTTGAATACTTACTGTTGCAGCACCCTCTGCCTGCTAGGCAGTTTGATATCCTTCTATCGCCTTGATTTCAATGTGAACGCATATATTTCTTCCAACACAGTTCCTTCTTCAGACGCTCATAATTTTATGGCAAATCTTTTTAACCAACTAACCAGGACTAAAATCTCAGTAGACTTTGATTTTTCACATTCACTTTTTTCTTACTTATCTCTCTTCTAAATTCACTATTAGATCTACATCTACCATGGTACTATCCCAATCGTAGTATGTTATAATGGAAGTTCATGAACCTGGCCTCTAATCATGATGAGTGAGACCCTGAGCAAGCCTCTTGGATTCTTTGTACCTTAGTTTCTCTTCTTTAAAGTAAAGGGGTGCACCTGATTTATGTTTTATAAAGAGCAAGTCACAACCTCTTAGAAAACTTAAAATAAATATGTGTTCCCATCAGCATTTTCTAAAATTTAAAAAGAATAGAACAATAAAAATGTCAAAAGTCATTATAAATACTAAGGATAAAATTGTTTTGTTAAAATTTTTTTGTTTTGTCTTGTATGTATGTGTGTGTAGGTAAATCATATTTCTTAACTATGGCCCATGGTTACAAAAAAAAAAAATGCTTGAAAGCCACTGCATTAGAAGATTTGAAGGTCTTCCCATTTATAAATTACATGATTTTGTTCTGGGCCTTTACCATTTCATGCATAGATTATTTCAATAACTTTCTAACTACTCTGCCTGCTTAGAGTTTCTTCTGCTTCCAATCCATCACATATGCTACTGCGAGACTGCTCTGAAGTAGTTCTTTCCCAGTGTAGTTCCCTGGCGTAAAACCCTTAAATTATTTCCCTTTGGAAGAAAGTCTCCATACTTAGCTTAGAATAAAAGTTCTCCCCCATCTGGGTCCATTCTATCTTTATAACCTAATCCTCCTCGGTCCTATATGGACTCTGGGTTCCCTCAAATGTCACTACTTATTGTCTTCTGAACATCCCTTATAAATCGCTTCCTGTAAAACTTGGCCCATTCATTTTTCCAGATTGGAATACATTTTTCCCCCTTACTTCATGTATCCTAAGTTTTTTTTTTTTTTCCAGATAAGTTCATTTATTCAATTTTTTTTTTAAAAAAGCTTGGTAATATTTGGATCAGGATTATTTTGATGAGGATTAAATTAGTTTAAACAGAACTGAAAGCTTTAGCATATTGAATCTTCTTACCTGCAAACAACTAATGTCTTTCTAGCTTTTAAGCTTTCTTTTAAGTCCTTAGGTAGTATTTTAAATATTTCTTCACATATGTTCTAGGAAATACCCAAATGGTAAGCACTTAATAAATATTTGTTAACAGCAACTTTAGTAACTTTAATAATAAATTAGTGTATCTGGGCCGGGAAAGACCAATGTTGTTCATTTTAATTCATTAAAATAATAGTAAGATTAAAAGATTTAAAAACTTTAATATTAAACTGATTTGTTGAAACAACTTATAAATACATTAAAAATAGAAAAGAGCCTTGGATGTAGAATCCTGAGAACTGGGCTTCATTTTCCAATTCTCTGTTAGTGCTTAAAAACTGGGAGGCAGAAAACCTTGGTAAAAACAGGCAGAAAACACAAAAACTTAAATTTCCTGATACTACCATCAACTTCATGAGAAGTTTGTCATTTCTTATTATGATTTCCTTTTCTTTATATATGTTTAAAATATTTATTAGACCTATTTGTCTCTTCTTCAATGGCCCTGAATCAAAGGTAGGCTTCTCTTACATGTTAGGGGTAGGTTTTCTCCTCTTCAAGACAGATATGATGACCGTGTGGAAGTCATCAATGCTCATGATTTGGCTGGCATGGGAGTGGTCCCTCAATAAGTACCATATGCAACTCTTCCCCACCTGGGTCAGAAGTTTAAAACTGAAATAGAGAATATCAACGGCAGCCAAGATATTACATTTGTTATAGATAGAGTCTAATGAAATGACTTTTTCATAGCCTCGATCCAGTTTGGAGTAGGACTAAGATCAATTTGATTTTTCCAGCTTTCCCTGGAACTATGATCCATCTCCCCTTATCACAAAAAAGAAGAAAAAGACTATGACATTATAACAGGGTCCATTCACAGGAAGATCATCTCCGAGGACTTTTTAACTTTTGAATCTTGTGGGTGTAAAATCCATTATCATCTGATTGCATAAAAATAACATATGAATATTATAGGCCATAGAGCTTTGAAGTACAGTTGTAAATTATATAAGCATATCTGTATATCTACATATTCATATTGTGATGCATTCAAATGATGAAAAATATTCTTTGCTCCATTGCTGCAGTGAGTTTCCTTTCTAAAATATGTTCTGGAGACATTAGCAGTGTCTCCTCTCTGTGAATGACTAATGCGAGAAGGTAACTTTGGAAATTACATTGCAATGTAATCATCCATATTGTGTATTGTGGATAAAATTGATTAGAATAATATTGAAACTCCCCCAAGGGACTCTACAATTATAAGTCAAGTCTCAAATGGAAAAGGTTTTTTGAAAAGTTGGCAGATGTCTTAATGAAAATGAAGCATTACAATAATATATTAGGGCAATTTGTTCATTATTGACAAGCAAATCACTAAACTATATAAATTACTGGATTAGACAGGCAGAATTACTTTTCTTTCAGTGAATGGTTAATCAAATATTACTTTTAAATGCTCATTTGTTTAAGTTTTTGATATGCATATTAGCAGACAAATGATTGCCCTTTACTTAGAGCTCGAAGTTGGCTTTCAGTGCTGAAAAGCCAAATATTTGAATTTACTGTCTAGTAGGAACCAAAGTCAACTACAAGATTGAAGTCTACCATTCACAGTCCACAGTAGAATATATAAAAGCACCAAGATTTCATATTTCTTCTTAATAAACACATTTACTTGGCATTTCTTTCCTTTTTTTCTTGTTTTTGTTTTTAAACAGGCTTTAATAAAAAACAAACAAACAAACAAACAAAAAACTAAACTAAAAAAACAGCATTGAAACAAATCCTCGAGGAACAGATAGAGCCATTTAACAAGTGAGGTGATTACATATCACCATTATGCATGCTGGGAGGTTTAAATGATTTAAAAGTTTGTTTCTGCATTTGTTTCCAAGGACTTGACCAAGCACAGAAGCTCCATATATATTAGCAACTATGGCAAATTTATTCTAATGGATATTTATTCCATGAACAGAAATCTTTTTGTTTCATATTGCACATGAATATTAAATAAACTACCTGCTGGCAACTACACAATATTTTAGTCTCTAATTTTAAAAGTACACTGTATTTTAATACCTATTTTTAAACAGATATCAATTTTTATGGAGCAGTACATGAGTTGTTGATGGATAAATCACCCAAGCATGGTTAAAGAGAGCCTAATCTCCAGCTGGTACCAAATCCATTTAATTGTATCTTCTGACCTCACCTCACCTGAGCCTGCATTAAAATCATAATACAGTTCAAGTGTAAAAATGATATACTGTTTGTTCGCCCTGTTTATAGAGGGGCAAACATACAGTTAAATTCATATGTTTAAAATTAGTGTAGTCATTTGAAAAGGTTGAGTTAGATCAAACTGCCTCTCAGCGGTTCTCTGCCCTTTTTTTATTCAAATGACTAGGCCTCCATAACTAGATGAGAGAGGCTGTTAAGAAAGTTGTAGCAGCTTTTCCTGGACACCCAGAAGACCAAACACAGAGCTTTCAAGCAACATTTAATAAGGGAACAGTTCATTTTTTTTTTACATGTTCAGAAGGCAATAGGACAGGAACTTTTGGGTGTTCTAAGTCTTTTACAAAAATAGTAATATTTTGGAATGACCTAAACAGCAGGGTGAAATTTGTCTTTAGATTCTGTGGCAGTTTTATTTTCATAAATTATAGTCCTTAGATTTTTTTCTGTTTTAAAAGGTAGAGTGTTTTTTTGTTTTTGTTTTTTAAAGTGCAGTTCCAGCCACACCTTTATTGATCTTATTGTTTCCAAAAGCTGACTTGAGAACATTGAAAATGACATTTTTTTTGAATTCTAAATCAAAGAAATGATTAGCTAATATTCATCACAAATAACATTTATCGAGAGCTTTCTGTGTGCTAGGAAACTTGATGTTGAGTTTCAACCACAAGTAATATACTGAAATGCATATCTCCCCTTCTCCCAAGTAAGGATCTTGTCTGTTTTATCCACCACTGAATCTCCAGTGCCTAAAAGTGTGCCTGGAAGAAGCAGATGCTCAATGAGTAAGTGTAGAATCAATCAATCAATCGATCGATCATTCAATCAATGCATTATCTCACTGAGTCTCTACAAATACCCTATGCTGTAGGAAATATATTTATTCCCATTTTACAAATGAGGAAACTAAAGTTCAGAGAAGTTAAGTAAATTGTCCAGGATCACACCTATTTAGTAGTAGAATTTGGAAATATCTGATTCTGAAGTCAATTTAAGAGACTGTGATAATAGCTCAGTCGCAGTGGTTCCCAAACTTTGATGTACATCAAAACTTCCTCACAGGCTGGTGAAAATCCAGATTACTACCTCCCTTGCTCATAGAGTTTTTATTTCAGTAAGTCCGAAGTGGATTTACAGTATTTGCTTTTCTAATAGGTTCCCAGGTGAAGCTGATGCTTCCAATCCTGGCACTACGACTTGAGAAACACTAGCCCTGTTTCAAACTGTCTTCCCAGTACAATAAATAAAAGTATGTTCAGATCCACTTTTGCTTGTAATACTTATAACCATTGGTTTTGACAAAATAAGCTCTTTCTACTTCTATAATTTATAGTACAGACCCTTTCCTACATCCATAACTGCACCCTTGGGGTTCACTGCAGTATGTATAGCTGGTTCTAAACATTAAATACATTGATCATTTTGATTGATCTGATGAATGTAAATTCCTTTTGTAAACTAAATTTTATGATTTTCCAGAGAGTTTTGTAAAAACTAGAATATCTCTCTGAACTTACATCATATTAGATTGACTCCAAAATGATAAAAATGAACCCAACATGCAGAAAGAGGAAAGTCAAGGTCTGAGCATCACAGTTACTCTGTTACTCTGTCAAAAAAAGAAAACATTACAATACTATATTTAACTCTCGTAGAAACATTTGCTGAATGGTGAACTTATGGAATTTGGAGGCCTGAACTTAATGTCATGGAAATATCTGTGGGAATATTTGCTAGGTGTGGAATTCTAGGACAATTTTGATCTTTGCTGCCAAGTGTAGCCAGGTCCCTGGGAGGACCAAAATACTCTATTTCTTACCGTGTATTTTTCTTAGACTCTTCAAGTAACATCAAGTTTAATTGTTCATTGATTTGTCACAAATTTATTCCCCGGTGTTACTTCTCCCTGGCACACCCTACAGCCCTCACTCCTTTCTCCTGGATGCCTGAAAGCACATCCTAACAGTTCTGCCATCCCAGGACTGGCCCCTGCCAGTCTCTCTACATAGGCCTGCTAGTCATTTTCTATGATGCAGACCTGACAATGGCATCACCTTGATCAACAGCTATCTGTGGTATCATAACATTTTGGGAGTAAGATTCAGACTTATAAATTTTGTCTTATGAGACCCCTTATAAAGTTTCTGTTCTCTACAGCTCTCATTTCCCAGCACCATTTTCTGGCATGCACCTATCCATCAGCCTTATTGAAACTCTTGCAGATCCCCCAATGCATTATCTTCTTAGGCAATCGCGTCTTTTATTTTCTACATGGAATATTCTCTTCACAGCCCACATACCCACAAATATATAGGCCTAAACACACCATTTGTCTACTTAATTCATACTTATTCTTCAAAGCATACTCTAAGTAACGCTTCCTCCATGTCCATCCCCAATTGTTTCTCTGATTTAAAAGTCTTGCTTCTTGCTTCACAGCAACTTTGAATATTCTCCCATAGGATCTATCATTCTGTACTCATATAGGCAGTTTGCTTGTCTGTCTCCTCTTCTGGACTATATATTTCATGAGACAAGTACCAGATCTTATATAATCTTAAACCCCAAATGCTGGTTGAATGTTGGGCTCCTTACAGAGATTCAAAAAAAGAGAGAGAAAGAAGGAAGAAAAGAAAGAAAGAAGAAAAAGAGCAAAGGAGGGAGACAGAGACAGAGATAGAGACAAAGAAAGACAGAGACAGAGAAAAATAAGAACAGTGATTAAAAATCTCCAGATGGTTGCTTTAGGTAGATTGTATATTTATTCTTTTGCAAAACCATATGCTACAGAAGAAAGAACTCTGGACATGGAATATTTCCTCAAGTAACTCTGAGTAACCCCATAGTCACTTATCTGTAAAATAGTAGGTTCCTTAAAGTACTTTCCAATATAAATTTTGCAATTAGCCACTTTGGATGGAAAAAGGAATTAAATCAATGATGCCTTAAAACTGATGGGAGATATCATATTTTTTCCTTTTTAATTTGTAACATTTAAAATATTGAAAAGAACTTAATCCAGCTGAATATTCACCTCTTTTTTGCATTTCATTAGAGTTTTATATAGTAATCTATGTTCTATGAGTCTAAATAATCTAAGTAGTTAGAACTAATTTTGTGTATTTTATGAAGTATTACCTCCTAAACTAGTGATAGGGAAACTGTAAAAAAGAGTTTTCAATCTTTAAGGCTGAACTATTAATTATTTTCAGCTTTTAACCAGTGATCTTTTTTTTCAAACAAAATTTGCTTAACTCGAATATAGAAAACTTGTAGATATTCAATATGTAAACCGATTGAGGCAATATTGTCTTTATTAATTGGAGTGGTAGTGGGGGAGGGGCTGGAGTGCTGACACTGCCACCCTTTCAATGCCATCCCTGAGACCCTTCTGTTGGAGTGTTGAGGGTTCCTTGAAACTCAGTTTGAAAACCATTGTTTCTCACCCAATACCCTAGAAAAAGGAAAATGAGATCCCCTGGTAGTACAACATTCAGACAAATTAATGGTATTGATAGAATGAGAACACAGGCCCTCTGTTTTTCACAGCAATATCTGTACCATCACATCCATGAATATTCTTAGGTCTAATTTAGTTTAGTGCAACAATGACAGCATTTTTTAAAACCCATGAAAGAACCCTGCTTATTTTCTCTTCTTCCTATCTTTTAACCAAGCATCGCTCCATGAATAAGTGTACAGTTAGGCTCTTTTCAAAGATGATTTGTGGTCCTGGGTCTTATGGATTTAGGAGCTATGTAATGGGTTTTCATTTTCAAGGAATTTTATAAGTGATTAACTAATTATGAAAATATTTGTATTATATCTCAGAAATGGTTCCAATTATTGTCATATTTGTGGCCATGAGTAAGGCCTTACGATGGGATTTCTGGAACACCAGAAGTAGAACTGTAAGTGAACTAAGGCTGGTTTTCTATTGAAAGAACACTTTTTCTCTATCGCTTCTAAATAAGTAATGCATAGGAACCAATAAGTGGTGAATAATTTCATGACCAAGGGAAAGAAGAAGTCTTGGGGTTTTTTTAGTGCTTATGTTTTTCCGAAAACTGCCGGAGCCAGCCGGGCAGAGTCGAACAGTCCTGAGTGGGGGAGCGAGGGTTAGGAAAAAAAGACAGAGAAGAGAGAAAGATCTCGGGAGGCCATACAGTCAAAGCTGCAGCCTCGAGTTTATTTAGCACCGTATACTTATACAGCTTGAGTACGTGACAAACTGCTCGTAACAAAGTAACAAACTGCTCAAAACAAAATCACAAGTATCCAGAAACAATAGCTGGGATTAACATGGATTAACATAAGGCCAAGAGAAAAACTCCTCCCTTGGAATTTCAGGAACTGATATTTTCTTACAAAGGGCTCCCAACAGAAAACATTTCAACCTTATCTTTCTTTGAAATGTGATTTTATGAGGCTAACTTCATTGTGTTTTCAGATCTGTGACTTTCTTCTCCCACTGTTTAGGGAAATTTACTATGAGAAGGAATATCTACTGTAAAGAGAAATTATATCTTTTATATATGTTTATAATACTAGATAAAAGATTAAGGTAGTATCACAAATATTCAGGGTTAATTATAGAGAATTTGGGCAAATGTTCAAAATTCTATGATTAATATTCATAATTGTTACTTCATATTTGTCGAACTTAAGGATTAGCAATGACTTCTGGAAGTTCTTAAAAGTATTTGAAATGATAGGATCAGATCATGCCTAATTCATTTTGTGGAAGCCACCAGTCCTTATGAATATGTGCTCTTAAACATAATAGGTAACATTAAAGAATGCATGATATGCCAGGCTTTCACATCCTCAACTAATTTAATCTTCTCAATTTTAAGAAAGAGGAATCTGAAGCACAGTTTATGTGACTTTCCCAGTATTGCATAGTAATGAAGTATCAGAGGCCTATATCAACAGTCTTAAACATTGTTATACTATCAATTTCTATTGCTGACATTGCATAGAATCCCCTTGGAAGGCTGACAAAAAATTCTGAGAAATTTCATTCCCCAAAACAACGCTTTTGTCTAACTGACCTACAAATTTTACACAAAAAGAACTGTAGGACCCTAATGACCCCTCCTCAATCCATAGACCAACCATTGAAATGTATTTTTTGAGCACTCCTTCTAGCCTTGAACTTCTTCCCTTGAACTTTTAAAACTGATTTGGTCCTGCTATAGTGATATATAACTTTTCTTGTCCTCCCTATTGTAGTTTCTAAGAAAGTAGGGATAATGTTTCATTTATAGTTATAATCTCTGCTTTATTGGGGACCAAGCCTTACTGAAGTTGAAAACATTGTTCTATCTCCTTATCCTCCACTGAACTTTCCAGTAGAATCAAGAAACACTACATTCCCTGGCCTGGTGGTGTGCTGGTAAATATTTAACAACCTGCTCTCTGGAGGAATTTGTTTAAACCCTGCTTTGTAGAATTTGCCAGTTTCCATGATGTAAATACTATACCATTACCAGTTACAAGCAACTTACTAATATTATGTCACAGAATACAGAGTTAGAGATGCTAACAATGGGCTCTCGCTAGCTGCCAGCCAGTGAAGGCTCAGCACATCACTGCTTTGGCCATTCAAAAAAAACTGTGAGTCCCAATGAAAGGTGAAGAAAAGATAAGTAAGGGAATATATGAGTAAATTTTGCCGTTAGAGTTCCTGTGTAACATCCTCTGGTCCCACGAACCTTCATAAACTACCCAAAGGCTCAGTGAGCTGTTCCTGCTGTTATATGTTCAAAACATCTGTGAAGACCATTCATCAAAACATTAATATCCCTCTCTTTCTACTTATCCAGTTTCCCTGGTCAACTGTAAACTCTTTGAGGGCAGAGATTATTTTATCACTATTTTATCCCTAGTCTGGCCCAAAGAAAGTACAAAAAAATGTTGAAGAATAAATACTGGCACAGAAGATTGTACCTATTTCTTTATTAGGACAGGTCGTAAGTATCCACCTGGATTTGGATCTTACTGCAGAATTTTCCTGCTTTGTTGATTTATGGTTAATCCATAACATTACCCTTTAACATAGTTATTTGTAGTCGGTGATTAAATTCTGTGGACTCGTGATTAAGGGGTAATTAATTTTCCATACTTAACACTAATGAAATTTCATGTGAAATGGAAAGTAACTACAGAATTAGCATTTGCATCTACTTAGCAGCTTGTCTTCATCATGTAACAAACAGAAGCAAAGTATTTCCAGTCCATCCTAGTCAAAGGCTTGAGAATGGAGTGTGAAGAGTTAGATAAAGACAGGCAGGCTGACAGACAAATAAGCAGAGAAGACTAACTTAAATTATTATTAATGTATTTACACATCTAGGTTATCAGTTTTGTTGTAGATATGCCAAATATGGAAAAAATTTCAATAATTTATCCAGCAATCTTTACATGAGCAATATATTAAAATGAAGAAATGAAGGAAGAGGTTCCAAAGGGGAATATATAGACAATGAATAAATGCATTAGACAGCAGAGCTGGTGAATGTTTTAGTATATTTGGATTAGATTTAAAAAAAAGAAAGGGCAAAAAAATTCAATTTCTATGAAGTCAAATATCTGCTGCAGAGTAGAAACTGCTAAGAGTAGAAAGCTTATTCCCATTCTTTTATTGCTGGTAGTGTTTTCAAAAACTAAAAGTATATCTTCGTCATACCATTGTTCTGAAAAAAAGTATGAGAGTGACAAATCAGGAAACAGTATTAAGGAATGAGAAAAAAAAACAAGAGAGGAAGAAGCAGTGCTGGCAAGCCAAATAAAAGTGCATAAGTTTGCTCAGAGTTTCTAACTTCTCTGTGATATTTGTCCATTCAGGAAAAAAAATGGCCCTTCTTGCTCATTTTTTTTTTTATAATTATTTTTATTTCCTCCTTACTATGTACAATTATATAAATGCCATTATTATTATTTTATGTTTTTATGAACATTTTTTAAAAATCATATTGACCTTTACTACAGATAAAACAAAAACATATTATCATCATTGTCTCAAGGAGTAAACCTAGATGCTGGCTAAGTAGGCTTGATTTTTACTAGAGAGTCACAGCATATTTAGGCAGGAAATTCTAGTAAATAATTGCTTGTTTTTTATTAAAAAGTAAAATGAGATGGAGCCTCAGGTTTTAAAACTTTAGAAAAGAAAATCCCACCACTTATGAAAATTTGGGCAAAGAGGGATTTTTTTGAGTATGGAATCATCAACTTCAGTGTAATACTCTCTAATAGTTGCTTTAAAAAAAAAATAGAGCAGGTGACAGCCTCAAATAATAAACATTGAGATACGGTGAGCGCTCCCGAAACCAAATTCAGAAGAAAGCATACATTTTCTTCTTGAATTAGTACTGCAATATTTGTGTGGCGTGTGTGCCTGTGCACGTATGTATCTCACTGATTCTATTATCTATGCTAATAGATAAATGCAGAGATATGGACAGTGCATATGCTTGTCTTTGATTTTAGATTTTATTTCTGGACAGTGTTGCCTCTGCTATTTAGAATTCTTGAGTATTGTATCTTCCATTTTAGTAAGTTTTTCAGATACTAAGCACTTGTGCTTTGAGCACTAAATTGCTTTTTTTTACTTTAATAAATTTGTTTAGATTTTTCTAAACTATCTTAAAATCTCTTCTTTTTGAACAGAGTAGATATAATTGAGTCTTTCTTTAACTCTCTCCATTGGGATCATTGATGGTACTTACTGTTTGATTCTGTCATACAAAAAGGCCTTCGATGCCCACTAAGTATCTTGGGGCCTTTGACACTACACTCATGGGCCCTACAATACTATGTATTTTGAATTGTTTACTGACAATTCTGTTGCTGTAATTAAGTCTGTCAGAAGCAGCACTCCTTTTACCATTATTTGTTTTCCTTTTTTAAGGCCTGAAATTTAATCATCATATTTATGAAAATGATGCATATAAAAAATACAATGCAGAAGATTTTTAGTTTACAAATTCTAACATCTCTTTGCACTTAGGTTTGAACTCACTTTTAGTTTCTTGGTTATGACTAAAATAAACAAGGTATTTACAATACCAACATTTGAAAAACTGGAGTGTTTGATGTTGTAGGAAATTATGGAGCCTCAAACAGACATTCGTAATGCTAAAATGTCTAAATTAAATGTGGCAGTGATATTGAAGAAGAATCAAAATTAAAAATGTGAAATTTTATGTCTAACCATATATTGTTTTTTGGTACATTCAAAAAATTCTATTATTTATTCATCTTATATGTTACCCTATCTGATTAGATTATAAAATGTCGGCCTAAAAAAAAAAAAAAAAAAAAAAGGACCTATTACAGCATTTTTAAAAAGAAATTTCTGTCCCTAATGGTGAATATATATTCAGTGCTTAGATGCATTCTTTTGTTCTCTGTGCTTATAATTTCTACCTCAGAGTAACATTAAAGTTTGCATATCAAATGACTACTAGATAATATTCTTGATTAACAAATATGACTCAAGTCTTCATGTTTAAGGAGTTCTTATTAAAAATTAGAATGGTATTAAGTTGATCCTAAAACTACATGGCTGGGATGTGTGTTAGCTTCATAACACATGACTTTGATTCTCAGCCTAGAGAAGAATTCTAAAGTCAGACTGGAATTCTGTGGGAAAAAGAGCAGTTTTTGATTGATGATGTCCATTCCAGGAGTAGGATGTAGGAGTTGCTGTGAGCTCATGGGCCGAGGAAATGAGTGCCTGGTTCCTGAAGAAGGAATACTAATGGCACACCAACATTACTATATCACTCCTTTACTTAGAAAGCCATGTTGATCTCTCTTTTCCTTCCCTCCTATAGAACTCTAATTATTCTTACAGCAAATAACAAGTGCCACTTGTTATTTCTTTCCTTATCTGACCACCTTAGACCAGAGAAAGTTTCTATCCCTCTGAATTCCTTTACTGTATCATGATAGATCAGGACACAGCAGATACAGTAGAGGCAGATTAGAGATTGAGACACAACTCTGCCTCATTTTGGCAATATTTATTTTTGCCTGACTTGCTATGCATGGGAATTTTGCTTTGGGCCAAAAAAGTAAGGAAAGTGCCTTGCACCTGGAACACAGAAATATGTAAAAAGCATAAACCATAAAGGCAATGTCATAGAGTTCATTTTCATGTAATCCCAGAAACCTTCTCACCTTTACAGCAGTTAGAAGCAAAGTTTAAGAAGATATTTTCAAGAATGATTTCATGATACTTAGGGTTCAAGTAGTGCCAATTCTGGGGCTAAGGTGACACTGAGTGACACAAACCTCTTGCATCCCTTGTACTCCAAGAAAAAGTGATATGGTAACCAAAGTTTGAGTCACCTCTTGGAGGGCTCTGTCAGTGACTAAGAAGATGAGACTATTTTTCAAGAGTCTTACAGGCATCGATGAGGAAGCTGAGCAGACAACATAAATGGATAATTCATGAGAACATTTGAGCAAGTCTCTGGGGACTTTGCTATGTGAGAGAGATGGCTGAGATTATGCCCTGATGTATGGGGTAGGAGTGGGAAGGAGCTGCTGAGTTAATGACATTCATGCATGGTTTTAGTGTGAGCTAATTTGAAAACTCTAGATTTACCTAGAAGTTATCACATGATGCCTTAGAGTCTTTATTCACATGTGTATTTTCTCTCCCTACCTAGGTTATAGTTTCTCTGCAGGTAAGAAACATGTCTTCCCTTCACAAATATTTGATTAATTTATAGATTGGTGACTGTGGGTGTCTTAGTGTCCTGAAGAGTGTTATTTATGATTTACTCCATTCTTATTTGCAGACCTGTATTAGTAAGCAAAAAATCATAAAAGTGTTTTCCTAATATCTAGTCACTATCTAGTGATTAGTGTCTTACTTCACCAGCTCTTTTTAAAATTAAGTTCATAGTCCCTGTGCCTTTACTTGTCTTCTTTTGAATGTCTCAGATTCCTATTTTCACTTCTTCCCATCGCTAGTAGTTATCCCATTGTGATACAGCCCCATTCCCCCATCCAAAATTTGGTGGCATATAAGATCACTGAGTTCTCAGATGGGGGTGGCATTACCCCAGTGTAAGGGTATTTAATATGTTTGAGTCACAGACAACAAAGTTAGTTAAAAAGAGGCCCTAGCAAGCCTATGTTACTTTTTAGTCTTCTTGCCTTATGTTTTTGTTTTTTTGCCTAGATGTTTTGGCAATAAAACTGAATACTGATAAGGCATTAATTGGTGTAGTCACAAATATTTTTAAAGAATAGATATGATGGTCAGGTTAACCAATTAGTCTGAGGGGATTTCATGGGATTACCCATAGAATTTGTAGGTTGGTTGGTTTTTTCCCTATATTTTCTTGTTCTCTTTCCCAAACATAGAAAATTCTCACTATACAAAGTCTGCTCAATGCTAAATTTCAAAAATGACCTCCAACATACATACTTTGTTCAAGATGTGGGAACCATTTCCTGAATTTTAACTGGGCCAAAGAGACATATGTGTATGCATATCCATGATATTCTCATAAATACATAATATGTTACATATATAAATGTTTTATACTTTTTTCATAATGAACAATATGTAGACAAACACAGAGAGTAAGACAAGTGCAAACATAAATAGGCGAGGATTCTAAATCGTATCTATGGAGAAAGAAGTGGACGATGGTTTTAGGGGTCGGTACTTTGCTTCATAACAGGGAATCTGTGCTTGGAAATATTTCTGTATAATTCAAGGATGGTTTTGACTGGACAGGCCAGACTATAACATCACCTTTTTCATTTTTTTGATGAAGATAGAAGATAAGAAATGCAAAAGATAGCAAGAAATTTCTTTTTTTTTTAATTAACGCCATTGTCTTGCACAAGCTTTAAATAAATACTCCCTATACTGCCAAGTGACAGTAAGCATTATGAAATCATCTTATAAAGGCATATCCTATTCCTTGGTACCCATAAAGCATCTTGATTATTGGTTATCCTCTAGCTCAATTTCTTATCTGGTCCAATCTTCTTTCTGCAAAGCTTTTGTTAAGGTAGTTCCTTCCTACCACTACTTATAAAAACTGAGAAGGTCAAAGTGCAAGTGGTAATTGCCTTTGGCACTTTAGAAAATGGTTTTCTTTCCATACCTATCATTTTCTCTAAAGCCTTCTTCTATTGAGTTTTTATCAATTGTGTTTTGTACTGTAGAACAACACATTTGGGGCCTTTCTGCCTGCTAAGTTTCTTTCTAGTATTAGGGAGTTTAAAAACCAATGAGGTAGCTCAGTATAAACATATTTTCCATGCTATATTTCTGTGAGAAGGAAGAAGACGTGAGTAGAAAACAAGATTTTTGTGTATGTGCTTATGGTGCCATCATGAAATATTTGATATTTGAGAATGGGTTCATAGAGCAAAGAGACAAGTCATTTAAGGGAAAACTTAAAAGGAGAAAAAAACTTTAATATTGCTTTCCTCTATTTAGAATTACTATGAAATGAGAAACACCCTATAAGTACTCCACCTTTTCAAAGCATATACAACATTTTATTTAAATTTCTTATTGACATCCAACTAATATTTCCATGAGCCAAGACCACTGCTGCATTTCTCCTTTCAGTGTTTCTTAATAATTTGACTTCTCTTCCTGCCTTTGTTATTAATCCAGAGCTCTGATTTGATCTATCTCTGCTCACATTTATTTCGTCAGGAGTTTAGTTGAGTTGTTTGCTTCAACTTCATAGAAAACCAAGAGAGAGATATTCTGAGTTAAATTTCAATTAGAGCTGTCTCATAATTTCATTCAGTCATATCATCATTACTTAGAGTCCTTATTTATATAGACAATGAGAATTTTCATTACTGGATTAACACTTCATTTTCCTCTTCTTGTCCACTGTTACAGCAAATAACAGTTTGCTATAATAAAAGCATGTAATTGTACCTTGAAGCTTTATTCCATAAGCATCAAATTCTATAGTAAAAATAAGTCATATTTTATAAAACTGACCTCAGTTTTTTAGAATTAATAAAGAGGAAAGACATTCTGGAGGTAATCATAATCCATTAATCTTTGGGGGGAAAATATATTTTAATTTGCCAAATTGACTCATGTTTTCTAGTAGCAATAGGAAAGAATATGGTAATACTTACACTCCTATGGCCCTTTTATCTCAAGATCATAAATATGCTGCAACCATTAATTAATTAAGTGGTACAGCCTTACCAGTGAAGTAGGTGAGTTTCCTGTCTCCAACTGAGGCCAGCACTCAGAGAAAGGCTGAGTCTTCCTTAATTAGGCAGTGCTACACCCCTAGGGAAAATTTCTGATCCCTGCGGGAGATCAACTTATGCTCTAAAGAAATGGGACTTGATAGCCCTTCAAGTTTTCGTTGTAACCGCTGTCCCTGCAGTTGAAATTCTTAATCATATCAATATCCTTTTTTTTTTTTTTTTGGTCTATTACAGGGCTGTTGGTCCACAGGGCATCTGGGGTCTAAAAGAAATCACAGATGAAAAGCACATTGTGTTAAAACAAACAAACAAACATATCCTTATCCTCCATTTTTAGCACAAATCTCTCTCTGTGGAAAGGACTAATATTTAATTGGTGTTGCTAGTTCGAAAATGGCTTCATAGCAGGGAAAGGAGCCTGCTGTCGACTTTTATTAAAGATGGTTAAGGTAGGGTTTAAGTGAGGGCCCCACATGCACTGGTTGGGTCTGCCATTATCTGAACTTTCCACCAGTGCCAAAGGTGAAAACAGGATGGCTTTTTCATAGCTTGCCAGGATGTGAGATAGAAGTGAAAGAGGGAGAGGTGACACTTAAAATCTGTAAGCAGTCAAACATCAAAAATTCAGTCACTCTTTATTACAATCAACATTCTGCATAAAATTCCCAGATCGTACAAAGATGTTGTGTGTATATATTCTATGAAAGAATTACATGTTAAGGGAGCTGTTTTTGGAGATATAACAGCAATAAATAATTCAACGTGCCTAAGACTTTTGACTAGGATGTTATAAGTACAGAATATAACAGCTGGTAGGGGCTAGAGTAACAGGAAATAAAAAAGTGCCTCTTCTGATAAATGGTAATGAAATGTGTTTAGTCTCCTGTAGGGATTCCCTGTTTCTGGCCTTCTTATTTGGCTCTTATCCTAATATATTTGCTATTTAAAGTATCACTGTATTATTCTTTCAATACCCTTAGGAGTTCAAGAGCAAGGATTGTTTCTGACCATTTAACAATAGTAGAAGTTAGTGGCAAATAAGCGACTTAACCTCGGGTCACATAGACAATATCATGATTTCTAATTTAGCATTAATCTCCTTCCCACTCTTAGTTGCCATAATCACAAGAGTTATACATGCATGATTTTTCTTTCTCTTCCAGTTTCCTAAAAATCATGTTGTCTGATCTTTATTTGGTCTTGCGCTTTGATTTACTGTGGAATTTAGCCATTTCACCTTAAAAGATTACAATTATATCAAGTTATGAAGAGAATGTTTTAATGAATTAGATACTCCCAGTAGATATTCCATGAACAAGACAAATTGGTCATTATTTTAAATTGATCATTGATCTTTTATATTATAACAGGAATCCTGATGCTGTTTCTTGGCTCAAGTTAGACAAAATGATGTTGCAAGCAACATTTCTCTCAGGTTTTATGAATCTACTCTTGGTATCCTTTTTTGGTTTACCCATTGCTGCAAAGCAATATTTCTTACTGAGTGCCTGTGTTTCTCCTCCCTCTTTTATTACAAACTGCTCTCCAGAAATGATCTAATAGCTGCTAAATGTATTTTTCTTTTATCAATACATAAGTAAGGTAATTTGACTTATTCTCATATTTATTCAACAAAAATTCATTGAATAATATTCTATTTTAGGCTCTGGCATAGCTAGACATATCTAGCTCTTGTCCTTATGAAGTACAGCATTGGGAATAGGATGAGCATTCATTCTTTATGTAAGGTAGATAGAGTTTTTGTGATCTCCCAAATGTCTCAAAGTTAGTGCATGGAAGAGCCAGTATGTAAATATATGCCTCTATGATTCTAAATCCCATACCCTTCACCATATTCTCATGAGGTGGCAAGGGGATATTTCTAAGTTAAAATTCATTCAATTCGTAGAGAAGCTATTAATTTTACAAATGGAATTGAATATTGGACAGCAGGTCTTACCTAAATCAAAACCATTGCATACCACATAAGCTTGTCTCTCTTCAGTGCAATTTAGAATGCTTGGGGTTATTAATTTATTTTTCTGAATGTTTATGTAACATTTTTTACCATATTCCTTTAGGCTATAAAATGCCTCAGTAGAGATTTGTCTGTTGCTAAAGGCAAGGAACACGGGAGCTGGTTCCAGGCATAGTTATAAAATAAATATATATTTTTTCCAAGAAGAAAAATAGCCAGGAGAAAGCCATTTTCCTAAATGGGATATGTTGAGATTTATTTTTTCAATTATGATTAATTGTGGCACCAAACTAAGATTATTGTTTTGTACATCTAAAATATATTTTTAAAATCCAAAATAAGTCTGTAAAAAAATATTGAAGCTAGCAGATCTCATATAAATTCCTAGGACCCAACACAGAATTCATTTCAAGGCTGACCATTTGCAGATCATCTTAATATATATATTTACTCACTTATTGATATGCAAAATACCCTGTCACAAGTACAGTTGTTGGTTTATCTAGCATATGCTATACAACTTCTTTGAAGAACAAGCCACTTGACTTCATATTTGAAAATGTTAAAGAAGAACTATACTCCATAGTGTTTATTCTGCAAAACAGCATCTTTGGAAAAAGGATCAACTCAGAATGAACTTGCATTTTCTTTCTTTGTGTTGTCAAGGAAATGTCTCAATGTTAGATCAATTTTATCCTCATTAAATCAATTCCAGAATGAGGTTTTTAAAAGTGGTTGGCTACAGAAGTGTATTTTCATTTGTTACACTCTGCTGAAAAGGCATTGCCGTAGTGTGTTTTGACTGTTTTAAAAATTCTCAGGACTTGAATGGCTGGTCATTGTTGTTATGTCTTATTTAAACTCTCAACAACCTGTCAGAAAAGGGTATAATGGATAGTCAAAATATAAAACATACTAAACATTTTAAAGTAGAGAGAGTCTTAAGCTGCTTGTGTGTGTGTGTGTGTGTGTGTGTGTGTGCACGCATGTGTGTTTAAACAATCTAGATTGTGCATTTAAATCTCAATACTTCATTTTGGGAAGAAAAAGTCTAAATGGAATAGGAAATGACACAACATAAAAATACTTCCATGAAAATAAACATAACTGGAGAGAGTAAACTGATGTTTGAGACCAAAACTTACCATTTTATTTGGAAGCAAGGATGTATCTCTTCTTGAGAAATAGTTTACCGTCAGTCTACATTCTCCTTGATGTTTCTAATGATATTTTCCACCATTCAAATATGGAAGAAATCTATTAACTTTTAAAACAAAAGGAAATCAAAACCATTTTCCCAAACAGATAGTAGTTGACAGTAGATATTGCACTTTTACTTACTAATTTATTTATTTATGACAAATTGTGAGTGGGGACAATTTTCAAATTCTATCGGCTATTAATTTAACTCCTGATTTTTCTCTTAAAATTAGGCTATTTATCAAAAAAAAACTTCACATTTTCCTATGGATAATAATTAAGACTAACTTCCTCCATAGTTAAATATCAGTTATTTAACTCAATGTCTTTTAATAGGAAGGTTTAGCCTCAGTATTTTTCTACTCATTCAGCATTTATGAGAAAAACATTCATTTTTACAAATGCTGGAAGAAATGAAGCCAATGCCTTAAATTGTTAATATTGATAAAAATTGTACACAGCCACAGCATATGCCCCTTGCCATTCACAAAACATATGCTAATTGGAAGTAAATATCATCCATCCATGACTAGACTTGCAAACTTTAAACTGTTTTATAAATAACAAAATGTGCCTTTTCCTTATAGAGCAGAAAGAAGAAAAATCACTAGTGGCTCTGTGAATGCATTAATCGATACCCTATTATTTATTTGACTAAACAGAAGTTATGTTTTTAGTGTTATTGAATCAATAAGAAGAAATGTAGGTAAGAAATGAAGAAAGAATCTTGGATATAATTTCTCAATGAATTTCATATTCATTAAGGAAAGCATGTACTTAAATATAAAAACCACATTTATTCATTGTAATTATTTATTGATTCTCAAGTTTACTAAACTGGTTTGTCAAATAAAAATGTTTCTGAATACTCATAATTTTTACTGAAGTACAGAAGCTCAAAGAAGTCAAATGACCTAAAAAAAATAAATAAATAAGTAAGTTCTGAGTTCCCGGTATCTTCATATTATATATAGTTGAACAACTTTGGACAAAGCTGAATGTCATTATGTCTGTATCTAAGAATAAGATGACTTTTTGGTCTAATGGTGCTCTCCTTTAGTGCTTCTTTCCTCACATCTGGTCGCCAAAGAGTCGTTCCGTCACCCTGCAGCCTGCTAATGAGATCCCCCATTTAATTAATACCATAAGAATTTTAATTCTGACTGAATCAATTTAACGTGATGTGATTTTGTCAGCTCTATTCCCCAAGTAAAAAGTGAGCCTGATGCTTATTACATACATCATTTCACGGGCCCTGCATTCCCTGCTGACTTAAACAAATTCTAATTAAGACTAATTAAAGCATCATTTATGAAAGCGCTTGTGATAGCTATGCAAACATTCTGGGTGGGTATGCTTTGCATAATAATTATCCTAGTTAATATTAAGGCTAGGTCCTTGGCAATTAGGTCTTTGAAACAGAGAGTTATTCTGAATTTAGTCCTTTTCAGTGTGAGCAATTAATAAAAAAAGAAAGTGCTAAATTTATGTAGTGGCTTTATTAACAAAATAAATTTAGAAGTAGTAGTAATGTTTGCATTTTTTAAACTAAGCATAATTCTTAACCCAGGTGACAGTTATTAAAATAAAAAGATGCAATTTTTTGATCTGGTAAATTTAATATAGTCATCCAAGAAAAAGAAAACTTTATAAGTTGCAGTCAGATGTTTTTATAAACCTTATTTAGCTTCTAAAGCATATTACTTAAATATGCAGATGTCTATAAAGTCATAGACATCTGAAGCAGTATTTTATTTTAAAATTTAGACTTTTAAGTAACATTTAAAAAATTTGATGAGAACTCAAAATGTTATTAAAGCAGATTAAATTCTTTGATTTTATAATGACTTGATAGGCCTAATATGCAAGAAAATGCTTCCTTACACCTGCTGAGTTTAGTGAAATTAAAAATTCTTACAGCATTCATAGTTAGCTTTCCCTTTGTTTTTAAAATGTCTATTATACTGTCAGTATTCATTGTGCAGCAAAAGCGAAATGTACTAGAATGATGTAGGAACTGCTTGCCTTTCAAACTCTTACATACTTTTTTTCTAGGATTTTACTAGAAAAAAGTATATAGGCAGGGTCAAGTGAAGTTGGAGGTTTCAAGAGAAAAAAGAAAATGTGACTCCTTTATTAAATGAGTAAAAGAGATTGATAATAGAAGGCACCAAAAAAAAAAAATCTAAAAGACTTCTTTCCTTCCATCTTTACAAATACAGTGACTGATGAATTTAGGACAGGAAACTCAGAGGTAGGAAACTATTAAAATAGCCTGAGGTATTAAAAATATAGAACTGATTGGCTTTTATCCTGTATCATTAAAAACAGGAGTTTCTCACAAAGTCCTATCTTTGAACACTTATGGGTTAAGAATAATGGAAACTGAGAAAGAAATTCTATATTTTAGTATGTAAAAAATCAGGGAACCTCTCTAAATTTCTATTGCCCACATATTTCAAAACCTGCAGTAAACCTCTATGAGAGCAATAAAATACCATAGAGAGCAACAGATAAACAGACTGAACTGTCTCCAATGATTTTGTGGGACAAACCTGATAGTACAAAGTAATGACATATAACTAGTACACATGATCACATTGTACACAAAATTGCCTTTAAAAATATGACCTGATTCTGCAGCTCTAAGGACAGTACCAAAAGGTCATGGCAGGCTGTGCCCAGGCAGTGGGGTCATTGAACTACTTTAACTTTTTTATCAGTTAGCTGGATGTAGAAGTGGGCTCATTTAATTGGCAAAAAGCATGAAGTGAGAAGGGTTATTATTTTAATACCTTGAGAAAGTCTCCAAAATTGTACCTAATATAATAAAGCTTGTTGGGAATACTTCCATAGCCTAAACTAGTGAAAAACAAACTGTATAAGACAGAGGTATTAAAAAGTTTCAAGAAATTATAGTGAATAAGAGTTTAATCATGATTCAATTTAGCAGTAGGTTTTCCTAAATCCAGCATGATTCTGTATATATAAATCCTATATAAACAAAACTATATCATATAAAAATCATGATAAAAGCTTTCCTTCAAATAAAAGTACAAATGATCAGTATAACTAAAGAGAGATGGGGAAATGATCATTGAGGGAAAGTTATTTAGGATAAGTGATTCAATTCCATTTAACAAAGAATTACTGAGTGTCTTTTCACAACCAGGCTCTTAAGGACGACTGAGGGAGATATAATCATGGCTTTCTGTTTTAGTAATTTCTTTTTATTTGTTGTTAAGAAGTCTCTAAGACTCAGACAAATAATTAAATGATAAATCACAGAGATTTCTTCTGAAAACAAGGGCAGAATGTTTGGGAAACTTCTCTCCAAGAGTGGTGAAAGAAATAGCTCCTGGATAGGCAAAAGGATTATGGGCTTGTCAGACAATCTAAGTCTGGGCGGAAAGATGAGGACAATTCTTGCCCAAATTGAACAACTGATGAAGTAGGAAGTGGGGAGGGGTAAAACTTTTTAAGAGTCCTTACACAGATGGCAATCTCTACAATCATATAGGAGAGAACAAAAATAAATAGAAAAAAAAAACTCTAGGGGGGATTAGGCGAGAAAATAAAATACAATAAAATAGACTTGAAAAGGACCTTAAAAACTATTTGCTACCTCCCCAACAGGTGAACTTTAAACCAGGGTAGGTAAGTGTGGCTTTCTTGCCAGTGAGTATCCCTTTAAGGCAGTTGTCTGTAGCCTTCTATGAGGGTCAAGTTTTCTTTCCCTCATACTGTTATCCCTTCCTTCCTTCCTTCCTTCCTTCCTTCCTTCCTTCCTTCCTTCCTTCCTTCCTTCCTTCCTTCCTTCCTTCTTTCCTTTCTTCCTTCCTTCCTTGCTTCTTTCCTTCCTTCATTTATTTATCTCTCTTCTTCCTTCTTTTTCTAATATAGGAGAATGCTCTGTCCATGAGAACTTCTCTATAATGAAGCAGGTAACCAAAAAACTATCATCTAAAACAGTGATTCTCAAACTTGAGCATGAGTCCCAATCAACCGAAGGGCTAGTTAAAACACACCCATTGCTGGCCCTACACACAGAATTTCTGATTCAGCGAGTAGACCCCACTACCCAGAATCTGCCTGAGAATCTGCCCCTCTTATGTGTAGTGGAAATTGCCGATTCTGGACCACAATTTTGAGAACCAATGCTCTGCCCAAAGTTCAAAGATCCCACAGTCTGAGTACTGAAATAAAAAATGTAACCACTAGTTTGAACAACTGCAATCTTTACATTAAATATCACTGATATTCAGACGGTAAATATCTATGTCGCCTTATCAGTTTTTATCAGATGGTATCTGTGTCAATTATCTTATGCCCAGATCAAATTAAAAGTTTTGAACATCACCCCTGAATATTATCCATGAAATGTTCACAGATTTCAAATTCGATGGCAAAATTATTTTTGCTGAGAAGAAAATCAGAAAGATTTAAAGCTTAATCTAAATATTTCATTTTATAGTTGAGTAAGAGTTGAACTTTCAATCATAACATATCTAATTAGCAACTACTAACAGCTGCTTAAAAATATTTCAAAATACTCACAGAGTCAAAATTTCATATGGTACTTTAAATCTCAATTGTTAAGGACAGTGGATATAAATACAATAACATTTGAGAAAAACATGTTGTCCAGTTCAGCCATTGTGAACACCAGGACCTTTATTATTACTCTTTTGGGGAGAAAAAATGAAGAACTTGCCTTACATTTAGGGTATAAAAAACTTCATAGTAAGGAAGCTCTTAAAACATTGCATGGTGTTACCAAAAACAGCTGTAGAATCTTCTGGGTTTATAACTTTTGAAGTAGTATTGCTTCTTTCTGCTTTGCTAAGTACTACCTTGCTTGGAGCAGATGAAAAGACTGCTTAGAGGTTGGAGATTCCATTACAACCTTATATATACAGACATTTTAATTACCACAAATAAGTTATTAGGATCTCAGGCTGATTTTTAGTATATGTCATTACTAGATATGGCATTTTAAACCCAGTTAAGATTTATAAAATATTAAAATGAATTAGAGATGGTAACTGGATCATTTAGTGAAAGGAGAAATGGCAACCCTGTGTTAGTTGTAGGCAACCCAGCACCACCCACCCCACATTAAGAAGGAATAGAAAATATCTACCCCTATATCAATATATCACATAGTTGAACAAATTCACTATACAAAGGAGAAAACTAAAGCTGAGAGGTTAAGTGCCATGCCTGAGACTACACAGAGTTAGATAAAAATTAAATTTTTCTAAAACAAGGCAGTGATTTTTCCACTGTCATCTCACTGCCTCCATACTAACCACTGATGAAAATGGATTAAAAACTGACCATCGAGGCTGATGTTTCTAGAGTGGAAATTTTGTCTCTCAGTGTTCTGACTTTTCTACATAACTGCCTGCAGGAACATGAGTTCTGTTTTATACTATATTTGAACTGCTCATTTTGGACAAAGCTACTGTGTACAAATCTGAGTGTTGTCAAGTAGTGTTGACTTGTTGGGAGATTAAGAACGAACTAGCTAACGGGCTTGTGCTTCTGATTTACCCCACCCACCACCCACCCCGTAAGAAGGGGATGTATTGGCAGTTATGGAAAGAAGGAGCAATAGCCAGAATCAGAGAGTGTCATGCTCCACGGAAGCCTCTAAGAAACTGAGTGACAAGAGATTGGGAAGAGAATTTTTGTTTGTTTTCTTTTAGAGCACACAAGGTTTGTATGGATTTAATTTGATCAAGTGAAAAGCCTATAAAGAGAAAGAGGTGAAATGAGGTTTCAGCAGCTATATCCTCCAGTGACTAATAACTGGCAGTGGCAACTGGGGCCTAAGTGGAAGTCAGCAAGTTGGGCAGGGATTTAACTCACACCCCAAAGGGAAGGTCTATATATGGGTTGTTTGTTCAAATAACAGTTTAGCCTGGGAGTTTAATACAAGGTATTCAAGTAAAATAAAAAGTAAACTCCACTAGGCAAGGCAGCAAGATCAGGAAGGAATTTGGCTTGATGATGGACATTTTCAAAGCTAGTGGGAGGAAATAGTACGCATGTCATCTTCCTGTCCTAACAGAAAGGGTCAACACTGGATTTTGCAGAAATCAATCACAGTGCTTGTGAGTGCTCCTTTGTTTTAGCCACCTCTCTCATGGTCTCCTCCTTCATCAGAGGAAGACCAGAAGCCAGATCGGAGAGCGTTATAAACTTCAATTCACTGATTGTTAACTTTGAAGTTAAAAATGGAGTGCGGGAGGCAGTGTGAGGGCAGGAGGTGGAACTTTCTAAATGGGGTTTAGGGAGCTACCTGTGAATTTCATGCAGTCGTTCTCTACCTGATCGTCAATATAATGGAAAGGTGAAAGTTAGTTTATTCACTCACAAGAATACGTAAAATTCAGTGTCTGCCCGTCACTTGTATCTCTACATAGGGCATGTAAATAAATAGTGCAGATGGAAATAAAATTATTTAATTACTGAATATTTAAAAGATGAACCAAAAATCAAAATATAAATATGCATTGTATAAACAGAGAAATTTAGAAATCCATGTTAATTGTATCTAGTTAATTTTTAACAGCTTCTTGGTATATTAGCTTTCTAGGTTGTACTCTGTTCCTTTCTGTATTACTCTATTGACAGGCAGCTGGTGCAGTAATAAAACTGCTATTCCCAGATCTGCCAAGGGCTCAGAGAGAGATGAGTACAAGACAGCTATCTACCCACTCACCATTTAACGTGTACCATTTCCTACTGAACATGCAGATGGCATGGCGGTCCCAGATTTCATTTGAGTTAATCTAATCCCTCCACTGCTCCCACTAGAAAGGAGGGCATTAGCAGCCATATGTCAACCAGATTTGTCAGATTATTCATTACAATTAATTGCTGTTCTCACTTAAGGCCTTTAAGGCTGTGAATTGCTCTGAATTCTATTGCAAACACAAAATTATGAGTAAAAGACTTTAGCCCTGTCATTCAAATTTCATGCTGACCTTTATCAGCTTTTGGCTTTTCCATGGGTGCTGGGCTGAAAGCTTTCTAATTGGTGTTCCATTTCTTCCTCACTACAGGTAAGCTGTCGGCCTAGGCAATAAGTATGACCAGAAAGACAAGAGGAAAAACTCTTAGGTCCCAGCAGACAGTATTTAACTGCCAACTAATAATACATTAGGAGGGTAATGAAACGAGCTAGATGTCATAATGACCCAGTATACTAATTAAGCCTCTAAATACTGCAGGTTTTTAAGACATTTTCTGTCTTAGAAAGGCTTATTTTTGGAACCAAATTTCTTTTTACATTGTTTCATTATTCAAACTCTTTTGTAAGTTATTACGGATGATCATTAGAAATTAACCAAATTAATACCCACGCCTTCACATAGTGGGGAAGTCAGGTTTCAGGCTCCAGCATGCTGGACTCCTTCAATGGCATCATTTTAATGTATTCTCCAACCAAGGAAATTTTGAGACTTCTCAGCTCTACAAAAGTTGTTATTGAATTTATTTTATTTACTGTTATTTAATACCATAATTTGTAATTAGAAGCACTTCGTTGCACATGTTCTTTTGATTTGCAAGGTGCTATTGAATCTGTTTGGTTATGGATGAGTCCTCTTCTCTATAAACTCAACCAAAGTGATGGTGAGATAGAATCAGTACTGCTTGATTAGATGATCATCAGAGGAACCTTGATTGCCAAGAAGTGTCTGTCATTGAGATTATTAAGCCACAGTGGGGCTGCCTTGATTAATACTTTGTTTGCAACTTCAGACCAGTGATTTTGTCAGATGTTACATAAATCTTGACACGAAGGTTTTATTAAGGATCTTTTAAGCAGAAGCTGACAGTTGAAACTTCTGCTATAATTTTCTTATTTACATTTAAAGTCCTTGTTTGTAGAATAACTTAAGGTAATACCTTGGGTGGGGATAAAATGGGAAGGAGGAAATTATTTTTTTTCCTGATTGTTATGGAGATACTAGTAAAAGCCAAAAGAAATTCTTAACACTCCAATGCTGGAAGAGTCGTGTATGAATATATGAAATGTATGAATGAAAGCATGAGGTTGGCAATATTCTCTACAACTAGAATAATAATTTAATGTTTCCTTAATGCAAATGTTTATAAATTAATGAAAAACAATTATAGCAGTTAAATCAGGTCTTCATTGAAATATACTGTTTATTGTTCTTTTTATTGAACATGAAGATTTTCAAATGTTAATGCAGGTCAACCAAAAGGCCAAGGATATAGTCATTGGCCTATAAAGCTATAATTAATACATTTTCCCTCTAAATGGGAAATAAGAGTATTCTTGTTCTCTTAAACCTCTATTTTGATGAAACACCATCTTTGTTCAGTTTTTAAAACTCTGAACATGATTTAGAGAAGTTTATACAAGATGACTCTTATGCTATGGTTAGATTTCTCTTAATTTTAAAATCAAAGACACTGTATAAAATAGAAAACATTTGATTTACATAAAGATACATAAGTTTACATCTTTCATTGATATATAAAAAGAAAATACCTATTTCTACAAATTAACATTCTAGAGAAATGGTTACTCGGTTTTCAAATGACAGATTACCTTCTCTAACTAGCTATTATGTCACTAAATAGTTTTATATTTAGAACTTGTTTTTTTCAACAATAGGATTTCCTTATTGAAATAAACTGAATGATGATGTGACTGCTTGAACAAGCTTTGATATCAGATGGCTGCCATATCAAGAAAAAGTCAGGCTCTGTATTGAAGCAAAAGGACAAGTACAAGATGGAAAAGGAAGAAATAATGATACAAAGGACAAATGAGGAGATAGTCGCAAGCAGCAATGGCAGAACTTGACTATTGAGAGAAAGTATAAGGGAAAACAGTGATCCCAGAAATGTCAAATAGGACTAATATTTCAAACTGTGGTCAAGCTTCAACTTAACTGGTTCAACCCTGACCTTTGCTACTATTAATCACAACCAAATGACATGGGCAGGTTATATCACTTCACTGAACCTCATTACTTCATCTATATTAATGAGACAGTTGGAATACTAATTTTTTTATATCCTAAGTTTGATGCTAAAAGTTATAAAATGCAAAGGAAAACCAAAAACAAGTATAAAACTTATCCAGAGGCACAAAAATCTGCACATCAAAGATAGAAAAATTTTAGACAAGTTGGTCTATTTTCATTTGTTTATGAGAGTTTGCTTGAAGTGGAAATAAAATGAAGTTAGAAATAATGAAGTTAGAACTTTTCTTCCAAAATATCTAAACTCGTTGTTTTCTTTCTGCAGGGGCAGGTCAAACTAAACCATAGCTGATTAAAGTTTTTATTTTTGTTTTTGTTTTAGTGGTAGCTGATGAAACACTAAATAGCTCTCACCAGCAGTAGAAATCAGCAATATTAAGGTCTATATTACAAAATTTGACTTAGCCTTGTTAAACGAAGGACAAATCTGTGGAGGCAACATATCTAAGAACTTAGATTTTTAAAAGGGTAGTTATGCCCATTTACCTATCACATGGGTGAACCCATATTCTTTTTCTGGGATTGAACCAGTTCATTTAATCAATACTTAATGAGCAAATAACTGTATAGGAGCTGTTCGTTTGTTAGTTTGTTTGTTTTGAGATTAAGCTGTAGTCTACATAGTATTTGGGATAACCTGATGTATGATTTCTAACATCAAAAAATAAAATAAAATTTTAGATCGACCTGGAACTAAATAAGAATTCAAAGCAAATGTTGTAAATGTTGACTTTAAGATAATTTTTAAAGGCTAAAAGAGTTATTAAATATAACATTATTAAGAAACATCTTTCGTTAAGAAAAAAATGTTTCAGATATAAACAAAAGTAATCAAAGCAGACTATATATTGGAATTCACATTACAGTTAATCCTTCAACAACAGAGGGGTGGGAGGCCCCCTCCAACCATGCAATCAAAAATTCCCCTATAACTTAAGTCAGCCCTCCACATAGCGGATTACCAACCATGGTTAGAAAATACTACATTACCTTTGCATACAAATACGCATGGGAAAATACTGGAACTACATATATATCCAAATGTTAACAGCATTTTCTTTGAAAAGTTTTTGGTGTATATTTTCTAGAAATTCTGCATTTGACATAAATTTTGGTCTGTATTTTCTAGAAATTCTGCATTTGATATATATTACTCTCTTAATCAGAGGGAAATGTTAAGAGCTGTAGGAAATTCAAAAGATGGACAGAGAATTTGGAAATTCAATAGTTGGAAAAAATTCATGAGGAAAATTTAATTCAATCTGAACTTTGATGAACAAATGCATGTTTTGGGGGGTGGAAGGAATCACATGAATGACACCCAGGTAAGAAAGCATCGGGCTTGTCTGAGGAATGGCACAGAGTCTGTGTAGCTGGTGCATAGGCTGAATTAAGGGAAAAGTGTGAGATGGGATACTGGCAAGTTACTTTGGAGTCAGGTTATGGGTAGCCTTCAAAGCCATGCTAAGGATTGTACCTGATTATGGTGACAGAGGGCCAGGGGGCAGAGAACACTGACAGTTCATGAGAAAGGGGCTCACATGAGCATAGCAATCTAGAGAAGTGTCTCTTGACAGTAGCCTATGATCCTAATGGGAAGCAGAAAAATGTTTCAAGAAGCCTTGCAAAGATTTTTCAAGAGGTTTCATGGGCATAATAAGAGTTAGGCTAGGGAGCAAGAGATTTAAAGGACTTTTCAGAGTCGAAATGATTAAGATTTGTTACCTGACTGGCTCTAAAGATGTCTGGGAGGCTGGGCTCTAGGAAGACTGTTAGGGTTTAAGGGCATGGTGGCTGGCAAGGGAGTCAACTGATGGAGCCTGATATCAACCCATGAGTTTAAACTTCATATGAATGCTCTTAAGAACATGAAAGAACTTACCTTTCCACCCTATGCACAAGTACATAGGGTGGAAAATATAAATATAAGGGCAAAATTCTGGAGAATTTCTTATTTAAAGAGCAAGAAGAAAAAGACATGGCTTTGAGAAAGCAGACAATTCAGAAGTTTTGTCTCATAAGAGAAAGAAAGGAGAATATTTCAAAAGAAAAATGAGTGGCAGCAAGGTTAAGAAGCTTCGAAGTAATTGGGAAAGAGTGTTGAGGGTTTCAGCTTCATTTCCACCTCTCTGTTTGTCCCACTCCCAGCTTTTGAAGCTACTCCTGGGGCAATTGTAACACACCCCCAAAACTTTCCTTATACAAAGGAATATTTTAGAGGAGACAAGAATAAAGAAACAAAATCCTGCCCTGGGATCTATTTAGCTGAGAAACATTGCATTTTAAACCTAGAAGGACCTTCAGGATCATTTAGTGCAAATTCCTTACATCATAGACCAAAAAAAAAAAAAAAAAAATGTGAGGCTACCACCAGATTATGTCTTGCTCATGGTCTCAAAATCTCAGAACCCTAGAACGTATCTTAATTCTTGTTGAACCAGCACTGCACTGACAGCAGCCTTAGCTAGTTTCTTGTAAAAAGGAGAACCACAGGAGTTTATGAGGAAGAGTTCTGAGTCATTCTGTTTGACGGTCTTTTGCCTGTATCTAAGGCCTTACTCACCCTTAAAGTAGACTTATCCTTAGTAAAGACCATCCTTTTGTCTACCAATTAGTATTCAGGTTTTATTTTAATTTGTTTTTCTTTGTTTTATAATTCACAGATAAAATATAGAAAAATATATTTTTATTTTAAAAAAAAATGCTATATAGACAAGAAAGAACACAGGAAGGAGAAATGGGATAGAGTGTGAGTACATATCGAAACATTACCTGAAATAGAACTATCTGAACTGGGAGACATGAAAGATAAAAGAAAATAGGTGAAAAGAGCATCTTTAAGGGCTCCATGCAGGAAAAGACATAGGAAGCTGAACTGGTTGAGAAGAAGGTCACATGGTCACAGTGTCCTCAGCAGTCAGAAGATACGGTCCTGTACCCAGGACATTGCTCTCTGGAGAGAAGAGTTGGATAGAAATTGGAAGCAGCCTCCCTGTGAATTGGAGAAGGAAGGCAGTGTCCAAATGGTCATTCCCATACAATTGACCATGATATAATTAATTTGGAGAGTAGCTGTTTTATGAAAATTAAGGTGATATTATCTATTAAGGACTGAATGTTTGTATCCCCTCAAAATGTATATGTAAAGCTGTAAGCCATTAATATGGCTGTATTTGGAGATGGGACCTCTCAGGAAGTAATTAAAGTTAGTTGTGATCATGAGAATTTGGTTGTGATCTGATAAGATTAGTATCCTTATAAGAGGAGTTACCAAAGAAATCATGAGAGCACACAGTGAAAAAGCAGCTATCTGAAACCCAAGGGGAAAGCCCTCATTGGACACCTCGATCAACCCTGCCAACACCTTGATCTTAGACTTTCAGTCTCCAAAACTGTGAGGAAAAATAAACTTTCGTATTTTTAGGCCACTCAGTCTGTAATGTTTCGTTAATAGGCAACCCAAGTTAACTAATACACTGTCTATTAAAATTCACCTTGTGAGTAATACAGCATAGTGGCTAAGAATGTAGGCACTGAAGTCAGACTGTTTAAATCCCTGAACCATGACAGGCAAATATTTAACCTCTCAATCCCACAGTTTCCTCATCTGTAAAGTGAGGCAATAGAAGTATTTATTGTGTTGACCAATGTAACAATGGATTGAAATAACGTGTGTAAAGTGCTTACTTAGTACATAACTAAGTACTCAATAAACAGTAGCTCAAAATAATAAAGGAACAAGATTATTTTACCTACTATGATTGTGAATAAAACAAACTACTGTGAGCTTTAAATTAATTATACTTTTACTTTAAAATTTTTTAGTTTATATCTCATTTAGATCACAAAAATTTGAATTTATAATAATTTCTAGTGATGTTATAGAAGCCTTAAAAATTGAAAATTTGACAAATACTGAATTTGGATACTTTCATTATATAGTAGTGTCATGGGGCAGGTTCCTTTTACCCTGCCCTTATTTCAATGAAATCCAACAACATCAAACCTTGAGACGGGCCTTGTGACATCATCACACCACACCAAAACCCTTAAATCTGCTCCTGTTCTCACCACTATGTGATATTTCTAGACATCTCCCCACCTCTTTCATGTAATTCATTGAAAAATAGCTATGACTTAGGACTTGTTGTCATTTAAAAATACATTTTATATTTAGTGAATTTTCTCCTCCAATCTTCAGATTTAAAAAAATTAAATCTAGTTGATTTTGCAGAGCTGTCCCATTTTCCTGGAATTGTCACATATGAAGTGCATGTTAAAAAGCAAAGACTCATATTAACCTTCTTTCTTTCCACGTACCTTAATCAGAAGAGATTTTACTATAAAGCTAATGACTCATAACCCCTCTCATGGGCCACTTTCAAGGATCTAACAGAAGCCCTAGGTATTTTGTATTCATCATTCTGTATTACTTTTCTTAAGAGGGGTTTCCAAATCCCCCCAAACCAAGATCAAGCCCTGCTGTTTGTTGCTATATCCTCTGAGCTTTCAAAATTCAATATTTAAGTAACATTTAAAATTTAAAAGCAATTCCAGTTTAAAAGAAATCAAGCTTCAAGAGAGTAGTCCGTAACAAAACACCTCTGTATATAACTCTCAGCCACCAAATTAAACTATAACAAATATTTCTTTACATACTGACAGTTTCCGACTTTTACGTTAGCACCAGAAGACTTTTTTTCAAATGCGGTTTTATGGAGTGGAACTTTTCTAGTCAAAGAAAGTCAAGAAGAGTTTATTCACTTACCACCCTTTCAACCCCAACCACTGAAGAACCGAATGTGTTCTCTCCTCACAGCACAGTTTGAGAATCACCAATCTAAGCAGTAATACACAGTGGAAGTATAATTGGAGACAGAGAATGAACACCTCACATGATTTTTTTCACAGTATAAGTGCTTTGTCATAGAAAAGTTTACGAGTAAGACTACACAATCTTCATCCCCATATGACAAACAACCATTTTTCTCATGAGTGAGGTATTTATTGCCTAGAGTCAAGGCTCTTTCTTGCCAGTCGATTCTCTCAGGTCTCTTAGGATATGACAGGAATAACTACTTTCAGAGACATTTACATTCTAAAGAGAGATTAATGTTGACTGCTACAAGATATTGAAATCATATGGAAGCATAGTTCAAGATTTAGCAGGTGAGTTTTTTCTTTAATATGGAACCCTAAAAACCTATGCCTTTTAAAAAAATTTTGAATCAAAGTGCAAAACACTCAAAAAAATACTCTTCATTCTCCACATATCACTGTCTTCTTCTAATTACACTTTGAATTTCACCCCTCTTCCAACGATTTCCTATTCCAACTGAATGAGATTTCAAAGGTATCTTCTTGGCTCTAGTTCTAAACATTCAATGGACTTGATTTTCTTTAGGAAACATGCTACATTATTCACACTGCTCTCTTTTTTTACATATGAAATGCAAACTATCAGTTTTTTAATTATGTCGTTTGTTGAGATGTTTCATTATTCTTTGGTGCTCTTAATCTTCAATCATTCTGTTCCCTTTGGAGCAATCGGAGTTCTGGTAACAACACACCTCTAGGTCCTTTTCACTGCCGAAGAAATAAATTTCAACTCAGTGAATATGAGATATATTTGTTTATTAAAAGCACATTATGAGATAGAAAACAGGTCAAGCTTAAAACCGGTTAGCCACATGAAAATGAGGTTATGTACCCCTAAGAGAGATATGGGTTACAGCCAGGGAAGAGGGAGAGCTGTAACCCTGGGGGAGGGGAGGTCTGCATTATATTTGGGAGCCCAGATAGGGTAGTCCCAAAGACATTTCTAGGTGATTGACAAGTGAAGCCACCTTGATTGACACCTGGCTGCTATATAATAACTTTGCCTAGTGCTCATGTGTTTACCCAGAATTCAGTGTGTTATAATTAGATTCATGAACTTCCAAGGCACAGTCATGATATAATATGGTATAATGAGACAGAAGTTATGGGCAGTACCTTCTGCACATGTGTTTGTAGCTGCTTTAGGTCAGCAGTTTTTATGACCTTTGTGCTCTAGGATTTGGGGTAATTTATAACCCTAAGAGGGAGGTATTTCTGGGAGGTCCTTAAGGAAGATCTTCAAGGGAAGTTTCTATGGTTAGAGAGTTGGGCCTTGACTCCTGTCACTCATGACTGACTAACAATTCCTCCATTCACTCAGTAAAAATGTATTTACTGTCTTTCTGCTATACTCTGTATGAGAAACTAGAAGTACAAAAGAGAAATAAGACTAGAGTTTGACCTTGAACAAACTAGGTCCTAGAAACCAATGATCATGCTGGTTGATTCATCTCTGGAATCTTCAAATGTAGCTAGGTATTTAATGATATGTTCAATTACCATGGAGGCATCATTTAAGCAAGATGCATGAAAATTGCATTTCGGTAGAAATTTCTTATATCCATAAATGCGCAGAAATAGGTTCTGTATTTAATTTCCTAATCATTTACTTCTTTAATGTGTCTGTTGTTAAATCAATACCTGGGATAAGTTATTTCCTCCCTACAAGTTAAGTTCCTATAACTAATACATACACTTCTAATCACGAGCTGACTTAAAAATGGCACCTACTTATTCTATACTCTGTAAATTCCCATCTAGAGAACAAAAATCTTACAGTTACTTAGGAAAGGCTGATTGTATTGTTAATAGTGTTTATAGCATCAGCCAAGAAATTAGTGATTTATTACAATACATTCTAAACAAGAATTATGACTAATTTATTTGGGGGGTTCTGTTTGTTCTATTATGGAATAATTCAAACAGGGTTGGGGCCCCAGATCCTCAGCTTCTGTTCTCATTGCTTTCCTTTTTCCCTTAACAACATTCTCAACACAGATTCTACCTCCAAAGGGGATTCCACCTGGTAATATGAGTTTTTAACCCATTAGCATCTCACAGTTACCTCTCTTTTATTTAAAACATTCTTGAGTGCAATGACATTTTTAGCGAGCAGGGCCCAGGCTATCCCTTACTAGCTTTTATGCTAGCCTACATAGGAAGGAAACAGTATAGGAGCCTATACATCTGTTTTGAAAACACCTGGTCTGGGGAGAATACTCACTTTTTATTTATTTTACTCAATGGCTCCCACTCCTACTTTCATCAACCTACACTTCATATACTTTGTGATATACCCGAATGCAGCCTGTCATGGTTACCCAGTGACTGATATTATTAAATATACAAAATCATTTACCAGATGATAAAAGAAGCTACAGTGTCTAAAAAATTTCATATATCTAACGTGTTGTATAAACAGCCTAAATCCCTATACATTTTATAACTTCAGCAGTCTAAAGGTTAAAGCCTGTCAGTTGAATTTCACGAATTCCAGGAAGAAATGGTGAAGTAGCACCAACTCTTCATTGTATACCAGTGATCAAACATCTCCTCATTACACTTCAATATTGTTGCCTCTAAAGGTCACCATTGCTGAACATAATCACACAAAATCAAAACTGCAAACTTTATATATCATGGTGGTAGTAAATAGCTTGGAGGTTTATTTTCTGGTGCCTGAACGACATTCTGAACCCATTTATAAATTCCTGGGAACTGTGGCATGAACCAAACATATTTACAATGCCTGAAAATAGCTTCAATTAAATCAATTTCCTGTTAAAAAAAATTTTTACAATCATTTTAGGTGAAAAAAAACAACTCTTCTATTCACAAAGTAGTTTTTAATTAGTATGTTTAAAATGGATTTTTTCTTCTCTTATCTTCCTGTAAAAATAAAGTTGATAATTATTTGTAAATTGCCCTCAGGACAGGATATCTCAAAGTTGAACTCAAAGGGAAGTCAATAAGTTCATTTAGTAAAGCACTGGTATGTCCAATAAATCACATATGTTCCTCACTTTTTCTATTCATTGATGTTGCTGTGTGTTATATGGGCAGTATGCCACCTAGTAAAATCTATAGCCTCACCTCACCTAAGGCACCATCAGCTCTTATCTGGATTACTAAGCCAGCCTGCCTCCACTCTTACTGTATTCCTTCTCTGTTCAGTAGTCAACATTATTTTTTGAACATATAGCTCATTTTATTTCATTTCCAAGGCTTCCAATTACACATAAATTAAATTCACACTCTTCACC
>CM053503.1:112366908-112439016 GCA_028627145.1 Eidolon dupreanum | reverse complement strand
AGTATGCAACAACCACCACGGAGTATTATTTTAACTATTCAACTAAACATTCAATATTGTATTAGTTTCAGGTGTACAGCATAGTGGTTAGACATTTATATAACTTACAAAATGATTCCCCCAATAAGTCTAGTACCCACTTGACCCCATTAAGAGTTATCACAATATTATCGACTCTATTCCCTATGCTGTACTTTACATACTCATGACTATTTTGTAACTTCCCATTTGTACTTCTTAATCCTTTGAGCTTTTTCATTCTTCACCCAATCCTCCTCCCATCTGGCAACCATCAGTTCATTCTCTGTATCTATGAGTTTGTTTCTGTTTTGCTTGTTTGTTTATTTTGTTCTTTAATTACACATTTAAGTGAAATCGTATGGTATTTCTCTTAGTTTGTCTGATTTATTTTACTTAGCACAGTTCCCTCTAGATCCATCCATGCTGTCACAAATGGCAAGATTTCATTCTTTTTTATGGTTGAGTAATATTCCATTGTATATACGTATGACATCTTTATCCAATTATCTATCGGTAGACACTTAGGTTGCTTCCATATCTTAGCTATGTAAATAATCTACAGTGAACATAGGGATGCATATAACTTTCAAATTAGTGTTTTGAATTTCTTCAAATAAATACCCAGAAGTGGAATTGCTGGATCATATGGTAGTTTTATTTTATTTTATTTTTTTAAGGAAACTCCATATTGTTTTCCATAATGGTTGTACCAATTTACAATCCCACCAACAATGCACAAGAGTTCCCTTTTCTTTCACCAACATTTTTTTTTAATTATTTATTGATAATAGCCATTCTGACAGGTGGGAGGTGATATCTCATCGCAGTTTTATGTTGCATTTTTCTGATGGTTAGTGACATTGAACATCTTTTCATATGTTTATTGGCCATCCATATGTCTTCTTTAAAGAAATGTCTATTTAGGTCAGGTCCTCTACTTATTTTTTAATCGGATTGTTTGTCTTTTTGGTGTTAAGTTCTATAAATTCCACATTTCTCAGTCCTTGGTGTCTCCATTGCATCCAGGACATGTGCAGTTTGCTGCTTCTTAAGCAGACAGGTCTCTAAAACTTGGAATGAAAGAGAATTAAAAATGAGGTAGATGATTAGTTTCTCAAAACTTTTGACTTCTTCATGCACTGATTCTGTTCAACCAAATGACTTAATGCTGAACGATTACATTTCCCACTGCTGCTGAGCATTATTTCATGGAGTTATGTAGTTTTATGTTTCTTCTCTTATTTATGTTTGTTTGGGGAATTTGTGAAATGCTTTTTGATCTGCAATGAGATGAGGGTTTTTTTTATTACAAAATAATGGGACTACATGCTGCATGAACTACCTTTTTCTTTGTTCATTTTGCCCATTTTATTATACTCATTGGTAGCCAATAAATATGTCAACATGCTCTCATGTGAAACCTGTCAGACCTATGAGGCATGACTCCCCATCAATGGATAGAAATATGAAAACAAATTTATCCCTGAAAAGAAATGAATGATAGGTTAAAGTATTCAAATCAGCCAGGAATTGGTAGCAACAATTTTCTTAAATGGCCATATTTAAACAAAGAGCACTTTCTTTTTCTACATTGGAATTATTAAGAAGTCTCAATCTAAAAGAAAATCTGCAAAGTAATTGCTTCTAACTGCAAGGTAAAATGGCTGCTACCACCATCTCCTAGAGTTTAAAGCCCTATTATCTCAATCTTATTATCTCTTTAAATCTCTAAAAAGCAATGACAAAATAGCATCAGTAGTTACAAGCTGCACTATCCAATAAGTAGCCACAAGCTACATACTTAAATTTAATTAAAATCACACTACACATTTTAAGGACTCAATAACCACATGCGGCGAGTAGCTACCATATTGGACAGTGTAAATAAAAAATATTTCCTTCATCAAAGAAAGTTCAGTTGGATAGCACTCTCTAAAGCATCATGTATACACATTTGCCATCATTTTTAGTCTTGGAAAATGTGTTCCACAGTCAAATTGCTAAATGCCACTTGTCTCAACCTGCACCTGTCCAATTTCATAAAGAATTTTAAGAAATCTCTAATTTGAGGTAAATAACTAGTGAGTGGCTGCCTTGTGAAACATAAGAGCCACTTTAACAGTTTAAGGATTCCCAAATATCCTTTGGAAACGATCTAATAATCCCTTTTAGACAATTGTTAGATACATTCATCTTTGTTTTTCTGAATTTCCATGAATTTAGGGAGTAAGCAGTAAACTTGCTTTTCTATTAAATATTATTAAAATCTCCAGTAGTAAGGAACTAAAACATCATGCTTCATTCAGCTACTACCGTATCTTAATTATTTGAGCATTAGGTCCATTTCTCAATCTGAAGACCACCTCTTACACGATAATTCATCATCCTTTTTAAATGCAGAAATCTTTCCTTTCAATGAGGGAGTAAGTGGATTTTTAACAGTCTAAAATGAAATGCTAAGGGCATTGGCAGTTAAGAAGAAGAATATTTTAATACAGGGACAACGGAAGGATAAGAAGATAAATCAGACTTTCTGATCATATGGGTAAGGCTGCTTGTACCACCCCAAAAAAGCTATTTCTCCCAAGGCATATTCACGTTTGTGGACCCAACCTAGTGCTATGCCTCCTTGCACTCTAAAACTTGCACGACGTCACTCTTATAAATAGTAGTTAATGCGGTTATTAACTACCAGTCACTATGGAACAAGATACTGAAGTGCAAATAACAACTATGAAGAGTGGTTTATGCTATCTACATCAAAGAGTATATGTCACTTCAAAGATTAGAGGAAAGCTCTTACTCAGGACCACTCACACAGCAGTGCAGGTTGGATGATGCACACACTTTCAAAGCTTTAGCTCTTCAGCTCTGCTTGCCTGGGAATATACCCAACAATGGTCCTTAAGTGGAAACTGACATTTAAAGAATCTAATTTTAAAGATGAGGCAATTTCAATCTTGACTTGGATAGTTCATTTATATATATACATATATATGTATATATAATTTTTTTTTTACCAACTTAGGTAAGTATTTTCACTCCTAATAACTTTTGCCCTTGCCTAGCAATTTTACTTTTCAGTAGGATTGTGAGATGTAGTGGAGTCACGCACATTTGGATCAAAACCTCGATACCTGCCACTTACTGGTTTGATGATCTCAGGTAAATACCTCAGTTCTTCTGAGACCCCACTTCCCGTTCTGGAAATGTGTGCTCTTTGACCTCAAATGAAATCTCTGAGTAGTAAATGAAATTGCATATGTTGAAAATGCAATATGTACTGCTTTTACTAAAAACAAGTAATTTTTTCAGTTATTTGCACAATATTTCAAAGTTGTAGATAATATTCTTCCTCATTCAAACAGTGTTATTTTTGATCATTTACCATGTATCTAGCACTTGCCAAGTTATCTACATATATTAGGCTCATTTATTATATGCATTTTCAAATGAGGAATCTAAGGTGGAGTGAGATTAAGTAACATGCTTAAACAAAATTTACCCAACACAGAAATATATGTGTTGAAACCAGGAATTTGAACCAAACTTTATAATCCCAAACCATGGTTTACACTACTTCCCAGTAAGTGAAAATACAGTATTTAGATTAGCATATGTGTAAGCAAAATTCCAGGAACCTAATCATTTTTCCCCAATAAGGTAGATGGTATTGTGACAATTAGCATTTACTTCTGATTAATCAAAGAAAGCTTCTCTAGAGGTTAAAGGCACGTGACTTCATAAGATATATGTCTTATACTTATTTCTCCACCAGTTTCACAATGCTTTTTGCCCATGTAATTAATTCATTTTTGTTAAACGTCTCTTAAATCGATATAAAATATTTTCCACTGCTTCTTTTGGGATGATTACTGAAACACATGGATATATGTAGTGTCTAAATTCTTTCAAAATATGAATTTTCTCTGAGAATTGTTTAAAAAATTAAATGTTAAATAATGAAGAATATATATATACATATACAAAAATACAAGGACACATATATACATTTCCATCATAATAATGTATTTTAATTTTTAACAAGTATTGACAGAAACAAAGAATAATTTTCATCTTGGTCAATAGCACTAAATTTAATTTTTTTTTGAAATTTTAATTCCTGTTTTTATGTCAGAGTAGTTTCCTCCTTTTATTTCCTGAAAGAGTATTGGGTTGGTAGTAAATCGACAGCAAAATTAAAATTTGGCCCCTACCTGCCAGAATTCTCACTCTGTAAAGTGATAACTCAAAAAAATAGAAAACTCAAGTTTAATAAAAGTACCACCTTTTTTTTTGTTCATTCTCTCTCTCTTCTCTCTCTCTCTCTCTCTCTCTCTCTCTTTCTTTCCGGGTAGGGAGGGGGCGTTTGGTATTGTCTATCTAACTGTGCTGAAGGCTTTTCTTCACTGAGCAGAAGATTGTAATCATTGTTAAAGTCTCAGGTTTTTGCTTCTCTGCACAAAAATGAAATCAGTGGTGTGTGTAGCTGAATGCATTCCAGATAGCAATAGCATATCATTAGCATATCGGTGACAGCAACAAAAAATACATGAAAACAAAAACATTGCATACAAATGGAGACATGTAAGAGTTTTCTACAAAAGAGAAACTGTTTTTCTTGTTGCTTTTGGAATAAGTCTTTACATTATAGCATGACAGAGCCAAGACTTAAAAACCTGAACACTGTAAAATAAAATAAAAAACTGAAACTGGGAAATACAGATCCTATTCCTACTACGTCACACTGTGTTCCAAAGCATATCATAAACTTCCAGTGCTCCTAACTTCATCATCTACCTGACCAAAGCTAACATTTGTCTTTGTAAAGCATTTAGTAAAGAACACCCAGTGAAGCTGCAGAGTTTGCTTTATAAGTAAGCACGTGGTCCAGCCTATAAGGGATTTTTTTTCTATTTTTACTCCCTATCTCTCAATAAATTAAAACATAAGAAAATTTTTATAACTTGATCTATTAAGATTGGCTAATACTGAAAATAATAGAAATATATATCAATGTAAATATGTATATATAAATATTAATATAATATATAAAATAAACATATTTGTGTACATTTATATGCATGCATGTATGCATGTATGTATGCATGTACGTATTTCTCATTCCTTAGAGCCAAAGACACATATGTTGTTGTCAACAGGGAGTTGTCCTGCACATGGTCATTCACTTAACAATAATCTTTCCATCTGTGGCATCCTCATTTCCTAGAGTCTTATTGTCATCTACACCCGGTAGACAGAAGAGGAAAGAGCATACAGGTGCCCATATGGATATTTTTGCTTGGAGATACCTCTCACATTCCATTGGTCAGAATGAAGTCAATCACCCACATCTAATTGCAAGACAGGCTGTGAAATAGGGTATAGGCTATATTTATAGTCCAGCTGTGTGTGCAGGAAGAAGAGGAAACAGATTTTGGTGAACAGCTAGCAATATCTACCTTATCAGGATTCTATATATCTTGTCTGGCATAAATTATCACAATTCTCTTCTAGCATTTTCTTCAGCAGAAGTAGTTACATTTTTCGCAATGGAAGACACTCAACTGAAAAATTAAATGTGACTCATGCTTTTTGTCACTCCTTTAGAACCATAACAAGTCATTCTGCCCTTCTGCGGTTTGATCCCCATACCACTCTCTCTATAAGAATTTTGAATGCTGTATTTTCAGTGATTTCAAAATCTCACTTTATATAGAATTTCTTCCAAAAATAACATCAAAGAAGAAACTATAATCTGTTTTTGAAAAATATAAGACTCATCTATCTGTACTTCTGACAAATAAACAGGGACTAAGAAAATATTGATCACGTCATATGAAAGCTATAAAAGAAAAACCTTTCTCTAAATGCCATACATACTTCATAACAAACCTTCAACCTGAAACTAAATACATCTTTAAAAATTAGCAGTATTTTCTAGATGTGAGCGTGACCCATTTTAATCAGAACACAGAAGAAATTTTTATAAAGTCAGAATATTTTTGTGCTAGTACAATTCTCCATTAGTTAATTAGACTTTATTTCTGAACCTGTGATGTGTGCTCTAAAAGTTCTAAACTATTCATAAAATATTTGAAGAACAGATTGAGGTTTTATTATTTATAACTCAGTCAAGATACCAAACTGACTAGATTGTAAACCTGCTGATACAGTAGCTTTTCTTCACCACTCTCCAAATTGTTGCTACTCAAGTTTCTAATTTATGTGCAAATTGAATTTGCCTAATGCATACAGTAAGCTCTTTTCTCTTTCTATTTTTTGAGCAATTTTCTATACAGTGTGGTTTAAAACACTTTTTCTTCAAATTATAAAAAGATAATTGTACGAATTAGATTTATTTATTTTCTTTGTTCTCTATATTACGGTTCACATACCCCATCCAGAGCCTGGAGTGATTTCCTACATTGAACTCAATATTTATCAGGAAGCAAAATCTCCTATGCCCCGACCAGATTCAACTGAACTGAGAAATAAATGCAGAACTGCTTTTATGACATGTGTTGAAAGCACAGAAGTCAAGACTTCAGGATTCCGTTTTCAATATTCTAATCTTTTCAGTCAAATGATTGTCATTGTGTCCATTACATTTAAAAGAAAAAACATAATTCCTTTAGAGTGGATTCACTTAGTTTTATCAAACCTTCACTCTTTTAGGCACTCTCTGAAGTATCAAGAATCAAAGGCAAATAAAACGGTTATTGTTCTAGGGGAATGCACAGTGTAGCAGATAAGATGGGCGTGTAAACAAATCACTCTTACACCAACAGTTATCAACCTCTCAGAATTCTAGAAATACTTTTAAATACTATAGTCATTCAGGATATTTGAAAAGATTAAAAGACTCAAAACATGTCAAACATCATTTTCAAAGTGTCACTCCTACTGAATAACAATTCTGTAGGACTCTAGGCAATATTTGATTCTCTCTCTATTTGGTAACTATAGCATTCTGTTGCTGTTTAAATAGACTGCCCTGACCATATTCTCTTACATATTCACTAGAAAAAGTTAGCATACATTCCAGTAAACATGGAAGTCTTTTATGGGACTGAGCCACCTACCTACCAGAAACATGTGCCTTGGATGGTGATGAACATGACAAATACATTTTCATTATGTTTAAACCATTATAAATTTGGGGTTCCGTTTGTTACCACCACCTAAACTACTCTAACTAATACAACATACATAACCTTTCATCCCTACAGTTTTGCTACTTTATTCATCCTTGCCCAAACAAGGAGTCAGAAGAAAGAGGCTAACTAATATTCACCGAATAGCTCTGTTCTCTACCAGGTCATTAAGGGTTTCCTCACAGAAACATCTGCATACTTTTTCCTCACGTCTTCTTAATAATAACCTCCTCATCTACAATCTTGTTCATTTAAAGTTCCTGATCCTCTGGACAAATCATCAGCCAGTGTCCACTAATCAGTGTCCGTTTATTCTTCCATCTCGCCCCTGTATTCCTCCAGAAAAAAAGGACACCTAGAAGTATTGCTTTAACTCTGAACCAGAGAGCCTTTCCCATCCCCACAGTTTTTAAGGGCCATCTGTGTGGGCCTATACTGTTGCCATAGTCCATGCTGGACAGCACCATCTTTAAACTAAGCTGTTTTTTTTCCTCTTTCTGTGAACTTTTTGTAGGACACTACCTATGAGGGCGCAGGATTTATTTGAAGAAGAGGAGGAAGTTCAACGGGAGTAGATAGAATGAGTCTGAGCCATCTACTCTCTCAATTTATTTGCGCTTTTGGGTCCTCTTTGAGCTGCTGATGTGTAGCCAGCCATAGTCCAGGAGGGTCAGCCAGCCTAGAGGCAGAGTCATTATGTTGGACCCACATCATCCTGAAAAGGAAGTTATTTACCTTTCCTGGAACAGACATTCCCCAAAGAGGTTTTTTCCTGACTACTCAAAATTCCTTTGAGCTTATCCCCATTCGCCTACTTACTGAATACCATATTCTCTGTCAAATATATTTTACAATGTTACTTTGACTAATAATTCATTTTATGGTAAAAAAAAAAAAAGGTAGTTGGGCATGTGTTGATAGATTTCACTACATTTAGCATATACTTCATTGTCCAGAGCAGTTGGTGATGGTATAGCCAGCTGGGCGTGATATTTTGTAAAGTCGGGTATTTAGTCTACATAGGATTCTCAGACAAAATAGGGGACATCCAGTTAAATCTGAATTTCAGATAACAAATAAGCTTTTTAGTATACGTCAAGTGTTGCAAGGGACAGATACTAAAAAAGTATTCTATGCTTATGTAAAATTCAAGTTTAACTGGGTTTTCTGTATTTGTATTTGCTAAATCTGGCAATCCTAGTTTTATAAGCTGCAATTCATGTTCTGTGCCATCAACAAATATAAGATGCCATTTCCCACATTATCAGTGTATATGAGCCCAATAACCAAGGAGTGGACATAGGAGGACCACCGATTATACCAAAGAGTACACTAGAAAACAATTGGCTTCCCATCTCCATAACTTTGTTGTTGCTAGTTGAGAGGTTATAAGTTATCAGTGAAGGAATGTTTCCTCCAGAATGCATGATAATGGTTACATTGAACTGAAAGCTGAGGCTCCTCAGGCCAAGAATTCAACAGGTAAATAAGAGAGCTGCTTGTACTTCCTGGTGCTCTCGTTATGTATTACCATGTAACAAACCACCCACAAATCAGAGACTTTGAGAAACACAAACATTTAATTTGTTCAAACATCTTCAATTGGTCAGGCTCAGCAGAGGCATTTTATCTCAGCTCCACTCAGAGTCAGCTAGTCTGGCTCAAAAGCTGGGTGCTAAATCAACTGAAAGCTCAGTTGCTCACATGTCTGGTATTTGATGCTAACTGTAGGCTGGTACCTCTGCTGAGTCTGGGATGTGGTCTTTCCATGTTGTCACTTGGCTTTCTGGCAGGATGGTGGCAGTGTTGCAAGAGATCAAATGTCCTAAGAGAAAACCAGGTGACAACTGTATTGCCTTTTCTAACCTAGCTTTGAAAGTCAGGCAGGGTCACATCCTGCTTACTAAACACAATTTACTAAGTCTGGCCTAAACTTAAGAGAAGAGGAATTAAACTCTACCATTTGATAGGAAAACTAATCAAAAAACTTGAGGGCATTTTTAAATGCACAAAATTTATTGTCTGTCCACAAAGTATTTATACTCTTCCTACACGCAGAATACACTCACCTCTCCTTAATACTCTCCCAAGCTTGTATCTATTATGATAGCAGACTCATATTCTAGGTCCCGAATTTCATCTTCTAAACCAGATCCAGATATAGATGAGGCTTCTAGTTTGTCATTCTTTAAGTATGGCTCCTCCAATACAGTTCCTCTTAATCTGAAGATCTGTAAACTAAAGAGACATGTTATCTGCCCACCACACAGCTAATAAATAATGGAAGAATGTGGGAAGATCATTTTTATAAACCTTCCTGTTCAAAAGAGGGAAATTTTGAGATACTCAAGGGCTTCTAGTTTGCAGCTATTTTAGAGTCCAGCTACGCACAAATTTCCGTAACTTTGGTTAGGGCTAGGTTCTAATGGCTAGAAATGATTCTTCAAGGTTATTGGCTCTGCCCTCTGAACCTGCAGTTTACCCTTTAAATCATCATGCCTTTTCCATAAGAAATTGCCAGTGTTTGTAGCTAAGTAGATTCTCCAACCTGTTTCTCCAGCCCATAGTAGTTCAGAGGTCAAAGTCTTTAATTTTGTGTTGTCTCTGTCTCTTTCAGTCCAAGTTCGTGGTGTTTGTGCCAAAACAATTTTCTTAACTGCTTTGTGACTATCTTTGAGTTTCATTGGGTTCATTCTATTAGATAAAAGTCACACTTATAAATCCCTTAGAGGTAAGCCATTCTCTAAACTGGGCTTGATTTAAGGCTATAGTGAGAAGACACCATGAAGATTCTTGGAAGCTCTATTTTTTATTGGAAAGAATCTGTGAGGCATGACTGTAATATCAATAGAGGGACTTTTGTCTGTTTGAGGTACCAAATTAAATCTTCTTCAAGTTTTATCAAAGGTTTTAAACTCATACTCTAGGCTTAATCTTGAGACTATGTTCCTGATAGGAACCAGGATTTCATATCTACCCAGAAGCTTTTTTCTTTTCTTTTTTTTTTTTAATTTAGCATTATTTGCATCAGGAAAGACTGGAAATAAAAAGCCGTTTTTGTTTCTCAAATGAAGCAAATTCAGGATCCCCAAGATTTCGTTCTTTCAACTTATCTCTCCTAATGTTTTACTATAGGCAGCTAGAAGAAGTCAGGGAATACCTTTAATACTATGCCTAAAATTATCACTAGCTAGATCATCCATGTCACTGCGTATAAGGGTGATAGTATTGCTAAGCTTTCCATCACATCAGAGCAAGCATTGCCTTTTTTCCAGCTTGCAATAAAATTTTCCTCACTTTCTATTAAGGCTTCACTAAGAGCCCTTTCATGGGCCATCAGCCTTCCGCTAACAATCTCTTAAATATGCTTAAGCTTTCACTAACATTACCCTCCTGGACCTTTCAGATTCTACTCATAACCCAATTCCAAAGCCACTGCCACATATTTTAACTTCGTGTTATGGCAGCAACCTATTTCCAAGTTCTAAAACATGTCTTCTATCACTGAATAATAAACCATCTCAAAACTTAGTAGTATAAAATAACAAACAATATTTATTTTGCTCAGAAATCTGAAATCTGAGCAGGGCTCAGCTAGGATATCTGTCTCTGCACTAGTCAGTATCAGTGTGGCTCAAAGACTGAAGGTGGAAATTCAGGTGGAAGCCACATCACCTTTTTAATTTATATGTCATTTCTGCAATATTCTATGCTTAAAAGTGAGTCATTAAAGCCAGCCCCTATTCAAAGAGTGTAGAACTAGACTTTGTTACTTAAAAGAAGAATTTGTAGGCATTTAAAAACCACCACAGGTGGGAAGACTGATTCTAATTATCAAGGGGAAACCTAGTCATTGCTACATAATGGAGAAGAAAGGAATATATGAAAAAAAAAAAATAACCAGGAGTTTCTCTGGCATGTCTATTAATATTTTGATAGCCAGCAAGGAAATTAATAGATGTTACATCAATCTAATGGCAAAGATACTTCCAGAGCGAATAGTTAGATAAAACCATTAGGTAGAAAATACAAACCACTTTAAGTGTTGGCAGAAAGCAAAGGAAACATGAAGAAGAGGAGAAATAAAGTTTTAAATATTAACTATGGCTCGTGAGTAGTTGCATAAAGGCTTCTTCCTCATAAATATATATTTATATGTATTTAATTTTTTTTTCTCCCTATAATTCCTCCTTTGTCATACAATTTTATATGAGGCATGTCATTGTTGGTTAACTTTATACTTTAGTTTTTAGGTCACAGAATATTAAGCTGTAACCGTAATTGGCCTAGAAGAGTTAATATAACTACTGATATTCTCCTTTTGAAAATATCAATAGCATTGATAAATCTCTAGCCACACAAACCAAAAAAAAAAAATTACTAATTACTAATACAACAAATGGAAGAGGAGCCATCATCACTGATTCCATGGATATTAAAAGGATAATAAAGGAATATTATGAATATAATATTATGATTATCAAATCTTAAATTTGATAACTTAGATAATGGACAAATTTCTTAAAAGACATAATCTATCAAAACTCAGACAAGGATAAATAGTAATCCAAATAGGACTATATTTATTAAGGAAATTGAATTAACAAGTAAGAAACTTCCAAAACAGAAAGCACCAAGCCCAGATGGTTTCACAGGTGAATTCTAACAAATATTTACTGAAGAATAACACCAATTCTCTGCAAATCTCTTCCAGAAAATAGAAGCAAAGGGAACACTCTCAGTATTTTCTTAAAACCAGACAAAGATAAATAATAAAGGAAAATTACAAACCAAAAACTCTCATGAACACAGGCGCAGAAATCTTTTTTTAAAAAAGACAATTGAATTCAGCAATGTATGGAAATGAATCAGACACCACAACCAAGTGAGATTTATTCCAGGTATGCAAGGCTAATTCAACTGATGTGATCAGTTTATTTAATCAATCACAACAACAACTGAAAAGAAAAATTATATGATCGTATCAATAGATACGAAAAAAGCATTTGGAATACTTCAACATTGATTCATGATAAAATTTCTCAGCTAACTAGAAATAGAGTAGTAAATTCTCAACTTGATAAAGAACATTGACCAAAATGTCTATTGCTAATATCATATTTAATGATGAGAAATTAAATGTTTTATTCCTAATGTCAAGAACAAAACAATGATATACCTTTCTACCACTTCTCTTCAACACCATACTGGAAGTCTTTGCTAATGCAGTAAGAAAAGAAAAGGAAATAAAAAATATACATGACTTTAGATAGAAGAAATAAGACTATTTTATTTGCAGATGATATGATTGTCTATGTAGAAAGTTCAAAGATTTAACAAAAAACTTTTGGAACTAATAAACAATTGATATTGCAGAGTTTCAGGATATAAGGTTAATACATAAGAATAAATTACTATATGCCAGCAATGAACAATTGTAATTTGGAATTAAAACAGGACAGCATTACATTAGCACTCCCAATAATGAAATACAAAAACGAAACCTAACAAATTATGTACCAAACCTACATGAGGAAAACTGTGCTATTTTTCTCTGAACATAAAACTTCTCAAAATAATATTCTTAAAGAGTAAAAACAGCAGCACAATCTAGGAGAAGATATTTGCATCTCATATAAATGATGAAAGATTAATATCCAAAAAATTTAGAAAATCACAACAAATTAATCAAAACAAAGAAATATTTTATAAAAGAAAAAGGGGAAAATGAATAGAAAATTCATGGAAAATAAACCAAAATGGTCAATCTACCTGTTGAACTCAACTGTAGTACTTAAAACAACAATAAAATTGACATAGTTCTCATTGGCCAAAATTTATACATTGGACGATTTCAAATGATGGTGAGACTATCGAGCATAAGGACTCTCAGACACTGCTTTTAGGTGTGTAGATTGAAACATTTGCTCTGACAAGGTCTAGTTGCTTAGAATTTGTTCATATCATTCCATACAATAGCCATACCTGCTGAAGACATCCAAGGGAAACTCTGACACGTGCACAAAATGAGATGCAGACAAAAATATTCATCACAATATAGTTGGTAATATTGAAAATACATAAATAATTTAAGGAAAGAATAAACTGTAAATATATACAATTAAACAGTATATAGTATTTAACATGAATAACCTTGAGCTATTTTTATCCAGAAAAATGGTGACTGAAAAAAGCAGAACTATATGTGGAGAGTGATATTTAAAAATATGAAAAGTTTTTATTTAGTATACCTACATATATAGTAATATAATAAAAACATAAATGAAAATAATAAATACCAAGTTTGAGGAAAGTGGTTATCTATAGGAAGAAAGAGAAAAGGAAATTGGAGAATGTTATACAAGGAGCTTCTATTATAATTTGTAATGTTTTACTTCTTTAAATAATTCTGAAGCAAACATTGGCAAAATATCAAGAATTTATTTAAAGCCGGGCAGGGGTACATGACTATTGTCTTTGTCATCATACTCTTCTGTATATTTGAAGAACTTGAATTAGTTAAATAATGCGTATGTAGTAAACCAACTCTATAGTGTTTATCTTGAAGATGAGAAAGAAAAATTGAGTGAAAGATGTTGCTTGAGACAATGACATCTTAAGAACTCCCCCAATAATAATATAATAAGGTCAATGGGCTCAGCTCAGGAGACAGTGATGAGACTCAGCTGTCATAAACACAGAGAGAAGAGAACGATGCCTGAAACTGGCAGCAGTGACAGGGTCAGAAGCCCTAATACCCTATTTCCAGCTAGGAAAGTTGTCCCACTTCACCACTTGTGATGGGCTGATGAAAAAGAGAAGGTTTCCTCTATCAGGACTTCCCTTGTTTTCAGAAAACACTATCAGCTGAACTGTTATTATTAACAAAACCTAGAAGGAGAGTGAAAGCTTTGTTTTTCCCTTTGCCCACCCCTCTAACATTGTTTGTTGTACTTATTCAGTTGTTAAATAAACCTGTTGTATTGCACAGCTGCACTGTGCCGATATGAAAGTGAGTTGATAACGCTGTCTGTAATTACCAGGGGAGTGTGAATGTTGTGTGATGTGAAAAGTTTATGTGCATACAGATTGACTGAAGAAGCAAATAAAAATAAAATAAAAAGCACTCAGCAGAGTTGTGGATAGAGATTGTGAATCTTTCTGAGATTTACAATTGGGTTTGGTTTTTCTCTAAAAATGTAATCCACTCATGTCTGAAAGTAAAGAAAAATAAAAGAGAATAGAGGTAAATATGATAATCTTTTATTATTATTATTATTATTAATTATTCCTTTCTTTCTCTATTTCAGTAGCTGGAGACAAAATTGAACCAAAAAAAAAAACAAGAACAAGACAAAGTAAGCAGCAATAGCAGATATTTGAAAGGGCCAACATGAAGATCAAATAGTAAGTCCTCCTGGAAATGTAGTAAGATAAGAGTCTCGAAAACTGGACTTGAGACTTAGCTCTGACATAAATTACTATTTCTATGTAATTCAGTCATCCCATTTATAAAATGAAGGTTTGGGGCTAGATCAGTGGTTTTCAAATATGGTCCTTAGGTCACCTGCATAGTAATCATGTAGAGCAGCAGTCCCTTCCTTTTTTGGCACTAGGGGCCGGTGCTCCTATGAGAATCTAATGCTTGATGATCTGAGGTGGAGCTGTGGTGGCGATGCTAGCGCTGGAGAGCAGCTGCAAATACAGATGAAGCTTCTTCGCTGGATGGTCTGCTGCTCACCTCCTGCTGTGCGACCCTTTTCTGCAGGCCCCAGGGGTTGGGGATCAGTATGCACTGATTGAGCTACCAAGACACATTTTTAACAACCTCTGCATGAATTTGTGTACACCATTTGGATCCAGTATTAAGTATATATACCTCTTCCTATGCTAATCTTTGATGATTGACTATGATTCTGTTTGGTTATGTCTCTAGATTATATGACATTTTCTGTGTTCTGTAAGAGAATAATCTGTTCGCTTTCTTAAGTTTTTGGCGTAGTTTTCTGAAGAATGAAATGTATGATCTGCACTTCAATGAAATTGTCCATAGTTTCTAGTAAAATCAGCTCTCTCCAGAAATTCCTGATGCTGCTAAAAAAAATAATAAACAGAATGCATATTTCTTTCACTCTGAAGCATGATTATTTAATTTCATACAATGAAACAAGATGAAATGTTTAGATAAGTTGTTTAGAAAGGGGAGGTAAGATCTTTTATAGGACATACCCAGGAAAAGTTTCCTTGGTTTACTATTTTCTGTACTCGCCTGCAATATTCCACTGTGTTGATTCTAGTTTAGTTTCTACAAATTTGCTTTCAATTCCTTTTTTTTTCATCAAATATTTTTTATATCTTCTAAATGCCAGCAGTTTTGTTTTATGCATAGGATACTAAGATTTAAAAAAAGTTTTGTTTTATGCATGGGATACCAAAATTAAAACAGATGCTCTCCTCGAAGGACTCACCAGTTTGGTGGTAAATAGATAATATACACTACCATATCACTGTGGGAGTATTAAAAAAGTTATGAATAAAGTGATTTAACACCACAGAGAAAGAAAGAAGCTTTCTCTCATTTAGGGAAGTCAACGAAGGTTTTACAAAAGAGGTAATATTGGATCTGAACCTTAGAAGTTGTTTTGTACTAGAGAAAGAAGGCAAGTACCAAAGGCCAGGAAGAGAATTTCCAGGATGAGGAGAAGCCTAAGCAAAAGCATTAAAGTTTAAAATACTACCATCTGTTTAAGAAATGATACACTATTCCTTATTTATGAGAGAAAGGTAGACTATGGGTTTGTAAAATGAGCTGGGGCTCAAATTGGGAAGTTCTTGAATGCCATGTTAAAACAAGATAATTTTGAATTCATTGTGATGGCATGCTTTAATCTACATTTTGAAAACTGTCTCTAGGATAAATATGAAAAGTAGAGAACAAAGTAGAACTCAATAGCTAATAGTTCAGTTGGAAGACTGATGTAGTAGTCTACATGAGCAACTGAATTACTAGAGAAGCAATAGCAATGTGAAAAAATGGGCATAGATTGGAGAGTTATTTCAGCAGCAGAATTCAAAGAAATTAGTTTATGATCAGCTGTGTGAAAAGAAATGGCCTAGAGGAAATGTCAGAGATCTTTCTGTGGTTTCTAGATTTGTTGACTGAAAGATTAAAAGTACAGTTAGCAGAAAATAGATCTACAAAGGAACAGAAGAAAAGTGGGGTGGATAAGCTTAATTTTTAACATGTGCAGATTGAAGTTCTTACCCTTATCCAGAGATTTGAAGCTCATGATAATGTAGGCCAAAGCATATAGATTTGGAAGACATCAGTGTAAAGTTAATAGCTGAAATTACCAGAGTACATAAGATGCCCAATGGGAAGTTGAAATGACAGTATAAGAGAGTTGAGGACAGAAACTGGAGGACACCTACATTTAACTTCTGTTACATACTGGCAGACTTCATGTATGTATCTAGTTAACATGACGAAAGTGCTAAAGTCATATAAAGGCACAGAACTGCTTAAATTACCAATGCTTAAAGTAGCAGTTGATTACTTTATAACATTTCTTTCTTCAGACTGGACCATACCAGATGTATAACATGCTAATAAGAGAGATTTTATAAAAAGTATTTAAAGTGCATTTAATGAACGGCATTGGTTATGATTAAATTCAAAGAAAGAGAAGCAAGTGACAGGTCACACTAAATGTAAAAATAGGTGTGCCATTACTTTTTTGGACCACTGATTAAATCTCTTATAAGATTTTACAACTTGAGGTTAAGAATTTTTTATAATAAACTGAAATAAAAATTATACGAAGAGAGAAATATCCAAAAATAAAAGAAGTGAACAAGTTACATTTTAATTTTCTTTCAAAATCTCACTTATTTCATAATTTTACTACTACTACAATTTCTAGAGTAGGTAGGAGAGCAGAGAATGAATTTAATTCATAATAATATGTACTTTTTCACTAGATAAAGAATTAACAATTCAGAGAATGAGAATCTGACTCATTATTTTAATTAATTCAATATTATTCTAATAAATTTTTATTGAGTGCCTACCATATGCCAGATACTATTCTAGCTGCTGGAATACACCAATGAACAAGATAGACAAACATTTCTGCCTTTGTAAAGCTTATTGAGTAAATAACTAACTGATTTATAGTTGATAATTGCTAGAGTAAAGGGAGAAAAAAAGGCAGGAACAAAGAATAAGAAGTATATGCAGTGAGTAGTATTTGAAATTGTAAGAAGGATGATCCGGAAAACCCTCATTGAGAGAGTAACATTTGAGTCATGACTTCAAGGAGGGTAGGAAGAAAGCCAAGTAAACTTGGGAGGGAGGAGTAGTTCTAGGCAGAGACTATATAGCAAATACAAAGCCAAGGGTTGAAGCATACTTGCTATACTGGGAGGACAGACAGAATACTAGTCTTGAGAGTCTGTACTGGACTGGAGTATCCAGGGGAAGAGAGTCAGGGAGAGGTGAGAGGCAATGTTGGCCAGATCATACAGAAATCTGTATGTCATCATGGGGACTTTGCCTTTTCTTCTAAGTGAGATGCCAAAGGAGGTTTTCAAGCAGAGTTGAAAAAATTCTAGTTTTGTGTTGCAATGAAATAAGGTACTGGCACAATTTCTGTGGTTGGCTTTCTCATAGAAAATAAATTTCTTGTTCTTTGTATATACATACTGTGGTGAGCAAAATTCTAAGGATGTCCTTCAAGATTCCCATACCTGGCTGGCTACCCAGTACCAGTTGAGGTACTACTATAAAAAGACTTTGCAGAAAGAATTAAGGTTACTGTCAGTTAACCTTAAAATAAGATTATCTAGGATTATCTGGGTGGGTCCAACGTAATAGCATGAGCCCATCAAAGCAGAGAAGAAAGACAGAGTCAGAAGGAGAAATCAGAGAGATTCAAAACAAGAGAAAGACTTGGCCTGCTATTGCTGGCTTTAAAGATGGAAAAAGGGGGTCATGCAGGCACCCTCTAGAAGCTGAGAAAAATTCCAGGCCAGCAGCCAGATATGAAACAGGGACCTAAGTCCGTACCTATAAGCACATGGAACTGAGTTTTGCCAATAACCTGGATGAACTTGGCAGTGGAATCCTCGCCAGAGCCTTCAGAAAGAAATGCAGCCCTGGCACTTTGATTTCAGCTTGTGAAACCTGAAAAAGAGAACCAGCTGAAACTTGCTTTGTCCAGACTTCTGAACTACAAAACTGTGAGATATTAAGTGGGTGTTGTTTTAAGCTGCTAGCTTCGTGATACTTTGTTATGGCAGCAATAGAAAACTAAAACACATGTGAAACATAAAACATCTTAATATTGTATTTCCTGACACTTCATTGAGAACAAATCTGTGCCTTAATCTTCTAAGAGAATTCTCTTTATTCTTCTGTATGTGAATCTCCTAGTTCAGACATGATTCGGTATAAGAAAATGAATTAATGAAACACGTGTTGCTTCAGTGGATAAAGAAATTAGAATGATTTCTTTGGGAATCTTGCTTATTGTATCATATTAAAAAATAATTTATGTTCTAGTGAATTCACAAAGCTTAGGATTCATTAGGAAAAATTAAAATATATTAGGAGATGGAGATTAAATAAATAAAGATGACACTTGCAATATTCTTTTTTTCATAACTGTTGAAAAGAAAAAGATAAGGAGTATTTATTTTTTTAACTAGTTAAGACCAAGAAAACAATGAAATAAAATGCTACCATAAAATCCAAACTATGGTAAGGAATCTCAGAGTTACGCAGGATTATAGATATTGAAGACAAACTCTGTAGTTCCCCCAAACTGTCTCCAGGTTTGGTCTCATGTATTTGATATTGTCAAATCTACCATAGAATAGAAAGCATACTTGTTTTATGATGAGCTTTTTCTTACTATCATGTAAACATAAGAGACAACAGGTCACAGGTTCCCAGCCTCCTTAAAATGTGAAATATTTTTATAGACTTCATATCTTGCTCCCATCTGAACATCTTGAGCATGGTGTGTCTCTTGTTAGATTTTTTTTCCTGGTGCATCGTATATACTTGTATTAAGCCCAGTCATTGACGTCAAAACACAGATTCTGCATTTTCCAGTAAGACATCCTGGCCATTTTAGAGCCTATCAAAAAAAGATAGTGAAAGCTGCCCCCACAAGTTCTAGTCTTTAGTGAAGATGATGAAACACACTCAGAAATAAATAGCTTCATTCAAACTAAAGCTTAAAAACACCAGATTGATCCACTGGTTTCAAACGGGTTTTCAATAGCAGCTGACGGCTGCATCCTGTGGAGCTCAAAAGATGGTCTTGTCTTATTTGAAAATGCGCCTTTCAAACACAGCCATCATTCAGAACACTTCAGAAAACCCTTCTCCTTCTCCCTGTATATTTGACTCCATCCCTTTCTCTTCCTTACGAATATTTCCCTACAGAATAGATCAACTCAGAAAAGGAAGGGAAAATTCAGAGCCCAATAATCCATACATATAGATTTTTATATGTCTCGATCATTTCCTACCTAACTAAACATACTAAAAACATATATGTATCTCCTTACCAGATACTCCAAACCACCAAAGATTGTGTCCTTAAAATTTTTAAATATATTTGTTTTTGATATTTTGAATTTAATGGGAAATGTACAGAAGATTAAAAACCTAAGACTGTACATTCTTTCTTGCATCAAGGAGTACTTTAGAAAGCAAATATAATATTTTGCATTCTAAAAGTATTTCCATTGTCTGTTTTCATTAATTCCATTATAAATAGTTTAATAGATTTCTACCGGATATCTACTATCATGTATCAAGTTCAGTACTTGGCACATAAATTAATAAGATGCAGTCCCCATCTATGAAAGGTTTATAATCTAACCAACTAATTTTACACACACACACAAACACACACACACACTTACATTCATCATACACACCTACCAACAGATGCTAATTGGAAGTTACTTCTGCAATTAAGATGATTAAGTTTATCTCAGTCAGGGAGTGGGAAATTTCTCAATAAATTATGACCTAACCCTTTTGCCTACTCTCAAATAGATTTTTATCATCTATTATTTCTTAATTGATCTTTGAGGCTAAACTAAATCAATATATTTTTTGCTGTCTTCCTAAAGGCAATCACATTTCTTGGAACTACAAAGTACTAAGGGACCCACAATTGTTAGCCTTAAACAATCTTGGTAAATAATATGAAAATTAGACACCATTTCTATCAGAGTTGGAATAGGTGACAACAGAGACAAGGAGGTCAAGCAGGGAAATTTAAAAGTACCCCAATGTCCCATAATGTCCAACAACCTATGCCAAGAATGTGTTTCATAACTGCACGTAAAAAAATACTTACCAGTAGTACCCTCCGTAAGTGGTTTAAGTTGTTCTAACGGTGATTCAGAGAAGCCATCTTCAAGCATGATGACATTAAATACAAACTTGCCTCACACTTGTTACTTTTCTTTGAGAATCTGAGGACTTTTCTTTAAAATAGGCAATACTAGATGAATATATAAATGAATGGGAGCAGCAACAGAGGTGCGGAGAAGAAAAATGAGGATCTCCTTTGATGTCCTCACAGCAGAAAGCAGAGGAAACCGAAGTATTAGTTCCCCTCTGAGAATGAGATATCTTGTTCCAGAGAAGATTGAAAGTAATAACTCCTGTAGTTATAATCTCTTTTCCAGAAAATCTTGAAAATCATTAAAATTCCCTTCTTTCTCAGTGCCAAAATTTCATGTTTTATACTTATTCATGAATTTGCATAATTATATCTCTTTGCCATAACCTAATAAAGTACTTTATTTCAATAAAACAGCAACTAGACCATACATGATTGTTAGACTAATATCAATTGTCCCTCATTAACATTGCAGAGAAGCGATTAGCATTTTGAGGCAAACAAGGTGTACTTACTTGGTAGGACATGACCCTGCTGTCACTAAATTGTATCTATGATTAATGATCTCCAGTTTAAAGTTTGAATCATAACAAAGAGGTTATAAGTGAAAAATGAGAGAAGGATAGAGAAACCTTAAGACTTAAATCATACGTGCCATTGTTCAATACTGAATTTGGCTCATAGTGCAATTGACCTTCAGGTTGATGTTCAAATTCCAAGGCAGTGGTTTTCAACCTTGGCTACACATAAAAATCACCTGCGGAGCTTTAAACCCCCTCCACCTCCCCAGTGTTCAGGTCCCACATTAGACTAACTAAATTCTCTGGAGGTGAGATGTGGGCACTATGAGGTTTTCAAAAAATAAGTGCCATAATATCCGCATTTAAGAAATAAAATTGGAGTCAGAAAAAGAAAAAAAATTACAGTAAATCAGAAATCTATGTTTAAACAAACAATGATAAAGATCTGGTTTGGGTTTTCTACATTACATTGATGGAATGAAAATCATGTTTCGGTGACATATTAGTTAGTCCAGAGCTAGATAGAGAATTTCTGTATGTTAGTTTCTAGGTACTTATTTCACCACTGGAAGTATTATCTTATTCTTTGAAACATAGTTTTATTTCAATACATCATTATCACAGCCAAATGTGAGAAGTCAAAACCTACAAAATTATAGGGAACTATTTTAGAACTATAGGCAAAAGGTTTTTTTCCTGTGGGCATGTACATATACGTAAACTCACATCTACTATACTGTGACTCCTTCTTCATTAAGTCTAATGAAGGAGTCACTCAACTTAATAACAATAAATTTGTCAACAGAAACACTGAAAAGACAGCTTCATAGCCCAGCACATCTAGAATGAGATATTTCAGGCATATCAAAAATAAAACTTAAAATAGACCTTCATTTAGACATTTAGACCTTCACAAACACTAGTCTTTGAAAAGATTGATATACTTCTAAATGCAAATGAAAGTAAATGCAATATTAAGTCATTAACTAAAATTTCCATATATGCTAATTTAAAATAGCTTTTTCCACATTTTCTGACTATAAAATTCTGGGTAAGTTCATTAAAGTTGGAATTTTGTCAAAATGTTGGTGTCTCTAATACACATCAGCCAACCAGTTGGGTATTCTATCACTATATAATTCATGTACATGAGTCTACATGAAATATTAACGGGTATGTATTTTTTGCAGACTTCATATCTAGCACACCTCATAGCTAATGAGGAGGTAAGAAAGATGAAGATTAAAGAAGTTGAATAGAAAAAAAGAAAAACAAAAATAAAAAAAGAAGAAAGGAAGGAAGGAATGATAGGAATGAAACCAAATAGAATTTGCTGTTTTTTTAACCCATAGTTCTCTAACCCATTTCTATTGTTCATTTGCCCTTTTCTGTTTTCATTCATCCCTCCATTCCTTCTTTTGACAAATATTCCTAGCAACTTTCAAAGTTGGTGAATTGCCATCGTACCTACTAAAACAGTTTCACAATGTTGGCAAACTAGATTCAGGATTAAATAATTTCTTGTCAAAGTTTTGAGTAACCCTCTTAGACCTTGTACAGATCACCCAATTTTGAAGTCAATCCAATTGCTCTACCGCCTACAATTCTGTTAAAGTAATTAATTGATATACAGGTTTTGAATGTTTTCATTTTATTATTTAAGAAAGTAATTTTCACCCCAGGAGTGTAACCTGTTAAATTTAGTATATCGATCCTTTCAATCCAAATTTTAGTATATATTGTACGATATTAATTTTTGTGAATCTGGTCAGTTGTGAGATCTTTTTAGTGTTTCTATTCAGGTCAATAATTCTTCACTTTTTTCCTCTGCTAACAGGCTGTCACTATGGCTTTAAACTCCCTTATGAATGAGTTACTTACTTTAGTTGAGTCATTTCAGATAGAGAGGAATCAGTACAGCAATTCAGACCACTCCATACATATAAACCATTCCAGGTCCTTTTAGCGTGTATCTTAGAAATAGTAGTAGTCAGAAGAAAATAGAAAAATAGCTTTATTTTTTAATGTCTTTAGTCATCACTCAGGAAAGAAATGGTCTTCATTTAATTTAGTAAAACAAAAAACAAAGTAGTTAATTATATAATTAGTTGATACATTACTAACTCATTTTGTGTAGTGGCAGAGGCATTTAATCTTGAGTTTTCCACACCCTTGGAATACATTAGCATTGGAAATCATGGATTAAATTCTTGGGCATATTGGAAAGGTAAATATAATGGTGATATGTGTTATATAAATATGTGCATAAATATGTAGGTAGAAATAAGGTTTGGAAATGGCTGGACTGGTACATTATCTTATCAGTTATGAATTTTTTTTTTAGATTTTTAACTTGCTGCCAAATTTGTGCTTAGTTGGAGAGAGTTTCATATGATTTTTTTGTATGTTTATTTATGGTATTTTTTTCCCACTAAAAATGCATCATTACCTTAGCAGCTGCTGCACCACATGGAGCAGCATGTGTGCTTTTTAAAAGAGATCCAGAGCACCTTCCCCCAGAAACCCAGAGCCAATATGCTTTGGGAAGTCTGCAGCAGGATTCAGATTTCACCAGCAAGATAATGTACAATTTAGGTATTTTTGCAGGCTTTTTTTTTTCCCCCAATAATAATTTTCTTTAGCATTTCTTCTTTCCTAAATATTCTTTTTAAAAATACTACTTCAAAATAAGAAAAAAATATATAAAAGTTAATTCACAATGAAAGACAGCTTAAAATATATTCTCTCTTTTGCTTGGGGCCATTTTGGAAGAAACTTGGGACTACTGCTTTGCAACAAAAACATGAGAGAGAAAAATACAGATATGGGTAATGGTATGCATTTCATGAACAAGCCTTTTTTTTGCATTTTGTGTTTGAAATAGTCTGTACCTTATTTCTTATTTTATGTTTGTGTGTGTGAGAGAGTGACTGGGGGGTTGTGGATAGGGACAGGAGTCCAAGTCTACCTAGTCTTCTGCTTAGACACTCAAATTCCTGTCCCTACCTTGATGCATCTCTTGAAAATCTCATATTGATCTCCAGCCTCAACTCTATGTACTAAATTCTATAGCTCTTCTCTTTGGCTATATTCCAGATTATTTTTGGATAACACATCTTCAAGTCTGCTACTTAGGTCAGGCATAGACAAATGAACAATTGAGCAATGCTAGCAAAGTTATCCATAAATGTAACATACTGTATATTTTCTGTAAACAACATTGAGTGATTTATTTCTCTGGATTTTTCATGAAATTAAATATTTAAGTAAAATGTATGATTTATTTTAAACCATGTGGACTTTACAGATAGGTTAGAATTTATCTCATCAAAGCACATTAGTTCAAGATATGCCTTAGACCTTTATTAGATCCCCAGCCCAAATTAACTATTGAAGAGTTGTAATTGGGAATTAAATTTCTAATATCTATGGGGGAAAAAAAGAGAAAAGATACGATTTTGAAAAATGGTATTATAAAGAAAACAATACACTAGTTAAAATTTCTGAAACTATTTACATCAGATGAATTATGATGAAAATAAGACATACAAATGGATTTGATATAACAGGTATATATTTAATATATGGTATTCATTATCATGCTCATTGATTTGAAAGCATAAATCCATAGGGATGCAGAAAGTAAGACATATCAGAAAAGAAAGAAATTTTCCTGAATGTGAAGTTGAGCCAGCCAGATCTAATCCTGACTACCCAGGCTGGGACCACTTCTGTAGACCTTGGGTCCCTCGGTGGTAAAGTATGCATAATGGGTGACTTCAGGTGGTTCACACTCAATTGTTTCAGGTCTTGGGCAGGTGATATAAATGAGTGAAGGGCTGAGTGATATTGAAGACAGTGAGAGAAATGGCAACAGATGCTTGAACCTCATGTCCGGGAGACAGTAGGAAGTGGGAAGAAGAAACTAGAGAGTATGTGGCTGATCTGAGAGAGACTCAGCTCCAGCTGTTTGTGGCATATGGGAAGATAGGTCTAAATGTGAAATATCTCATTTTAAAGAAAACCTGGAAATTCAGATTTGAACATGAAACTTTTGAATTTTACAAACTAGTCATCAATTCAAATTTTGCTTTATCCTATTTATTTATTTTTTTAAATACTTTGTGCACATCTGTAGGGTATATCCAGTTCGCAGGCTATCCGCACATATTAATAGCTTTTAGACTGGATTATCACAAAGATGCTTTAAAATTCTATGGATTTATGACAGTGTGAATTTTAAAGGGCAAAAGGCTAATAGGCCGATTTGGTTTACTTGGAAAAACTCTGAGCTGTAGATCTGAGGTCTGGAACAGCCATGTATAAGCAGACTGCCATGTTCTGTGCCCCAGCATTGCCTAGCTATTTCCCCCTCAAAGAATGGCCTTCTCACCTTTCACGAGAGCACCACAGTGCTAAATAACTCATTTTGTTTCTACAGCATACAACTTCAATCAGTGGCCAATATGATATAGTAGACCACCACTAGGCCTGACTTTTGTCCTGCTTGGCCCTTTTCAAAGGTTGTCAAGATTGAACCAGCCAAGTTCCAGTGAGAGTTGGTACTGGAGAAATAGGAATTGGCTCTTGATTCAGTCTGTGATCCAAGAGGCAGTACTGCGAAGGGCAGCAAGGGCCAAAAAGCTGGTGGAGCTGTGAAGCAAGGAGTTGCCAGAGACACAGCCAAGTGAGAGCCAAGGATTGGTGACTTGGAAAGCTGGTGCAATAACTGTAGCTCTGGCTGCAGGCCATGGGATAAGCTGGCTTAATTCTGCTGGATAACCTCTCTGCCCAGAGCTCCTGTCATGGAGCCAGGAGTTTTGTGTCCTGGCTCTTTCTTGACTGCATCTTAGTGATAGCTCTCCACTTTCAACACTTAGCATAACCTCCATATTTACTCTCTTGCTCTTTCTCAACAAAAGCTCATCTGAGATGCATGAAATCAAGGTAAGATTTTCTTAGAGACGTCCTAGTTCACATCCCCTATTCTGTCCTATAGACCACCAGATTTTAGAATCACTTAGCTTAGGTCTTCATAGATTTGCTTGCACTGGAATGCACTTTAATATTAAATCTTTTGATCTCATTAAAGATAACTGAGAGAGTCAGAAATATTGTATTCTTGAGAAATGATCTTGAATATCATTTTTATTCTATCACTGAGAGTTCCTTTTGTAAAACTCTGAAAAATATTTCTGTTAATGTTTGCCAGTCAATACTTCCTGAGCCAGTGACCCTGGAAGGTTAATTTCTGAATTTGTATTTCTTTATCTATAAAATGGAGATAATATTTCTCTTACTGAGTAACCATAAATTTTAAATGAGCTGTTGTATGTGCAGTTAACTGGGAAGTCAGAATTCAAAGGTAAGTTTTGTTTTTTAATTTTTAGGGATGGTGCTAAGACTGGAGAGAATTGGTGAAATCTTGGACTTGTGTCCTTACTCTGACTCACTCTTGGACCTTTGTCACTTAACTTCCCCAAATCACAAGCTTCCTACTGGAAGATTAAACATCCTCTCTACCTTAGCAGATTGCTGGGTATGCACATTAATTGAAAGTACTCTTTAAATAAAAATCATTATTAAATCTCTGGAAGATTCTTATTCAAGAAATCATAATTATTTTCATTCGAATAATCCATTTTTATCCCTTTCCAATGTACAATATAGCATGCTATATTTTTAATTAAACATAGACATTATCAACAAAAGTAGACATTTTTTAAAAGTGAAGATCACTGTTCACAAAAGGAAGTTCTGATAAAAGCCTGAAAGTTAATAGCTGTTAACCAGATCTGCTTTTTCAGAACAATATACATGCCTTAATATTGCAATGATTTCTATAGAATATGTATACAAATATACAATTGTTAAAATATTTAATAATAAGCCTTATCTCTAGAGTTGTCACTGATGTGATAATGAACTAGAGCTATAACATACTCATTTTTTCAAGTCTGTGACAAGCTTGCATATTTATGATACAGAGTTATGATACAACATTGTATAAAAGGTTAATAGTTGCTAACCACGCTACCAATCGATCATTCAAACACATGTCCATCCTCACCCTAATTTTACTTACACAAACACACATTATTCTCTACCTTCTGTACTCAATATTACCACTATTTTTCACCTTCCTAATAAAAGACTATGGAAATTTAAAAGACAATTCATAATATTGAAACACATATAGTGAGACCATTTCTATCTGTACTAAACTTTCCTCTAACTCAATGGCTTACAGAGGATTATTTGATCTTGATCTATCCATTGAAAGCTAAGAATTTGTCCCTAAACTCAAATCCCCTGCACAAATGTCAATGATTCAAGTTTGTGTGGTTTGTGTGTGTATACATATATATTAAATATATATATTAAATACTTTGTTAATCCTAGAATAAATTACATTTTTGTTTTCTATGTATAACTGCCAAAAAAGAAAGAGAATGTTTTAAAAAACACAGCAGGAGGGCAAGAAATAGTATACTTAGAACAATAATTTGTCAGGTTGAGCTGAAGTCAGAGTCTTGGTGTCCAGTCCCTTGATCTTATTATCACACAGCATGACCAAAAAATAGGAGCAGGGAAGAAAGAGAATAAAAAGCCCTCCTGCAAGGATAGACAAAACCAGTCATTGATTGAATTGTATCTGATTGTTCACTGCCCAGTGCACCTGTGCTGTTTCCCACCCCTTTAAAAATTTCCTTGGTCCTGATTGTTGAACAGTGCTCATCTTGCAAACAATATCCAAATTGAGATCAGAAGAAGGACAAAGCTAAATTTATCCTGACACTTTCTTCATTCCAAGTTCCCACTTTCCTGTGACGCACTATTGTCATTTTCAATGAAGAAAAAAAAAAGCTATTTTCAATAATAAAACATGGATTCTCCTTCCTACCAGTATCAATACAACTCCATCCTACAGAAGTGTCACTTATGGAACCGTAAGCAGGAAGGCAGATGTCACTGTGCCCTCTCATCTGTGCTTATTTTTCACAGAGCCTTAGCAATCAAGGCAGGAAATAAGAGTGTGGGGGGTGGGGGGAAGGCTCCAGCTAGACTGGGAATGACTGCATAAATTGTTTCCCAAGAAAGTATTTTATTTTCATTGCAAAAGTAAAAAAGATTTTCAGTGGATTAACTCTGAAGAGTCTAATATTAGATTATTTCCTATCAGGGAAGGACCAAAAAAATTTCCTTTTTGGCAAAAACATATCCAGTCGTGGTAAATTGCTGCCCTTCCTTTGACTTGAAGGGACTATTTGGTGACATTATAGTCACCAAATTATAATCTCACATCTCACCCAAGCAAACAACAAAATCTTCAGTAATCTATCAATGTGTTTTAAAATCATATTTGGAAAATTTTTATATCTGGGCATGAGACCACTTGACCAAAATCTGGAAGCCCTGAGTAAGCAAATAAATAATTTTTTAGAGATACTTACTAGGATTCCTTCATATCAACCTCACATGAAGAAATTAAAAAGTTAAAATTTATAACCAGGACATCATCCAGTGTCAGTAATATGAAGAATGTAACTTTGGGGTCAAGTATACTTGTATAAACTGAGATAATGATGTAATGTTCTAAAACATTTTTTCACTAAAATGTATTACCTATGAATATGATTGGATTATCAAAAGAAACAATAAATATGTTAAGTGCCAGACATACAAGCATTAAATAAATAAGTATTAATTTCATTATGATTGCTATTACTATTGTTATTAAAATTTTAAGAATTATTTTAACTTTAGATTGCTTTTAATACAGACCCCCAGCAACAATAGACCTGATCTTTGAGAAAAATAATTTCAGTAATAAAAAACTAAATAAGATAAACAAAAAAGTTTTAAATTACTATACACTGGAGAAGGCTAGTTATTCTAATAGACATAATAATTAAAGCATCAAAGTCTATTATATATTCCTGAAAATACAGAGTGAGAAGAGAAGGAAATAGTCAATGATGTATAAAAAGAAAATCATCACTCTTGATTACCTCTTATTCAGTCTATTTCATGCAGCTATGCTTGAGGACACAAAAAGTGACCTGGATGCTGGTGGTAAAACATATTTCGGCTCCTTTGAGAAGCTGTTACTTCAACAGACTGTGAACAGCCTTCAAAGTCCTCAGAGGACAACTCTACCCTTCTAAGTATGCTCTCAATGTGGGCAAATGAGAAGAAATGCACCCAGAGACCTAGGGCGATGATAAGCCCAAAGGAAAAATAGGCTCATTCTTCTTGTCAAAGAATAATTCCTGCACTTGCCCTCATTCTCATTTTATTAAAACGAGCCCTTGCGTTTTACTTGATTTGATTTTTAAACTAAATTTACAGTGTAATTATGGTGGCTTGTCATATTATTACTTCCATTTTTCAGATGAGGTATCTTAGACAGAGAGAGCTTAAATAACCCACCTAAATACATAATTGGACTGCTGAAGATTTGGGGCTTGGGCCCAGGTACACTGACTGCACAGCCTGAATTCGTAACCTCAGACACCTGCATCCTTTGGGCCAGGCAGTTGTAAACAGATGTTGACTCTGAAAGGCAGAGGTACAAACAAGGGTGAACCTGAAAACGGTTGCATTCACAAATGCTTTCCACAAACTGAGTGTAAAATGAACATATGGTACAGAGTGTAAATGGAGAATGCCCATATTATAACATCTTCTCCAACCCTAAGATCACATAGCTATACTATAAATCACAAAGTTCAAGTCAAGCCAGCAGGTCATAATCTAGAAAAACAACAGATTCAACTTCAAGGTAAGAATTTCTCTCTTTCGGAGTAAAAATATGTGAAGCTAAATGAACACGCCTTCTCTCTCTCTCTCTCTCTCCCTCTCTCTCTCTCTCTCTCAACACACACACACACACACACACACACACACACATACACACACACACTAAACCTTTGATAAAACAAAACACCAAATTATAAGCTCCTAGAGGCCAAAGATCCCAGTAAAATACACTTTTGTCTCCATCACAGAGAGCTTAAAAAAAATATTCTTAAATAAATTGAAAAGCCGTATATGGCTTTAAAGAAAAGACTGATGGACAACATGATTTATATAACTTTATTTTGCATTTGTTATAGACTGGATGTTTGCTCCCCTCCTCCTCTACTCATATATTGAAACTTAATCCTCAATGTGATGGCATTTATAGGTAGAACCTTTGGGAGGTGATCAGGTCATAATGGCATAACTCTCATGAATGGTTTCCATGCCCTTATAAAGGATATTCCTTGTCCCTTCTACCATATGATAATATAAGGGAGAAGACAGCCATCTATGAATCAGGAAGTGGGTTCTCACCAGACACGCAATCTGTTGGTGCCCTGATCTTGGGCTTCCCAGTTGGCAGAACTGTGAGAAATAAATTTCTATTGTTTTTAAACAATCCGGTCTATCATATTTTGTTACAGCAGCCTAAACTAACTATGAGAGCATTCAGTACTTTATGATTCTGTAGAAAACTTCCTAAAATTTGTCCTACTTTTCTTTAATATTATTTTATGCTCTCATTAAAGTAGAAAAAAATGTCAGGAGTCTTTTGAGGGTAGCTCTTTTGCAATTTAAATTATTCTTATTAAATAAATCTGAGAAAGTAAGTCTATTTTATTATTTTTTAGAAATAACTGGATCATAGTGTTTAATCAATGACTCATTTTGTCAAACAAATATATAAAAAAAGAATCAAGCGACTCAATAGAATACAATATCAATTTTATGACATTATTTAAGATTTTAGAATGATACTATGCAAAATTAAGGAAGCACTTCTAAGATCTTTCTTCATCATATAAAGAATGATAATGATGAAGAGAAGGAGTTAATATTGTTTTGGAGATATAAATGGCTTCTTTTTAAAATGCATTCCTTTGGCAAGAATCATGATACATATGATAAGAGCCAAAGATCCAGGTCATAACTACAGACCATTGTAAACTAGCTGTCAGGAGGACGTCTACAGAAACAGGCATTTCCCACCACAATGTCCAGTGGCTAGTTGAAAGGTTAACATTCTTTTAAACAAACTGGTTAACTATCCACTAGAAGAAAAAAAAATTACTGATAAAATCAATTAGCCTCAAAAACGATTTAATGCTGTGTATTAAGAGGAAGCTTAAAACCATATTCGTGATTTTAAAATGTTTAGCTAACAGATTGTTTATCTTCAGCCACAGATCTGTATCTGCTGTTTAGCTCATGAAACTAAAAATATTCACTTATTTGGCACATTCTTCTGGTGAAATTATTGGCAGAAATTTCAAATTAGGTAGGAATCTTATGTTTTAGAATGCAAAGGTGGTTTGTGGGATTTTTTTTTGGTTTTATGTTTTTTTTTGTTGTTGTTGTTGTTTATTTCTTTATTACATGAAATTTATAAGGACACAGGCAAAAGGAAAAGTATAAGTATTGAGAACAGAAGAATAATTGTCAGGTTAATGAGTCATTTGTGCATATTTTATTCATTTTAAGGAGCAAGTCCAAACCAGGAGCTCTCTCACCCTTTACCCCATTATTTTTAAAATTAGTCCTTTAACTATTTGGCAATCATATGAATCAAAAAAAACAAAAATTACAAAAGGTATTTTTTTCAGTGGCTTTCTTATCTTTGTAGCAAATGGGATCCCACTCATAAATGATCAGTAAGCTAGTTTCCAAGCCTACTTTCTTCAGGAGAAAGACAAATTCTAGCTGCCACCTAAGCAGCCACTAAGTTCACAGCAACAAGCAACAGATACTTAGCTCCCTGATGATGAGAAATAGAAACAGCACCCTGACATAGGATATCTTTCCTACCAGAATTTATTCACATCACTAAATTCCAGAATGAGAACCTTTGAGTGCCTTGGTTGCCAATAGATTATCTCTAGCAAACCTGAAAGATGGATTTGATATTTTGTTGTTACCTAAAATAACCAACTCCCTGTACTTTGATTTGCACATTCCATCCTTCTCTCTATATCCATGTTGGCTCTGGTTAATGTAATCTCAATAGGACATAATCCTTAGACATGTGTTATGTTAATCATTCCCACTTTGTGGTATTTCATTTACAAAGCACCCACCCATAAAAATAGTAGCTGTCACCCTTCTCATTGCCCCTCCCAAGAATCCCTTGTCCCTACTACCATGAGAACTATTGTGGAAAGCTTAGCTTTTTGTAGAAAATATGTATATTTAGAATTAGAAAAAGAAAGGACATTGTGAAAAATAGAAATGATAGGGAGCTAACCTAATTATAGTTAAACTGGTTCTTTACTAAAGAACTTCTCTGAGCTTTTAACAATTAATGTGAAGTAATTGTAAGAGTGGGTCTCAGGGAAAGACCCATTCATAGTGAGTTAATATGCCCACCTCATAGTTCTCTGCTAAAAATTGTACCACCTCATATATACTTTATATTGCCACTTTGCTGAAGATACTCACCTCACCCTTGCCCTCCATTTAGGATACATGTACCATTTTTTTAACAAAACTCAAATACTTTAGGAAGGTAAGGAGATTGATTAGTAATATTTTATATCTTAATATGATAACATTGTTTATCTTCAACCACAGATCTGTATCTGCTGTTTAGCTCATGGAACTAAAAATATTCACTAATTTGGCACATTCTTCTGTTGAAATTATTAAGTTTGAGCAGGTTACCTTCCCACTAGCATCTAGTTATGCTAAATTACACTGGTATTGATTTAGAAGGAAAGGAAGAATATGTTGTTAGAGCACTTAGAGCACTGTGCTATTGGATGGGTACATTTCTGAGTGTGAGAAGTAGCAAGAGCAACTGGGTGAGTAGGGATGTAATGAGAACAACATGGGTGGTTTTGTTTGGGTTGCATTGGATTATGTTGGGTTGGAGTTTGTGGGAGGAGTGATAAAGTCAGTATAAAACCTAAGGATTCCTATTTCATAAATAAGTATATTTTTCACAAACACATCTATCTTCTCTCACACAACATATATTCCTACTCTCAAAGTTTTAGCTAATTGGATTTTAGGACCCCTGAATTCAAAATTAGCTATATCTGGGTAAAGGTGACAAACTGGGAATCCATCTTCCATTTGTTGAAACTGTTTCTGTAACGAAACTTTTTCCAAATTTCAAAGCATGAATTTACTAGGTGTACTTTTAAAATATAGCCTGTTGTAATATGTAGTCTACTTAGGATTTTTTCCACTCAAAGGGTTTTATTTTCTAAACTATATTAACAAATCCATCCTTCTAAGTGTGGAAATGTAACTACGTCATAGAAATATGTGCATTTTAAAAGTTTATATTATCACTTTTCATTTGAAGAGCTCAAGTTATTGCCAAAGTTCAAATGACATGCAGCTCCAGAAACATTTAGTATCTTGTCTAAAGAGAGACAAGATTTCATGATGATACTTTGGCTTAAGTAAAAACAAACTAAACTAAAAAATTCATTATAGGCAGTTATAATGTTGATAATCAGAAATGGTTTTCTAAATGGGCAGCCTTGGTAGAAAGACTATATTAACTATATTTTCTTATTTTCTGTATTCTTCATGCTCTAGCGTCTGGGACCATGCTGACTAGGAAAAGACTGCCTTCTCAGGAATAGTTAATTCTAGAGGTAGCAAATGAATCCCCCAAAAACATAACTTTCCGAGCCAGAGCCCATATCTCCCCTTACTTCCTCTCTTGGGATTTTAGATTCCAGATAAATATTCCTTAGTCCTCCTCATCTCAGGACCTCTCTGCCTCAGAGCCTGCTAAAATTATTCCAGCTAACCAATTCTAAACCTGTTTATTCTGCCGTGGTCATTCCTTTCCACAGGAACCACAATGAGGGCTCTTGCCTATGCTTTCCTTCTGCTCCCTCTGCCTCCCTGCATGGGAGTGGCGGGGGTGGGGGGGGGTAACCCACTCTTCTTGGGAACTGTAGCAAACTATCTTTTCAATGACAATCATCTCCTGAACTCTTGGTCTCATCATACCTGAAAAACAATAAAGCCTACATTTTAAAACAAAGACTTTAAATTCATACTACAGGGTGAACACATGAGTTTGTTTAATTTCCAATTCAGAATGCCTACAAATAACAGAGGGTGAGGTCTGTATCTATAGATGGTGGTCAGATTAACCTCTTTGCACAAGTAACTTTTGTTGTAACAGAAGATTAGTGGGTATGAAAATTTTAAACCTCTACTAGTTTGGCACTCACTGCTTGTCAGGCCTGAGCTTTAACATCCTTATTTGTAAACTAAGAAACTTGATCTAGATAATTCTATTAATCCTTCTAGATATTTGATATTATCTCTTAATGTTTCTGCTAATATATTTTTATTAACACAATCCCCTTAGTATAATTTGTCTGTCTAAACATCACAGAATATTATTTTGTCTATTGCCAATTTTGCCACTAGACATGAGTTCCTTTATGGTAAGTACTCATTTTATTAACTCCTGTTTTGGTACCTATCATGATCCAATATGTATCCAACAGTAGACACTGAACAACTACCACAACAAATAAAACAATTGACTGGATCAAAGTACAATGAGCTTCATATTGGGTGGAAATAGATGGAGATGAAAACAGGATAAAGAAAACAAGCATTTTAACTGTAGGCTTGAATAAGAAAACTCTGCATCAAAACACTTAGTCCAAACCTTTCCTGCTAATAAAAAAATTGGATACATGTAAAACAAAAGAATTGATCACTAGAAATATATTTTCAGTAACTAGAAGTCAAATGATTTTTAGGAAATTTTAACCTCAAATTTCTTTAGGTTTCTTTTTCTTTTTTCTTTTTTCAAATGACTGGTTATTGGTTTGAAGTAGTATTCAGAGACTGATTTAAATTTTTTTCTAGCCGTTAAAAAGCAACAATGGGCATTTTTAATTTTATAGAAAAATGAAAAAAAAAAAACATTAATCTTCAGCCATGCCAAAAAAGCAAACAAAAAGAGCAGCTTTTTAATTAAATCTAAGGGCTAGAAGTCTTGGTACATTTTTTTTCATTTCCCTCTTCATTCTTCTCCCAGCCAGTAGCTGAATGTTGTATTGTAACTGCTCTTCATCTGATTTACATTTTTCTCTCTTCAGAAAGAAGAATATTAAAAGTCACAATAGTATACATTTTAGAAGAAAATTTTAATTACTAATTCATAAGACGTAATATTCATATGCCAAGAATGTTACATGATCTAAATTAAAACACTAAGTTCAATTTGCTCTGTGGGATGTTAATACCAGGTAATATAAGTAAAGAAATATGTGGATGTTTTCTATGTCCCGTAAGAAATTCTGAGCTTCAACAGGTGAATGAATACATTTCAGCATCTGAGTTAAGGGGCCTCTGTAAGCTTTATTTTGGGGATGCCTGTATTCTAGAAATGAGATCTAGGGAAATGAGAATGAATAATAATTGAATTCATTCTCAGATTGCTTCTGATCCTCAAACACCAAAGAAAGTCCGGAGAGTAATTCAAAGCTTTCTTTCCTGGAGAGATTCTGCTACTGGTTAATCATCAGGAATTTAGGCACATGAGTTAAAAAGAGACTGCAAAAATAAATTGTTTAAAACTGAGTCTGGATTATTCTGTGATCATCCTTTTGTGTGATGGCTTTGATATCCGAGTTATCTAGTCACTAGGCTTCACTTAGCAATTTTAATAAGGACAGCAGTTATTGAAACAAGAAGAGATCAATGGCCAGCCAAGCTTTATCTGCACACCATAAAAATAAAAAATTCCCTGATGAATATTCCTAAAAAGTACAACTCAAGAAATTTGAACAGAATCAAAACCCACGAAAAAAATCAATGAGTACCGTAACTGTTTCTATATAAGCAAAATGGAGAATTAAGGATTTTATTCCAATGAGTTATATCTAAACTGAAAAATATATAAGGCAAAAATAAATGAGAGAATATGTTGCAAGGACATCTCTATTAAATAAAAGAAGCAATCTCCCTAAGTATAATTATGTCATCAGTATGATCATTTTTGATAATCAGATAGTAAAAGTGCGTTATCCCTTACTATTGTTTAACCCACCTTATGTCTTACACAGGATGAATTTTCAGTATACATATTTAAATTGATGTGTTTATCATTCAAATTCAAGATAGGAAAATCTGTGTGTATCACTTCCCAATAGGCTAAACAAACCAAAAATAAAATTATACAATCTATTCAATACATGATGCTAAAAAATCCCTTGAAAAATATACATTCTTTATTTTAAATATAAAATCACAGATGGAATGATTTTCCTATGATATAATTTAAAATATCTGTTTTGAAGCAAAAATTTTCATCATGTTCAATGGAAAGTTTCTAGAAATATATCTCCTTTAAACTATATTTTCTTCAACTGAATTGTCCCAGAGTGATAAAAATAAAAATAGGCCAAAAATATACTAATAAATCTATTTTCTGCTTTACCTCATCCCCATCAAAAGTTTCCATACTTCTCCCACCTGTGCGTATGGTATGTGCGCTTTTGACTTCCGTGACTGTTAAAGTCTCCCTGTCTGTTGGTTGTATCCACTGTGGACCAGCCAGATAGGTGTGGACCAGCCTCATCCTACTGCTGGGCTTCCTGGAGTTGGACCCACAAGTCACCCTCAGTAAGCATGGACATCGCTTCAGTGTCTCCGTGCTTGATGCTAGAGGCACTGTTGCCCATGGCAGCTCATGATAATGCCAGATTCGCCACCACTGACCAGTGTTGGTATCACCACTTTTAAAGCTGGCACTGCTACTGCCTCAGGTCACAGGGACCAGCACTATGCTGGCAGAAGTTGCAAGAATCCCTCCCTAAAACCTTTTTACCACACCATTAAATTCATACGACCCTAACTTGTATATTCAACAGATCACAGAGCTTTCTGTGAGCAATTTTTAGTAGTGATTAATCCTCTATAGGATTAATGGGAAATGGAAATTTAAAAAAACAAAAATGAGAAGTTTTTGTTTGCTTGTTTGTTTTTTAATCTAATAAAAGTGTAAATTGGCACATCTCTTTTGGAGCCCAAATATGTTTGAAGAATCACAACATTTTTATTTCCTAAGCTAGTAATTCAACTTTAGGGAATTATTCCTGAAGAAATGATGCAATATGTGGGAAAAGTTATATAATGAGGATGTTCATTAAAGTATTATTTATAGTATGAAAAGTAAAAACAAATAAAATGATCAAAAACAAGGGAATGACTATGTTAACTCTGTGTGAATAATTAAGTTGATTATGCATGACCACTCAATAGTGGGATAGATAAAAGGCACATAAGTGACTGAAGAAAAATAATAACATGTCTCTATGATTGTTCACATGAATTTGTAAAAAGCTTAGAAGGGATATATATAAAAATTATATTTTTTACAATGATAGGGCTGGAGGAACAATTTTTTCCTAGTCTCGGCCTTGTGGAAGTTGCTGTTTTACTTTGCAAATTATGACTTCAAAGTAAGGTGAAGAATAAATTAATGAATGACTACTTATTATGTTTTTAATTAAAGTAATTGCATATCTTCCCACTAAGGTTAGCCTTGGTAGCCTGAAGCTAGTATATTAACAACAACTGGCAAATCACCAAGTGCAATAAAAAGTTCTAATTGCTCCTAAGCTAGCTTCACTGAAGTCTGGCTGATGTCTTTCAAGTGTCCTGCTGAATTTCTTGGCTTTTTCAATTGCACTTCCTTCCACAAGACTGATCAATAAGGAGATACACAGAACTATCTCCATGGCCTTTGTCCGGTATCTCTGAATCTGAGTCGGGAGGGAGAGGTCGCTATAATGTTGAATCACCTTCTAAGCTTCTGATGAAAAATCAGCCTGAAATACTTCTGTTGTAAACCATATGATGGAGCTGCTCAAGATATTTAAATTACACTACATTGAAAGAAGGAAAGAGTGCAGAACAGGGGTACTAAAATGTAATGTTTCAAATGGCATCGGGATCATGTCAAGAGATGATTTGTGGCTTTGGCCTCAGAGAAGCTCTAGATTAGCCCCAGGAACTGGAAACCGAGAGACAGGTGGCAGGTTCATGGGCAAGAAGAACCAGACATAGCAGTCTTGGGAGGTAAATGTGAAAAGCAGTGCCAAGGCCCACAGACCACATTCCTGGGGTACTGGACAGTGTTGAGCCTATACCAGTAACTGTCCCCATGAGCTGACACTTTGTGACAAGATGAAGATCAGACCTCTGCAGAATGTGGGCAGCCCTGAGATTAACAATTATTCTTAAGACCATAAAAATCTGGGGTGACTTCTCTGTTATCTAAATTTTATTTGCTCCTTCAAGATTTAACTATTGCTTTAACTTTGTAATTTGGGAGAAAATCACTTGGTCTTCCTGAGACTCAATTTCCTTACCTTCTAATTGAGGCCTAATACTAGAATATTTCTAATAGCAAGTCCAACTTTGAAATTCTCTGAGTCTCTGATTCATAAAATTACAAAACATTCCAGGTCACACTATTGCTGCCTCCTCTTGAGCTCTCAAGCCCTTACTGCCAGCAACTTGCAACTTATTATGAGGCTGATTTTTAAACCATTTGAGTGTTTCACTAGGTCGTTTCTTCCCCAATTGATCAGAAACTTGTCCTCAAGATCAGATGTTCTATATGTCCAGAGGATGTAATGGCACATGAGAATGGACACTCACAGAAGAAATAAATAAATGAATTATTACATTCTCTTGCGTTTACATGTCCTAATTACTTAAATATCAAGAAAAGGGGAAATAACATCTGAAAAAGCTTAATCCTCCTTTGTCTGATTGGAAAATATTACTGGATTCCCCAGGAAACAGATTCTGAAACAAGAATCAGTGTGAAGAAAACATATTAGAACATGCTTGTGGAATTAATATGTTTGTGTGAAAAGAATGAAGTAGGATGGGACAGAGGAAAAAAGTAGATGGGTCAAAGTGTGGTCACAACAGAGGACACAGCCAGTCCCAGGAGGCAGGCCTAGAATTGGGATGAGTCCTTAGAATTGTCCTAAGCATGGGCAAGGAGTTCAGATGTTTGTACCCTCCTTCCCATAAAGGCCAGTCACTGGATTCAGACTGCCCACATGAGGGGGTTATGACCTTGAGCAAAGTTCTCCAAGGGTAATTTCCAGAAAGGATGACTGCTAAGGGCCAGAGTTGGGGGAAGGAGGGATTTAGTGTTGTAGGACAAAGTAGATGAGGGCAGGGCAGCCCAGTGTCTACTGCACAAAGAGATGCTCATTTATACCACACTTAGTTCTTTTTTTCATACAGAAATCCACAGTTTACTAAATACTTTCACATACCTAACCCCTGTAATCTAGACAACAACCCTGTAAAATATGAATTATTGTCATGTCTAAATAGCAACCGACAGATGAGTTTTATATGTAAGGGATTCCCTAGGAGTTCCCAGAACTAATGAAAGGAAATTGAAAGTCCAGAAGTGTGGAGCAAGACCTAGATTCTCACAATTACATGCTAGGTGAGCCAACAATAAACTGTCACTGATTGCTACTACTGTGATGATTATTGTCCTTGGCCTGTTATGACCTGGAAACACTGGATTACAATGATATTGTGCTTACTTTATTTAAACAGTCAACTCTCTCATCTTATCACTTTAGTTTATGATCATATAAAGCCTCAGAACTTTTACAATTGAAGAGGTATGAAGCCCTGCCTTAATATAAACCATATTTTTTCTATAGTCTACCAGCAGAATGTTTATATTTATCCCTTGTGATGGAATGAATGTTTGTGTCACCCCCATTCAAATTTGTATGTGGAAACCCTAACTTCCAACATGATATTTAGGTGAGGACGTTAGGGTGGTAATGAGGTTTAGCTAAAGCCATGAGGATGAGGCCCTTGTAATGGAATTAGTGCCCTTCTAAAAAAAAAAGAAACCCTGGAGCGCTTTCTCCACCATGTGAGAATGCAGCAAGAAGGCAGCCAACTGCAAGCTAGGAAGTCAGCCCATGCTAGGAACTGAATCTGCCAACACATTTACCTTGGAGTGCCCAACTTCCAGAACTGAAAAAAATAGATGTCTGTTATTTAAGCCACTCAGTTTACGGTATCTTGTTATAGCAGCCTGAGTAGCCTAATACACCCCTAAAAAAATCACCTCATGGTTTGAGTCTATCATTTTCATCTGATAAGGTTATTTTTCCTTGATTCTTATAGCTAGAAGATTACTCATTGTTCTTAGCTGCATTCCAAACACATCTTTGTAAGCCCACTTTCAATGTTCTCATCAAAGTTTTTAAAGAATGGACAGTAAATTATAATGATTTTCCTTTAGTTTGTGATGAACACAGGGTCATATCTGTTTAATGAACATTACCTTATAACACATCACTTCAATGTCTGTACCTTGTTATCTATAATAGTAGTTTCCAAATTGTTTTTAGCAATAAAACTTTATTCAAGTAAAATTTACTTTAAAACAATGAAATAAAAATAGAAGCAGAGTCACTCTGGTTCAAGTGGGCAGTGAGATAAGGAGCCCAGGGCCTTCCCACTTTGCTTTGTCTGTAGTAACTGCTTTTCAGAGACTGATGAGTCATCTTCATGGATACCCATTGCTTTGTTGGTTGCACCAAGAAAACCACTGCACGAAAGTATTGTGAGGCGTTTCGTCAAATGCCTTGCTATAATCAAGTCATTGGTTTCCCACTGATTTACCCATATAATAACACACACACACACATACACACACACACACACACAGTGAGTTTCTTATGATTTGTCCTCAGTAAGTCCATGCCAATTCCAAATAATCATCACTTTCTTTTATAAGCACTCATGAAATTTTTTTTTCAAAATACAGTAAGCAAGAGGGTCAGACTTGTTGTTTTACAGCTTCCCAAGTCCACATTTCATTTTCTGCATTTTTAAAAATAATATCCCCAGTCTCTGACACCTCTACTGTTCTCCACCTGTAATGCATACAAGTTCTTTGCGAATTCTGGTGTATAATAATTTATCCAGGGCAATGTTTCTCAAAGATGACTGTATATCAAAATCTCTTGATTTAAAAAAAAAAATGTTCATACCTAGGTCCTCACCTCATAGCAATTAAATCAGAATCTTTGCAAGTATTTTAAAAATATTTTCTAGTGATTTTCTAGTGCATTCAGGGTTGAGAATCAGTGGTACGAGTTAAGCGGTTTTACTTTTTTTTCATCTGTTTTTAACCTAAGCCTAAGTGACAACCTGTGTGCTTTCCGGATCTTCCGATTGCATATGTGATTTAAAACTCTCTTACTTATTAGCATCTTTCTTAAATCTCTGCTAAATCAAACAATTCCAATAGACTTTTTAAAAATTACATGACTTCTTTTATCTTTTCTTTTAATCTTACTCAGTTAGTTTTTGTCACACTTCCACTTCTGGTTTTATAGGTTCCACGCATAGCAATAAAATTCCTTAGCTACATTCTGAAAGTTATTGTTTAAGAAAGTTTCCATAACAACTTTCAATAATATTATCTTTTCCTTCCTGCGTTACAAATCTAAGTTCACTGTGTGTCTGTTCTCTGGCATCATTGTATAAATATCCTACTCCACAAGTATGATTTCTAATTCTATCACTGCATTTTCTCTTTACGAATTGCTGGTTACCACTTGCACTATTGGAAGATTCTTTATGATAGTTTGGAATTTTAAAGTTCATTCATGCATTTGATTCCCTCTGTAGTTCTATAGTTTCATCTGGGCAATATTCTACTTGCCCTAGAATTTCACATTAAATTTTTTATTCAGTTATGCACATCATTCTGAGAAATATTTTATACTTTCTCAGGAGACTAACAGTTTGGAAATTTAAGCTATAATCCAGAAAACACTATCTAGTTCTTGGTATCTAGATAGCCAGCTACTCACATAACATATCTGCTTTTTTCTTTAAAACCATGACCTCAATTGAAAGAACAAATAACTCCAAATCCTTCCATGTCCAGCCATGTGAAAGACTGCAAAATCCTTAGAAATCCACACTTGATACTCATTGATTTTTTATTGATTTCCCTGTGAAGGAGAAGAAATAGGGTGTAGTTAATTGGTTGCATGAGTCTGAGCAGCTTTCATTCTAGAAAAGAAGGTAGTGCACTTCCTGATATGTTTCTGCTAGGGCACCAGCTCTACACAGTTAGAGCTACCAACCAACACAAAGAGATCCTCACACAAGTGAAGAGATTTCTTCCCTAGGAGTGACTGTCCATCACCCTAACAATTCAGTTAGAGTCTTCTTTTCTCTGATGGTCTTGCTTTTCTCATGGGAAGATCCTCTAACTCATGTTTAAACATGGTGCCTACATTTTCTATTTCTTTCTCACACTTCTTTTTGTAACCTTTAAGACTCCAGTTTCGATCCACATTTACATCCTCAAAATTCTTTTCATACTGAGTTTTTTTTCTATGTTGTTCCCAAATTCTTCTTTTCCTGTAAAATCCAGAAAGCACAGAACAATTCCCTTGGTGTACAAATCCTTTGGGGCTCCAGCAGAATACCCCTTCTACTCGCCATATACACAGTGATTTCCTACCACTTTTAAACTTCTGGTTGCATTGAGCCTTCCTGGGATACTTACTGAATATACCTGCTACACATTCCTTGTCTTGATTTTTAAGAGCTGCTATTCTGAAGGTTAGCAATTAGCACTAGTTAGTGGTATGGTATGGTGACAAGGCAATAAACCAAAGTTCAGGAAGCTGAGTGTTTGCATCCCACCACTGCCATTAAACTAGATTACCTTGCCTCTGAACCATTCTAGTGCCTCTAAATCTTAGTATATGCATCAGTGAAATGGGGGGAGAGAAAATTGGATTAGGTTGGGTTTTCAAGTCTTTTTCTAATTCTGCAGGATTCCTTGCATAAAACTTTATATAAAATCTTAAAGTATAAAAAAAAAATCAGAGGAACTGAGGTTGCACTAGAGGTGCTGGCCTCTCTACCCCATCCCATCCCATGCTACCCTATAGCTGCTTAGTGCTATCAAAGAACCTCCCACAGAACAGTTTGAAAAGAAATCAGAGGTTCTCGAAATAGTATATGCAGGAATCACCTGAAAACTTGCTAAAACAGCAAATTATTGTGCAGTCTCCTTGAAAAAATTAAAAGCTGAGGAATTGGCCATTTATCATTTTTATTGAGAATTAGAGATACAGAATGATACAATTATGACATCCTGAGAAATACTAAACTGAGTGCAGTTCGAACTCTCTTCAGTAAGAAGTAAAGAAAATTCAGTGCACACCTTGATTCTCCACTTGGTACCTGTCCTTTGTGACCCTGAGCCAGTTAATTCTTTCTGTTCTAATCTGTAAAATGAAGGCATTCATAATTAATGCCCACCTGAAAGAACTGTCATCAGGATTAAGTGAGCTAATTAATTTATATCAATACTTAGAACAATGCCTAGAACATGTTTAGAACTCCACAAATTCATTGCTCATTGTTCATTAAGCAAAGCACAACACAAACTGCCTACACACCCTTAAATTCAGTACAACAAATATTACACACATCTCTCTAGCCGCTTCCTTTCCTGCTACGTGTTCTCTGACTTGCCTCTGCACCACTGGTCATCACTTGCTTTTTTTCTTTTTGAGCCTTAGTTTTTCCATCTGTAAGATAGGACTAGTACTCTTTAATTCAATACATAATAGGACTGTCAATACAGGGAAAAAGCTTGAATGTTGCTTGCAGACCTTTAGAAGAAAGATGCTTTGTTACACATCCAACAGCATTATTTCAATATTTAGTATGTTGATATAATTTTCATCAGCATCTTAGAAGGCGAGCTTATTTATGTACACAATTAATGGAACAGAATGTAGAAAATGGCGGGTAGTGGTAAAACACAGGCCATTTCTCTGAGTGGAAAAAGGCCCATAAGTCATAGGAGACAGACTGAGTTGTGAAGGTCACTCACTTATGCACAGAAATAAATTATATTATGTCATCAAATAAGTTTCTTCAGCCAGTCATAAGAAGAATATGGCTAAGTAATTTACTCACAAATGATGGTTATAAACCACTCACACTCTAACAAATCAAATTACATCATATACCCCACCTAGTCATATTCATAGGGTTACTGAAGGTGGGGCAGGAAACAGAGTCTCAGCCACTTTATCAGCCTCTCAATTTTTGCAAAAGGCCACACCTGTTCATGGCTGAAGACCAACACAGAATGGTTAAATTGCTCTATAGGTTGAAACCACTCTACTCTAGGCTGATTCCCTCCTTGCATATCAAGAATCACACCTCTGATGCTGAGTGCACAGAAGTGGTATCTGCAAGGCCTGTGCACAAGCTTTGTGTACTGCCCTGAGATTCTGTTGCTCTGTTCAATACAGTCCATCTTTGCTGGGCTAAGAGAGTGGAGAAGCATATTTGAGAGTACATAAACATCTTCAGTTTGGGGATCTTAGGTGAGAAAACTCCTAGTGGACAAACAACAACAAAAAATAAAGAATCATAGAGAAATTAGGGTAAAGTTTCTCATCATTTATTCTTAGATTAAAATAATACAATTCAGGAAGTGTAATAGCCTTAGAGGAAATAAAGCTAAAATGGATTGTATGCTGACTGTGGGCCAGCCCAGGGGTAGGAATTATTGTCCCATTTTACAGTTGAAGAAACTGAAGCTCACAGAGATTTGTTCATTTGCCTAAGATTACATTGTGCAGTTAGTGACAGAACAGAGATTTGACCCAAGTTTGTCTCCAAGGCCTATGGCTCCACAGAGGCTCCAAGTCTCTTTCTAACAGTCTATGATGTCTCTCCAGGTGATCTGTAATGAAAATACCTTTCTTTCTGGTTGCTAGCTCTGATTGTCAGTAGATCTAGTCTCAGAAGGAACAGAGCCATGATAAGTTAAAAAACACTTACCAAGAATGAGGGTTTGGAGAATAGAGACCACATGCTAATTGCTTGCCACCTTTTATTTAGCTGACCCTCCTATTGTTATAGATCAGGAACTAAGGACCTGGTTGATAAATTGACTGGCCCAAATTCTGTGATATCAAGCAATAGAAGAAAAATTAGAATCCATGTCAGCTGCTTGAGCACAGACCTTTCCCACTACCCCAGGTTGCTGGTTATAAGGAATGATAATATCACTTACATATCTCCTTTGACCTTATCAATGTGCATAGGTACTTAGTTCTAGCTATCCAAGATATTTAGCATAATATCTTTCACCAAAATAACTTTATGCCAACTTTATATCACTATTTTAGTTCTAATATATTTTTTCTTAACTATAGATATGCATGTTTTCATTATTAAAAGTTCAAACAATGTAGAAGAATAAAGAATAAAAAGTAAATCCCTTTCACTAACTTCCACTCCTCTCTCCTCCCCAATTATGATCACTCTTAACAAATATACATAATGATCTAACTATTCTGTTTAGGCTACCTATAATGAAAAACAATTTTTTGAAAGCTCCCTTCAGTACTTTACAAATTTTCAAGCCCAAATCTTAAGATTAACTTCTGATGTGTCCATCCTCTCCATACACATTTTCCTATTCATCATCAATTTCCCTGAATTTTATCACTCACATAGCTCTTGCAAGCTTTCCACTTCTCTCATTCTCCACCACTACCCTAGACCAATCTATGATCTCCCCTTGCCTGGACCAGAACAGTGCCTCTCACGTGGGCTTCTTTCTTCTGGCTCCTTTTATCCATTCTCCATCCAGCAGCTAGTATAATCTTTGGTAGCATAATGAATTCATTGTGTTTTTTTTTTTTTCAACAATAAGAGCTCTTCACTTCTTTTGAAATACTTCTCAATTTTCAATTTTCAACCTGGTCTCACCCTCCCCCTTTCCAAACAAATTCCTGAGTGTTCTATTTTGTAGCCAAATCAAGGCTCGGGAAAAATACATCATATTGTTCCAAACTCCAGAACTTTATTTTGGGGAGTATTTCTGGGTATTCATTTTATGGGAAATGTTAACTCAGGCAACTTTCCCTTGAACTTTAAAGAGTATTTTTAATCTTCAAGGATTATCCACTTATCTCATTTTTTACATAACAACATGAATTTTAATTCTTCTAAAGTATTAGAATTACACCCATTCTTCAAGACAGTTAAGAAGGAAGTATATGTATAAACACATATGTCAATTTTTGTTTAGACAGGTCTTTTATTGTTGACTTTTTCTCAGCAAACACCCATAATCTTTCATTTGTTTCTACAAATTGACATGGTAGAATGTTGAGCAGCAGGTTGATAATGACTTCTGTTTTCAGTGGAAAGATTTGGAAAGGTACATTTTCTAGTTTGCAACCTGACTCTAGTAACACCCTGCTTTCAGGCTTGTCCACAGTGCCTGCCCATCTGACCCCAAAAAGTGGTATTGTTGTGATTTGTAAATTGAGTGAGCTGTCACTCTAAAACTAAAAGTGGTAACAGGAAACTAGCAACTAGCAACCAATTACTTGCAAGAAGAAGCAGGATAAATCTGTATTTAGAAAGAGAGCAGTTTATTACATCCTGCTAAAATGATCAAAAGTAGAAAACTATGTCCTCATTGATGAATTATTCTCTCAAATCTTGTGATACAGGCTAAATCATCTGTGGACTCCTTCAAACATTTCATGATAGGAATTTTCTTTTGTTTCATCATGAGGTTGCAACATGTATTACTAGATCCAGGTATTTTATTTATATTTATATATATATATATATATATATACATATGTATATACATATATATATATATATTTTTAATATTAGAAGAAATTAATTCAATACAAAGAAGAATCTATCTTTTAGAACAGAGGTTTTCAAATATTTTGTTCTAGTATTGCCAAATGCATTTTATTTAATTATGCATACCCTAGAACATTTTGAAATATAATATTTTTATGTGATTAATTAATTGCAAAAGATGTCATTTCTGGCATATTATAAATATTGATATTTTAAAAATAAAATGTTCCACCACTCATTTAGATGTTTTTAATGAAATACAAATACCATAACAATTTTAGACCCATAATTTTCATTAAAAAAATAAACAGTTGGAAATTTTATGTTGTACATATTCCTCCTGAGATAGTATTTTCATTTCACTTCCCCTATAGAATGTTATCCTAAAGTAATATATTTTATGTTTGAAAGTCTTATGAATACCCTATTATAATTCTCTGCAAATATATATAGTGTGTGTATGTGTACATATATATATATATATAAGTTTAAATATATAAATTTGGTTTTAAAATATTTTCTGTGACCATAATGCTTAGGTTAAAATCATAATGTTATTATAATTATAATTACAGTTAAAATATTTCCTTCAGGTTTAGTTCACATTTCTTTTGTTGTTGGTAAACAATTTATCAGATTCTCAAATCCTAAGAAGTAAAATTTTATTATAAATCCATCTCTTAATAAATTAATGTGGGTTGCTTATGAAGCCTTGGCTAAATTGACCCTTTTTTGATATCAGGGGTTCATACTTACTGCAGTGAACCATTGTAAAATTTCAGGTAGGGAGTAAGATTTTCTTTTGAGAAGCATGAGAAGGGAAAGAGGGAGGCAGGCAAGGGCAAACCAGACCATTGGTAATTTCTCAGGCAGTTTGGGAAAAGAGAGCATATGGAATATTAAGATCTGGAAATTGAGTCCCTTAAAATTATTTATAAGCATGTACCCATTGGAAAGCCTCTGCACTCTGGTTTGAAGACCATCGCTTTAAAACATTGATAGTTCTTTTCCTCTAGTAAGGCTTCTCAACTGAATAAATATAATCAGAATGTGATGCGATCAGAGTTTAACCTTCTTGGCTGTGTGTAGCTATTTGAATAAGATTGAAAATGCTCTCCAAGAAACATATCTTCTCTTCATTGGTATGATTCTTCTACACTATTAAAATAAGGCCATGCAACTTTTGAATATAAAATAACAATTCATTAATAATTATTTCTCGTATAATCTCATGAAAATCTATATGGTTTTAAAAAAAGAATAAGGAAGAATCCTTTGGATTGTGACAGTGTAAAAGCAAAAATAGATTAATATTTAATATATTTAAAATTACTTGTCCGCACAACTATTGTATGTACATCACACACACACATTCTGGTTGTATCCTAAGTATAGCTCAGTGCTAAGCAAAGTAAAAAAGTCAGAAAATAACAGGGCAGAGACTACGGCAAGGTTATAGTTGGGGGAGGGAGAAAAGCAGCTCCTACAGAATAATAGGTTTTAAATTGGAGGTCTTTACTTAAAACCTTCAGGAAATAAAAAGGGTCAAAAAAAGAGAGAAAATTGCACAGGGGTTATATTACTTAAAAAGACAATTTCATTTCTCTTTCAAAAATTGCTGTATTTTTTGGAAGATGCCTTTGACAATGGATGTCATCACTTAAGAACCATTGCTCAATAAAAGAGTGGTCAAGAATTCTGAGTCTTATGGCACTTAAATGTTTCTGCCAGTTTATGGAAATTGGTGCAGTTTTGACCAATTTGATTTAAGAAACTGAAAACTCAGAAATATAAATTAAGAAATTAAACAAATTCTTCATTTTTTATTATTATTTCTCAATAAAGAATATATGTTTTAAAAACATTGCTTTGAAAAATAGTCCAATTAAAACTTTAATTGACTCTAACATCCTAAATGAAATTGTGTGATGGTTTAAAAGGAAAAGAGTCTATTGTCTTCAGTGGTAGGGGAAAAAAACAACACTGTAATCAGAGAAAGTCTCTCCATATTATTTCATTTTAACAGATTTGCTTACGAGAAATCTCTTAATATTGATGGCATATGCTAAAATCGTTGTCTGCACTACATTTTTCTAATGTCAATCAGAAAAGAATAATGTGTTTTAATTTCTTATGTAAGTGTGAATTAAAAAGGTATTACATTAATAAACGAGAACTCAAGTTCAGTCAACATGTTCTATTCATGATAATTGTAATAAAGACATGGGATTAACAAGAGCTCATGCATTGTTTTCTAAACAAATATATAAATGGACCCTTGTTTCATAAATCTGTTATTTATGAATCACATGTCTGGTACATGGTATTCTCTCACTTCTTAAAAAGTAATAAATTATTTTTCGATAGCCTATTTAGCCTATAGCTGTCATATATACATTAAAATGGGGTCACAAAATTCAGTAGACACTAAAGGCACAATTTCAAGTGAATTCATGCTATAGGATTTTATAAAATGAAAACAAAGGATAGAGTAAGGAGAGAGAAGTCAGAATGGCAACCATTAACCTATGACTGATGTCCCCCATGCTTTACCCAGTTTCACAGTGCTTAGGACTTGTAAAAGTAAAAATTAAGTAAATTAAAAAAGTAAGTAAAAAGTAAAAATACTTAGGTGAAATTGTATTGGATGAAAGATAAATGCAAGATCTGTAGAAGACAAAAGGCTGAGTCTGAGAAAAAAAGTAGAGGATATGCAGGAAGAATTAGGCAAAGGCCACTTATGAAGCACAAAGACAACAGAGAATGTGATCGCTACTTCTAGTAACTATCAAAGTAGGAAAAAAGTTAATTCAAACTGTTTTTGTCTGTGTTTCACTAGAGCTTATTATTTAGGAGAAGGCTTATGTCTCATACAGAAATTTTGGTGGTCACTTATTCCAAATTGGAATAATAGCTGAAATTTGGGGGAAGATAGTATGAATTAGGCAGTGAGATCATTATTTTACACACATCATCTCATTTAATCCTCACAGCAATGCTAAGAGATGGGTAGTATTATTATACTCATTTTTTGCCATGTAGAGATGTTGCTTAACTTGGTACTTGGTAAAGTCATGTAGCTAGTTTAACTGTGTGAGACAAGATTTCAGACTCATTTTTTTAAAAATCCAAAGCTCTTAAACCTCTATGTTAAAGAAACTGCAAGATGAGTGAAATTCAAATATGCCATTGAAATCCAAGTGGAAATTTTATGTACTAATAATGACAAATTGATTCAATTAAAGTACAAACTCCTAATGAAATAGTTCAATGTGTACGGTGTGAGCAGAAGAATATTTCGTGATTTTTTTTCTCACATTCATTTTCCCTAATGAAGGCATTTAGCTAGGGTTTTAGTCTTGACAAATGTCATATGAGCATATAAATATCTAAACACATATCTACATATGCTTTCAAATAAATGTGTATAAATATCTAAACATAAATTTAGATAAATACATGTAGATAAATCTATGTAGAGACACACAGATAAATACAAAGACATACACACACACATATATAAAAGGTTTTACATCTCTTTTATTTGTCAGTCTCTAAATCAAAGAAGAGATTTAATGCAAACCAAATTTTAAAAATCCAACTTAATTTTGAGGAAAATCATCAAAATTATTTAAAATTTTGGAAAAATAAACAAAAAGGGAGGATTACTTGTTTTATTAGACATTAAAATGTTTTAAAGCTTGGATAATTGAAACAATATCTTGAGACAGATCAATAGAAGAAAATGGCAAGGCAGCAGTCACTGGTGTGCTATACTATATGATAAAGAAAATACCATATACAATGGAAAAGATCTAGATTATTTTTCTTCCCAGCTATATTGAAGTATAGCAGACAATTAGTTACTCGTATTTACATTGTACAATTCAATGATTTTTTTCAATTACAATTGGCATACGATAATATAGTAGTTTCACTTGTACATCATAGTGATTAGAACTCAAGTGATCACCCCACTATATCTTGTATCCCTCTTTATTCTTCATATTTTTTACAACATTGTTGACTATTTTCCTTATGTTACATTTTATATCTCCATGACTATTTTGTATCTATCCGTTTGTACTTCTTCATCTCTTTGCCCTGTTTCAATGTCTTCCCCAACGCTTCTCATGGTCTAGTAGCTCTCAAAATACTCTCTGTATCTATAAGTTTGTTTCCATTGTGTTGTTGTTGTTGTTGTTGTTGTTTATTTTGTTCTTTTGATTCCACATGTATGTGAAATCATGTGGTATTTGTCTTTCTCTATCTGACTTACTTCATTCAGCGCGATACCCTCTAGGTCTGTGAGTCTCTTGTAGGCAGCATATGTTGGGGTTTTGTTTTCTTATCCATTCGGTTTCCTTATCTTTTGCTTGGAACACTTTATTCTTTTCCATTTGAGGTACTTGTTGATAAATATGTAGTTATTACAATTGTTTATTTATGTTTTTGGTACATTTTTTCTTCTTAAAGAAGTCCCTCCGACATTTCCTGTAATACTGGTTTTAGCTTATTTTTGTCTGGGAAGTTCTTTATCTGTCCTTCAACTCTAAATGATAGCTTTACTAAATAAAGTATTCTTGCTTGTAGATCCTGGGTTTTCAACACTTTGAATGTTTTGTGTCAAGCCTTTCTGTCTTGCAAAGTTTTTTTGAGAAATTGGCTGTCAGTCTTATGAGAGCTCTCTTGTAGGTAACTAACTGCTTTTCTCTTATTGCTTTGAAGATTCTCTCTTTGTATTTAATCTTTGACATTTTAATTATGATATGTTTTGGTGTGGGCCTCTTTGAGTTCATTTTGGGGGGCGGGACTCCCCGAGCTTCTTGGGGTTGTATGTCTATTTCCTTCACCAGGTTAAGGAAGTTTTCCATCATTATTTCTTCAACTATGTATTCAACTTTTTGTTCTCCCTCTTCAGGTACCACTATGACACGGACATTTTTATACTTAATTTTGTCCCATTGGTTCCTTAAATCATTATTATATTCTTGATTACTTTTTTTTCTTTTTTTTTGTGTCATTATGATTGGACAACCTTGGCTTTCTCATCCTCTTATCTGTGGTTCAATCCTCCACTCTGTTGATTCCTTCTCATATACTCATCTCAGATAATGTGTTCTTCATTTCTGACTGGTTCTCTTTTATAATTTCCATTTTTATGCTTTTATCTTTTTGTTTAAGTTTTCATTGAGTTCATCTATACTTCCCTTAATTTCGCTGAGCATCTTTACAACCACTGTTTTGAACTCTGCATCTGTTAGATTTCTTGTCTCTATTTTTCCTTGATCTATGTTCGGTTCTTTCATATGGTTTCTGCTTCTTTGTCTTCTCATTTTGGCTGTCTGTTTGTTTCTATGCACTAATCAGAGCTCCTAAATCTCTCATTTTTATTAGCTTGGATTTCTGTAGTAGGTGCCCAGAAGCACAGTTCTGAGAGGATTTCAGACTCAGGTCAAATTTAGCTCCAGCCTGTGCACCTCCAAGGCCTATAAGATTCAGCAAGTAATCCACAGATGCTGTGCTTATGGTTGCCTCAAGAAACCACGCCAGAAACCAAAGTCAGTTGCCACCAGTGTGTTTTGGCACTGCTCAGAAAGTGGCACAAGAGTTTCTGAGGACACTACTGGATATGGCATAAGTAGGGCTGTGAGTTGGGGAGGCAAAGTTTCAGGGAGTCCTCTGGGCAGAGCAACCTCTGTTTTCTAGTTCGATGACATCTCAGCTCTGGCGGCGCTGGGTCAGCGCATTGGGAGAAGGGAGGGCTCAACAGAGGAACAACAAATACTGCCAGCACTTCTGCCCAGGTGAAAGTCTCACATCCAGCTCTCACTCTGACACTTTAGTGTCCCGCTGTAAGTTACTTACAGTGCCCCATGAGCAGCAGATCTGGCACTGGTGCTCAGGGCAAGCAGGTCCATCATCCTGCAAGTCCGGTTGCAGACACGGCCCCTCCTAAAAGGCGTCTGCAACTGCTGGCTGCTGCTGGCTGCTGCTGCCACAGCCTCTGTCCCACTCAGCCTCTCAGGACCGGACAGCTTCTCTGGAAAGGGAAGCCTCACGTCTTTACCCACTCCTACCTCCAATCATTGAGGGGTTATTTCTTATGTCTCTCCCTAGTTGCAGGGCTTCTGTTCCTCTAGACCCCCAGGTGACTCTGCTTGCTATTGGCTCCGTGTTTCCTCAACTTTAATGTGGTCGAAAGAGGCGATGAACAAAATTTCTATCTTTTATGCCATTTTGGCCCGACTTCTAGATTATTTATTAAATAATAGAGAGAAAATAGAATACTTGTGGAAAAATAAAGTTAATTAAACTTGCATTTGTAAAGATATAGTAAGGTTAGAAAATTCAGAAAATACTAACACAATAGCTCTGAAATATGGTCAAAACTTTAATAATCGCAAAGTTGATTGAAATTTTAAGCAAGATTAGAACTTCATTTTTTTATAATTGATTTCCTACTTGTGCACTTAATCTAGCATTCTGGATAAATCTTGAACTCATTAAACAATGCTGTTAATATATGAATTAAGGAGTAGTTATTAAGAAAATTATATAATCTTTTTGACAAAATAGTCTTTAAAATTACACATATTTTAAATGATTACATATAAAACTAAATAACTAAATTATGTACTGTATATTTAAAAATTATACACACACACACACACACACACATATTCCTTTTGTCTTCATTCCATCTGATATTTTATTAGAGAAGGAGGTTACTTTTTCTGTTTTCTTAGAGGAGAGGCTGCTCAAATTTAAAATTGGGAGTTGGTAATGATGTTGAATGTATGGCTACCTTCAGCTAAACACTTTGAAAGGCCTAGAACTCTGACTGTGTCTGTCATCCCTGCCACATACAGATACAAACAAAACAGAGGACAAAGAATGCAGGCCCTGGGTTTTGGTCTTACAAGATGGGTACAAGTCTTTAAAATACCATTGAGAGATCTTTTATTACTGTGTTTCTGTTGAGTTTGTTACTCTCTACAGAAATGCCTGTAGAGACGTATTTGTTCTTCCTTACTGACGTACAGTTTTGAAAGTGATTGCAATGCGAAATATATGTTTCCTTGATTTACTGAATTAGTTTGCCTGAAATTGGTTTTGCCTAATCCTTTATTCCTCTTTTCTTCTTTGAAGTAACTTTTCCTTAATGGGGCTGGTAATTTTGATTATGGTTTCTGAATATGAAGAAGATGTTTTATAAAAGTATGTCTCTTTAACCTCATTTACCATCTTAATAGTTTTATTTTCTGCTTTTTGGCATAAAAATAAAATTTTGACAATTTTATTTTTCTTTAATTTGAAAAATATCAAACATGGAAAATATGAAAGAATTGTATAGTGAATACCTATATATTCACAACCAAATGTATTCTAGATTTCAAAATTATTGTGATGCTTTTCTTGTTATTGACATATTTTATATCATGCCTTTCCAACTTAGTTGGCATCATTCTGCAAGAAAGAACATTTCTTCATCAGCTTTAACTATCTGGTTACCCCAAAAGAGGAAGTTAAATGTATGATTCTTTCCCTTAACTTACCACATTTTAGAGTAAGGAATTGATGTTAAAATCATTTATGCATTATTATAGATTCATAGATTTGTATGTGTTAAATTGTATAAATTGATTACAGTTATTATTCTTTTTAGTGCTAGAATTGTTCAACTTTGGACAGTGGTAACCCAACAATTTTCTTTTGGAGTGATTATCTGTTTTTCATAGGGTGGCAGGCATGATTTGCTGATAAAGGCTATAGTCACAGGAAGTAAGAAATTGGGCATGTAGTGAAGGCTTAAAGGTGGAGTGATATCAAACATAGTCACATTTACCAAACAGATGGCAAGAAAAGAAAGTTGAGATTAAACCAGAAGGGAAATATGCAGCTTTGTTTTGACACAATACTTTCTTTTCTAGATGCCAAGTATGATTTTTAATGGATACCTATAATTATTTTGTTAGGTTTTTGAAAGAAGTTGGGAAGAGCTTCCTTGAACTCCATTCTTTCATTCACATTTCTATCTGGATTAAAAAGAAAAGCATAAGCAATCTGATAAGCTTTTTGGTTTTTCGAAGTAAGATGTTTTACAACGGAAAAATATCAAGACAATGTTAACTATTTTCCAATAAATTCCAAAGTATTTTCAGAATTTATTGTTAAATAAGTGCTAATGAAAATTTTAACTAGAATTTTTTGTTTCTCACTAAAAATGTTATTTATGTTTTGCTTCAATCCCTCTACAAGAGTGATTAATTTTCAATACATAGGCAGTAGGAAATCAAACTATTTGGGACATTTGATCTATCAGTATTAGTAGAGTGGACATATTCAGTGTAGAAAAATGTAACTCTTCTGCACAACTGAATCAGTAAAACTTAAAACAAACTGAATTCTAATTATCTAAAAACTAAATGCTAAAGTATTCCAAACTTTAGAAAAATATGAAATTGGGAATATTTAATGTATATTAAATTTTCTTTATTTATGTATATTTTTTTATCAAGCATAGGAGATGCTATTGCTATTATGATAACCTGCTACAACAAATAATAGCAATTTCCCAACTCGCCAATGTAAGATTAGGATGAAGGAAATCTAAAAAAGAAGGTCCCAGAGGTGTATTATGGAAGGATTTTGTCCTTCACAGCATTGGCCATCAGTGGATTATTATCTCCCCAATGAAGTTTCAAGAGATATATGTTTGAGCCTTGGAAGAGGCGGCTTGCATTCATTATTAACAGCAATAGCAATAAAAAAAAAAGTGTCAACACATTGTATCACCACATTCTGTTCCTAACATTTATAAATATAGTCTCTAAACTGAAAATAATTTAACCTGCATCAAATAAAACTAAACCAAACAAATAAAAACAAAAAAATTATATTTTATTTTTTGCCTTTTAAAATTCTTCCTACTTTTAAAAATATGAGTGTGTAAGAGGATTGATTGAATAAGATACCTTAAGACATATTCATGTAATTAATATCCTTCTTTTACCAGAAACAAGAAAAGGAGAATGGAGAAAAAGGTAAAGAAAAAGAAGAGACAACAACTTGCCAAAGGTCAAGCAGAGGGGGCTGCATTGTATTACTTAATTCAATAACACTACAATGAAGTTAGTCATTACTTTTTTATTATAGCATATTGGTGCTTCCAAGAACACTAACAGTGAGAAATAAATGAATATGGCTTCGGATGCTGCAGATGACAGTGGGAGGCCAGGTTTAATTCACCCTTATGAAGTCTTCTTGAATTGTGTCACTTGTAGAATTTGTACTTGACTTTTGGAAATAAAATGTTTTTGCCACTGAGAACTAATTAAGAAATCTGGCCCTCTGCGACTGAGCTCATTTTGTTCAGGTTGACTGCATGTTCAAGTTTGACTCAAGATGCTCATCTAATGTATACTGTGACCAACTATTTCAGTTGAATTAAGATAATTGCCTAGTTCAACACTGTCCTGATACATTCCAGAAAAATGGCATTCAAAGCCTTTAACTGAGATTGATCCCAAATAACCACTTCAGGTTTTTAAAAAGCTTAAAGTGCAAAAGTTACAGTTGTGCTTTGGAATGAACCCAAAGTAATCCCAGGTTAGTATTAGCAAACAAAAAAAAAGTATGTACCTTGAGCAGGTAACAATATGAATGAATCTCACAGACATTAAGTTAAGCGAAAGAAGACAGATACAAACAGTAGATATTTATAATTTTGTTTATATGAAGTTAAATAACAGACAAATTTAGTACCTTTGGTCAAGGTGGCAGAGTAGGTAAACAATCTGCTTACCTCCTCTCACAACCACGTCAAAATTACAACTAAACTACAGAACAACTATCACTGAGAATCGCCTGCAGTCTAGCTGAACTGAAGTCCTATAACTAATGATATGCAATAAAAGCCATCTTGAGACTGGTAGGAGAGCGGAGATGTGGAACAGGCCAGTCCCTACATCCACATGTGGCAGTTAAAAACCAGGAGGGATATCTCGACTGCAGAAGTCCCCCCTGAGGAGTGAGGGGCCCCCAGACCCATACTAGGATCCTCAGCCTAAGGTTCCAGTGCTGGGAAGAGAAGTTCTTATAACTTTTAGCTATAAAAAATGGTGGAGATTATGGCTGAGTAAGACAGAGGGTGGCAGAAGTCCCAAGAATTCCTCTTAAAGGGACCACACACAGACTTACTCATTGATGGACTCACTTGCTCTGAGCTCCAGCACTGGGGCAGCAGCTCAAATGGTGCCAGGGACACATAGAGAGGAATTGAATTGTCTGGCTTCAGGGCAAGGGCTGGAGGGGCAGCTTTTTTCCAGACTGAAGTGCTGGCAAAAGCCATTATTTTTTTGTTGCGCCCTCCTTCCACCATAGCTGGGTTTTCATGAACCTGGCTAACACCATTCTCTCTGCTCTAATAATTCTCTGAGACTCTGTCTCACCCAACTGGTGGACCCACCCAAGCCACTTCCGCTGACTTCTCCATACAAATCGCCTGTCTCAGCTATTGCTGTGGACTTTCCTATAATCCCTCAAAGGTTCACAAACCCCAAACAAGCAACTTCAGGCCTTGACACATCCTGTATCTCTTGCTGAGCAGCCTCAAGCCCAACAGTACTGGTAGACAACCTTGGTTCATGGCTTGGCCTCTCCTAGGCAACTCCAAGCCCACAGTGGGTGCCGGCCATCTGCATATCACTTTGTGACTTATACCAGGTGGCTCTAAGCAAGGCATAGGCAGCATTTGGTCCTGGCTTACACCAGAGCTCCTCCCAAGAAACCCCAGAACAAACACATCTAGTAGCCACGTTCAGACCACACCAGGGCACCTGATTTCCTCTCTTCTAACAGACCCTGAATTTGTTCTAGTATTTATACTTTTCCAAGAAACCATGGGATTTGGGGAATGCTGGTTCCATTCTTAGTCCTGGGTATTAAAGTTTAATTACACAAACCTAATGAAGAAAAATTAATTCTTCACCAGTGATTGTCAGGAAAAAACAGTTTTGGCCATCTAGACATGAAGGGAGGCTGATAAGGGAGCTTCTGGGAAAGGTTTCTTAGCTATTTCAAAGAGATACAAGGAAAAGTCTCATTTTTGTTTCTGCTTATGGAATGATGCCTGGACCTGCTGCAGTCATTTTTTTTTTAACTATGAGAAAGCTAACTTACATTCTCAGAATGGAAGAGCAGAAAAAAGAACTTGAGTTCTTGATGATGTTGTCAAGGTGCTTAATTGAACAACTTTGGGACTATACAACCTTACATCTTCTTGTTATGTGAAATAATAAATCCATTAGCTATTTCAGACAAATGTAATCTATGTTGATAGAATCTGGAATGGGAAATGAGTACTGACAGAGGAAGGGCATGAGGGAAATGTCTAGTGTGATAGAAATTTATATATTGATCTAGAATGATAACTTGGGGTATATGTCTATAAAAATTCATTGAACTATATACTTAATATATTTTACTATATGAAAACTGAAAGAAGTACTTAATTAAGTTTAAATTGATTTAAAAATTTAAAAGTCCAGGTTTTGAGAATGAACACTCCAAATACTTTCATCTTCACAGTGCTGGCATTTGACCATTATAAGTTCATATAAGATATGAGCTCTAGATTCTGGATCTAACTTGCTTTCTCTTCAGTACAAATTCAGTAAGGCATCAAGGCCTAGGCTATGTGAGCAAATATAGTACACTCAAATTCCTATGTCTCATTGTGTCAGGTGTGCCTAGAGCAGAGAGCAGAGGAATTTGGTCTTCTATGAGGGCCAAGACCACAAGCCAGGCCTCAGGAATTCATTCATGAAATAAATATCTATTGAGTGCATTCTGTGAACCAGAGGCTATTATAGGTGCAAGAGATACCTGAGTGAATAGCTAACAGAAGGCCCTGGTACCGTAGACCTTACAGTATAGATTAGGGATGAGAAGGAAACAAGCAGCTTGAATGTAAAAACACAAAATACTCTCAGATAATGGTAAGTGCTACAAAAGAAGGTCTGTTTTAGATGGGGTGATCAGAGAAGGCCTCTCTGCAGATGTAACATTTGATTAGTGACCTGAATGACGAGGCAGAGCCAGCCGTGCCATAGAAGGAAACTCTGAACCAGGTAGAGAGAGTAGCAGTCAAAGCCCCAGAGGAGAGAAAAAGTTGAACACATTTGAAAAATACAAAGGTGGTCAGGGGACTCGTGGGGAAATTGCATACACAAAAATAATAATCTTAGAAGCCATTTCAAAGAGTATAAATTTAGCTCTAAATAGAATGGCAAACCATCGAAGGGGTTTCAGGGAAAGTCTAGTACAGATGGAAGAAGTTCAACCTGAGACCTAGTTGGAGGTAGAATTAATCCAATATATACAGATTTAATGATGAAGAAAAGAGAAAAGGAAGAATGAAAAATAGCTGCTTTGTTTTAGGGTAGAGCACCTGATTGTAGTGGTACTGATGTTGCGTTTTACCAAGACAGAGGCGATTTGGAAATTAACAAATTTGAGGAAAACATGGACTGAGTTTGAAATGTGTGGGCCACTCACAAATGCACATGCTTGACTTGAAGAAGCTCAAAATCATCATCCAGGTGGGAAAACAATATCAAGTTTATGCTTGAAAATGGTGAGCCAGTTGTATTTTCTTTGAATAATGAGGACAGAATTTTGAAAATCTGGGATATTTTCAATGTCATCCTGCTGAATTCCTAAAACAGTAACATACCAGAAGGAGCAATATAGAAGAGAATGTACTCATTCATGTCATTGTTTTACCATGTGGCAAAACATATTCAATTTTTTAGATGATTGCTGAGTGAAAAATTTTGGAGTTTTTTAAAACCTAGAACTAATAATGGTGCCATAAGACAGCACTCTAATACACTGTTTGTAGAAATTACTTTCAACTGGTACTACAGTTTTAATTAAATTAAAATTGCAATGTGTTCGCCCTTTGGCAAAATATAATCACTTCTATTAATTTGTCCAAAAAATATTTACACAAGTGCATAAAGACATGTTAAAATACGTTGATTTAGAAACAATTTTAAGCTACGAGAAGATTAAGTAACTTATGGTTTCTTACACATAATGGAGTAGTATACAGCCCTTAAAAATAAGAAGGATTTATATGTATTGACATAAAAGTATATAAAGTATGTAAGTGAAAATACAAGTTATAGCAAATATAGTCTAATTTCATTTTGAATGAAAAAAAATTAGAGAAAAAATCAAATTGTGGTATTTTTTTCCTATGACTAGGATATTTCCATGATGTTTAGATTTTTGCAGTAACCACATATTACTTGTATAATAGACAAGAACCACAAAAATATTTTTTAAATCTATCTAATGCAGAATTCATATGAAGCAGAGTGTATGAAAATTAGCCTTTCAATGTTAGAAATGCTGAAAAAAAAGTCACAAGACCCAATGTAGTTTTGAAGGGTCTGTGGCTTCTGCCAAAAAAAATTAAGATTTTGAGCATAAGCTTGAAGTTAGTCATAGAAGAGATATAGATGAGATCTATGCTTAACATCTGAGCATCCTCGCTTTCTCCTCTATCTAATATAATTTCTCTTGACTAGACTGTTGTTTTAGCTGAAATGTCACAGGGGTCAGAGTTTTTCTCAAGTGTTCAATGGCTTTGGGAAGGTGACCACTAAGTGTTCTGTTTTTAATAATTTAAACAAAATTATAAAGATAGGACAGAAAAAGCTTATGTAACTTCACATGAAGGACTCATATTATTAAAATTATTTTGAAGGAAAGAATGTATTGTAGAAATGTCAATTTATATTTGACTTCTCCCAAAGTTAATTTATATATCTCATGCAATTCCCATTAGAATCTCAAAAGAGCTGTTTTAAACTAAATTTCTTTTGGAAGAGCAGATGTCTGAGAATATTAGAATTAATTATGAAAAAGTGGGATAGAGAAAGAGGATCTGCTTTTCTAGATATTAAAAGATACTACAAAGCCATTATTTTCTTGGTTTGGAAATAGAAAAAAAATAGATCACTGGAATTGAATAAAGTGAAGAAATAAATGCCAATATACTTGACATATATTTTATCACAATGTGAAAAGTGTGTTATAAGTTAATAAATAGTGCTATCATAAGTGACTACTCATATGAAAAAAATAAAGGTGGATCCCTTTATTTAGGTGAATTAAAGGTGAATTAAAGACTTAAATGTAAAGCATAAAACAATGATGAGTTTGAAGAAAATTAATATATTTGTTAACTGAGTGTTGGAGAGCTATATAACAAAAGCAGGAAATCTGTGAACTATAAAAGACATATTTAAATTCATAAAATTAGAATGTATTTTCATTGCAAAAAAAATACTTGAAAGCATATAAAAGATAACCTATTAAAAATTAATTATTTTTAAAATCAACCAAATTCAATTTTTTTTTAAAAAGGGCAAAAGATATAAATAGACAATTTGAACAGGAGTTGATCTAAATGGTTAATAAGTTTATAAAAGATGCTTAACATTCAACCTAAAAAACCAATAAGCTATTACTTGGCTAATATTAAAGAGTGATAACAAGTACTTCTTAAGAAATATATTGTAATAAGTTAGCCTCATAAACTTCAGTAGACATGTAAGGCATAGTGTTAGTGAAAAATAATAAGGTAAATAAATGATAAGAATGATAAGACTAGTCTGTATGATATACCATAAATATATATGCATATGTGGAAAAGCGATATGTTGAAAAAATGGTCATCAAAATATTAATTGCAGTTATCTCCAAATATTAGGATTTCAGGTAAACTTAGCATACTTCTTAAACTTTTAAATATTTTTTTTCAATTTGTGTCATGCCAAATTACCAGTTAAATTCATGACAAAATAAATTCTTAAGAAACTCAAAAACCATTCAAATATGCACTTGTTTCAAAATTTCCTTCCCTAATTTTATGTCTAATTCAAATTTGATTGGTTTGGTTTTATTTTTGTGGGGGAATAGAAATGAGAAAACGTGCTCACTAAGGAACAAGGGTGATTGGATATCCCTGAATGAGATTCAGATAAGATGACATAATATAGCACTAAAAGTTTCCATTTCATCTCCTCTCATTCCTATTTTAGTAACCTTTGACATTTGGAGAAACAAAAGCCTATAGTCATTTTTGCTCTTCTCTCTCTCCAAGTTCTTATACAATGATTGTCAAAAAATATTTGTACCATTGATAGCAATAACCGCCTCTAACCTGCCTTCTATTTTCTCTCTTTCAGTCCAAAAGACGACAACAGAATTCAGGGATGAGTGAGTCTTCTCTTTGATATTTTATTTAAGATCCACCTTTCTTGTATTTCAGATTTCTGAGCCCCCCTCCCCACAACCCCAGTGTCATTCCAAGCTGAAATCTGGTCTGACACCATCTACCCGGCTTGCTTCTAAAGACTAGTTGTAACTAGGCACAACGTGGGCTACAATGTAAGCCTGTGTTACTAATAACAAGTGGGATGTGAAGCACTGAGAGACAAGAAGTGCCCTTTATTCCCATATACGTTACCGGAAAAATAGACATACAGAGAACCAGTGCCACGTTAAGTTTTTTAAGGCAATAAAAGTGTTTTGAATTCCTAGACATCCTACGAATTTCAGTTTCATAAAATGTGCCATCTATTTTCTTTCTTTTCCCTCAAGTCTTTTAGCATCACACATTTAGCCTGGCTCTTTCCCTTGTCTGGAGGCCAGGGAGGGTTCCCAGCATATGCTTATGCAAGAAGAGGGATGTTTGCCTTCTTTCCAACCTTGCCCCCGCACTCTCGTCATGCAAAGCTGAGAAGCAGAAACACTATGCAAATCCTCCAGAACCTCCTGTGTGCAAATTCCAAAGGAGTCTAGAGTTTTGAAGGGTGTCGAAAGTACATAGAGAACCAGGAAACATGCCCCCTTTCTAGTCAACTGTTCCCAAGGGCAAATCCCTCTGGTCTTCATAGATACCTTTCACCATGCCCAGAATGCAAACCATTGTTTCCTTTCTGTATTGCTGTACAAAAAAAGAAGCTCAGGCATACAACAGCCAGGACTGTGCTCAGTCAGTGTTGAAGAGCACCTGGTGATCCAGGAGGCTGTTGGCATTTGTCTTAGTTTAGTACATATTTATTGTGTGTTCACTGCAAGGCTCTTGACTGGAGATAGATGAGTAAACCAAAGTCCCTGACCAGGATGGCATGATTTTGTATCAGTAAAGTCAGATAAATAGTAAAATAATAAGACATGATATTTACTACAGTTAAGGCACAATCGGGTTTGATGGAGTATAGAAAAGGAGTGATTTAGCTATTTTTGGACAGGAAGTTAAGAAAAAGAAATGGAGAACTTTAGAGAGAGGTAACATTTGAACCAGGTTTAAAATATAGAAATTTTCAAAACAGAGAAGTGTAGCTCAAATGAGTCTGTCTAGGCTGCAAGAACATCACATACAGAAAGATAAGCAACTTGCCAGGGCATGGTATGGCTCAGTGGTGAGTAGTTCTGTGTCACAAAGCTGTAGGACGAACATGGGAAGAGCCTGGAATTATAAACAGCTCAAGGGGGTGTGCGGTCTCTTCACCCTGTTAAAGAGCTATGATGGGCTTTTTAGGAAGAAACAGACATAAGTAGATTTTTAGAAATAAAAGAATGGCTACAAAAGGAGAGACCCAATTAGAATGACAATTGTAGAATGGTGTCTGTTGGAGTCAGAGAAAATGGTCTAGGAAATAGTAGAATTCCAGGTGGAAATGATGAAAGCCTGAATCAACCCTGGATCAAGATGATGAGACAGGTAGGGAAAATATTTGTAGACAGACTTGGTTTAACCTGGCATTTGACTAGGGTAAAAAAGGGGTGGAAAGACAAAGCAGCTTTATTCTCTTTGTTGGATTGCCAGTTTGAAAAAAGCTATGATGATTTCTTCAGCTCATGATACAGCAAGGTTTATGTTGTATATATCTTGCAGAACTGGGAGACTATTATACTGAGTTAGATTAAGTTTGAGTATTCAGTCATGACCCCCTCATACACACACACACACACACACACACACACACACACACACACACTTTACTTGATGTAGATGATATTTATAACTTTTGGTATTTTGCATTATAATTAATGAGACTTTTATGAAAAACTGCACCTTAGTATGAAAATGGCATGTTCAATTGGCAAAACTGTGTAAAATTCTCAAATAGGATATCTCCAAGCAGTAGCATACATATTCAGGACTGCTTGAGATACTGTGTCAAAAATTCAGATACCCCATACAGAAATAAGACATAAACTTCACCATCAAATATCAAGATTAATACAATGGGTATAGAACTGCAATAGTAATACCAAAAGAAACGTAGAGCTCTGGCACGGAAATTGTTCATGTAACAGCAACATATTGAAATCCTTCATGTAACAATCAACCACCGAACAGAACATAAACCATGCCTTGTTTCTTGACATCTAAACAGAGCTATATACAATGAACAGCAGTAGGTCATAAGTAAATATACTCCTGGTGAAATCAAGTACATTCTTTTGGAAAATGATTAAATTCTTTATATCTCAGGTCGCAATAGTTTTGTTCTCATTTTCATCCGATGCCTTGTTTCTACTCATTATTTTTGTTATTTGGCCGTTTTCTTAAATAAAATGGTGAGTTGTGGTGAGTTGTGCTAAGCAAAGAATAAAGACTAGAATTTTCATGCCTTCGGTCAGGCAGACTCTGGACCACTATCCCATGTTCTCATCTCTCTAAACCAGGAAGAAAAAGAAAGAATCCAAACTCTCCAATACACACAATCCCAGCTCTTCCAGTTATTACATTTGCAATCTTGAGCAAAGCCACCCAATTTCTTTGTACCTGTTTCTCCACCTGCGAAAAGAGATAGTCGCAGTACCTAATTGTAGAGTTGTTATGAAGATTAAATGAGTTAATATACATAAAACACTTAGACCATTGTTCAATACATATTAAGCCACGAATTACAGTTGTTGCTGTTGTGATTATTTTTGGTGTTGCTTGTTTATTCTGGAATGTTCTCCCTAATATAGGCAGTATGATCATTTACATTTAAATGCAGAATAGGACTTTATCAATTTGGAATAATTGAAGAGTAAATTATTTGCAATTTTCTTAAAAGATATCCCGCCTCCCAATTTTTACTTCTATCCATTGTTATCTGGTTTCTATTTGCATACACCTTGGCCCTACTCTTGGAGGAAATAAAAACTCAACATACAGGAAACCATTTTAAAGCAGCCTAAATAAAAAAAAAAAATAGCAAAGTTCTGACTGGCATAGAGCTTTGGAAATTGGCATAGGGCCTGGTAGTTTCCAAGGAACCGAGTGCCTGGAAGACTCATTGCTGGATGGGGGTGAATCGGTGTGAGAGTGGACGGAGCAGAACTAGAAGAGACTGGCATGGTGAAACTTGGTAGCCCATAAAGTAAGAGCTTTTTTAAACCTATATTTTCTCCCCACCCCTTGCTCCATTTTAGTTTCTCTCAATTTCCTGTTAGCTTCATTATTTAACATTGTAATTTTTCAAAATATTTGTAGAAAGAAAGCATACTTAAAATACGTAAAAAGTATGAGATTTTGATTTTTGTAACTGAGAAAGTGTCCTTCCCCACCTTTTTAAAAAGAATTACTTTTCTAAAATGAAAATTCAGAAACAAAGAATTATGCCTGCTATGTTGACCTATCATGATGGCAGTAAGAAATCATTATTCATTGACTATAAATTTCACGTTTCTGTTTTACAGTTCCAAAACTCTATACATTTGAAAAGTACAGTAACAGAAACTTTTTGTAATTCAAATTTGCGTTGTCATTGGTTGATTTTGTACAGGTTATATTTCTTTCATCCAGAGCTCCCTGGAGTTTTGTGACAGGAAAATGAAGATGATTTGGGCTTCAGAAGAATTACAAATGCTTGGCGGCAGCAGGAGCAGAGCCTGAGCTTATGTCTGAGATGTAGGTGGACAGAGTTCCAATTCTAGCCTTTGCAAGGCTTGCTGAGTGCCCTTGGGCAAGTCACTTAACCTCCCTTGGCCTCTCTTCTCTCACTGCTAAGGTGAAGACATTAATGCTCAGTTCCCTTACAGAGCAAAGAGTAGATTGAGTAATTAGAGAACAAGAGCCTCTTCTTATGTAACCCTTTAGAAGATAAGAATTTTACCAAATGATTCTTAAGTGTGTTAGAAAACAAAAACAATGAAGAGAATACAGAGTGAGAGCCATACAGAGCAGAAATTTAGTTATCAGTACAAAGGATTGTGGGAAATTACCTCTTTATTGCACCTAAGCAAAAAAAAAGTATTTCAGGACACATTATTTTCAAATAAAAGTCCCACTCCTCTCTCTCTCTCTCTCTCTCTCTCTCTCTCTCTCTCACACACACACACACACACACACACACACACACACAAAAGATACTCTTTCCTCATTCCCTCATTTATTTCTATTTTAAAGTACTTCACTTATGTAGTCTCAAAATAGGAAACTGCCAAATAAAATCATCAGCTTTAAAACAATGTTTGAAATAATTAGGTTACAAATTTGGAAGCCCTTTAATGTGGCTGCAATTCTATAACTATCTGTGCATTCCATGTATGGACCTATTAAATATACCAAGCACCAATGTTGCCGGCTGTCAAGAAGCAAAATGAAAAATAGTTTTAATAGCTGCTCTTTGACCTGTTTTATATTTTATGTCAATTATAACAGCACACAACCATGCATAATTATGAAGCATAGATGCATTAAAATGTACACATAATTTGTGTTCTTATGGCAACCATTGCATTAAGCTCTAGAAAACAAACCTATTGTTATAAGTCATTTGCACATTAATATATTAGTATTAAATATCAAAGACAGATTTGTCTATCCATCTGTTTTGAATCATTGTAAGTAAATATATCTTTTTGGATGGGTGGACAAAATCTCTACATAAATGCACTGTAGGTGCCATCTGCAACATATATTATAATACAGAGTTTAGCACCATCGTGCATAGCAACTCCAGCAAAGACAGTGCCATGTGATTGTCATTTGAATGTCATTTTTAAAAAATGATCTGGTATATGGACAGAAGGAGGAAATTTTTTTCTGGCACTGCCATAAAAATTCCTTCATTTGACTATCCCGTAGTTTTTGGATTTCTTTCTTAAAAGCTTACATTCTTCCAAGGATAAGAGGAAAATAACTATTTTAATGCTGGGTGAGTGAACAAAAAATATGTTTTCTCTATAGTAAAATTGTTAAAATATCACGGGAAAATTGCTTAAAAATATTTGATGAATCATAACAGTGGCGCTGAGAAGCAGGTGACCCAACCAGAAAATGACCTTTCCATTTTACAGATAAAGAAGCAGCAATTTTTTCAAGGACAATTATACAATTCCATTTTTAACTTTTCAGCATTCTCATGATTTTATGATTATGTAGGGAGGCTGCTGGGGTGGAGGGCACAGGAGGGCAATGCCAAATAAGAAACAGAAATTAGGTTTCCGAACTTAAGTTTGTTCATTTAATACCTTGATGCTCTTAAAAGGGAGGAAGTGAGACTCCATTACCTTGTCAGGTCTAACCATATTTTCCCACCCCTGAGCAACTGCTATAGATATCTGCCCCACCTTACCTCCTCTCAAAGTTAGGTCTGGCCTAAAAACCAAACAATGGGGTTGAGGGGTAAGAGGGGAGGAGGTAGCAATAAACTGTTTCCCCAAAACCCTGACTAAAACAGACTTCTATTTAAATTTCTATTGAATTTACTTTAAGTGATCACGTTGTTTTCAATCTGGTGATCCAGGAGAAGTAGAATGATTTTAACACACATTTCTGGAATTACATCTTTGAGTTTTACTTCTTTTTTGTTTTCTATTGTTAGGTGCTAGTAAGTTTAGATGTAGAAAATTTTTATTCTATTTTCACTTAACTGAACTTTGATTTCAGAGGCATTCCTAAGATGATTTCAATCTATAGTGACTACTTAGTTCACCCATATATTAACCACTTTACAGTTGTTAAATATGCTGCCAACATATCAATCAGATATTTTTTAAAAGGTTTGTTCCAATTATGAGAATTACTAAGTTTCTCTAGATTCTCGAAGATATTTGTCTCTAAATGTAATCTATCTTTAAATAATCAGGTAAAATTTAAAATGTTTGAAAGAGAAAACTGGAAACATCTGGCTTTTATGGACTTTTTTTTTTAACTTGCGACACTATAGAAAGAAAAATTGCTCTGTACTGATATAGCTGGTTTATATTAAAATAAGCCAGATAAAGAGAATAACTTTCCAAGGAGACAGAGGTATTGATGGAAGAAAATAAAAACAAAGGGAGAATGAGAAGATGGCTAGAGATGAAGAAAAGATGGCACCCAGCAATTAAAGAGGACAGAGTGAGAAAGATTTTAGTGAATTCCAATCCTAGATTTCCAGAAAGAGTCGCCCAAATTCAGGCAGTGGGTATACATACACACGAAATTCATTCTCTGACTCTCAACACTGAAAAACTCCAGATAGTCCTGGAGTATGTCGTGGGGTTACCCTTGAGGTTGTAAGTGTTTTATGGGACAAGATTTTGAATCCTATAAGGCACTAAGTATGCACTGGGAGTGCAGAAATAAAGGAGATAACATCACCCTAGAGCAAAAAATTGTGCTCACTTTTTGGAGTGTTTAAGGTACACTCAATTTAAAATCGTATGTTTTTCCAGTGTTAACAGATCACCAGTTTAAGAAAAATGACAAAATAGTTAGATCTTCATAGGGTAAATTACTCAATATTGTCTTCAGAATTAAAATTACAGTCAATATTAGGTTATTTACTCGTTTTTAGCACTATTTTCTCAAATTCATAGTCACAGCATGTTGTAATTCACATTTGTTTAACTCACAAACATTTAACAATATCTGTGACTTGCTTACTTCCATCTACTAAGATGCAGGTTTTAAACTTTTAAAAAAATTATTACTGATTGATTTTACCCATTTAAAATCTTATAGGAATGTTTTTTTGTTGCTCTTTTCTTGTTTTGTTTTTTATTCTTTGTTTTATGTTTTGTTTTTTTGTTTGTTTGGTTTGGTTTTGTTTGTTTGTTTGTTTGTTTGTTTTTTGCTTTCTATTATACCTGTACTTGTCCTGTGCTGGTTTGACAACACAGTTTTACTGACTTCCAAGACTGCTTCATTGTTCTATACTTAATTGTCTAATCCAACTGAAATTAACTTTTCAAAATAGCATTCTTTCACATGCCAGTTACAAAACTGACTACAAAGTAAGTTCTATACATTTTGGTGGTTAACATTTCAGAATGAAGTGTTCGAATTAATGGAACACTTTTACCATTATATTTAAGAACCTGAGATTTTTTTCCAATTTGTCTTTTTATTATGACTCCTTTATCCTCAGTGAAATCTACCTGTTTTATTCCCATGTCACCGTTTCTACTCTCATTTCTCAAGAAATGAGACAAAGCAACTTCAGTTGAAATAGAAATCCCTTGCTTGTCACATGTGCCAATCTAAATCTTGCTTTGTTGATCTCTGCTTGATTCTAAAGAACTTCTTTAATGAAGAAATCTTATTTAAAAACCTATCGCTATATCTATTGAGAAATCATCAATTTGACCTAGCCATTTAACATATCCATCAGTCCAGTGGTAATGAATATTATTTACACATTTGGCAGAAATTACCATCTCAGGAGACTGGCTTCCCTTTGCTATTAAAAGAAAGCCAACATTAATGACAAATGACCCTGGTTTTTGTACTTGTGGAGGCACAGCTGCCCATCTGCCTGGTCTTAAATTTTAGGTTGAGACCATGGGCTTCTATCAGAAAGACAAGACCAGTCGTCAAACATATAGCACATGGTAGCATTTCTCAGCTTAAGTGTGGGAGACTGGTATAACATTATAATGCATATCTTAAATTAACTAAAGAATAATTATTATATAGCTTCAGAATAGAACAAAAGTGATTACATGTAAGATTTGGGTTAAAGGTAACCTTATCTTTAAATCATGTAAAGTTCTTAGAGAACTTTTTACTTGGCAAAGAAAATCTTTTGTAAAACAATGTGCAATTTGGCTTTCAAATTATTTTTATCTTTATCATACAATATATATATGCATTAGTATATAGATTGCAAATTGTATAAGCAATTTCTTATACATTTAAAAGTTCTCTTAATGGAAGTCTAAATGCCCATATAAATTCTGCAGTTAGATCGGATGGTGTATTTTTAATAGCATTACTTCCTTGTCTTAAAGCTCTAAAGATTACTCTTTTGGGGAACTCTATCGAGTTCTCAAGTAGAAACATCTGGAGTTTTTAGGAGTTTTAGTTTTCGAAGATATCACAACCGAAGAGATTGAGTGCCACTATGCTCGAAACTAGAATCAAAATATTAACCCACAAAAAGAGTTATTGAGCTTTATATTGACAAAGTGTTCCACTTAGTTGCCTATGTTGAAGAAAAAAATGAGAAGCTCAGATTGATTTAAGAAACAGCTCTCTGGTTCTGAGCTTTTGTAATTTTATGAAGGTTGAATTTCCCAGGATGAGTGTAAGAATAATATGGCTGTGATTAAACTGTGATATGCAGGAAAGGTAAAGAAAACTATAGAAAACCTCTGTATCTCTGAACCACCAAAGGGCAAGGAAAACAGGGCAGGCCTTGTGTTATACACGCATTAAAAATCAGGTTACTCAAACTACACGTGGTGATAACATGCAATGAATGTAGTATAAGTAAATATTTGTAATGAGATCTACTTGATAAGAATGAAAAGTACTTATTCATTTCACTTTGAACCCGCTTTTGCATTCGAACAGAAAATTGTTCTGATAAATCAAGCTTAACACTTGGTCTTAGACCAGCAGACTGCTCAAGGAAAAAAGCTCTAGCTATTGTAAAGTCTGACCAGTTTAGAGCCCATCAGTTACAGACGAGGTTGATCTTCAAAGCATTGCTGGCCTTTGGGAGTTTCTGTGACAGGCTACAGGAAGAGATTTCTCCCTTTGAGTTGGTGGCCAGACTGCAAGCCACTATGGGAGTCTCTTCCTTCTAATCCATACTGTTCAATTGTCACGAAAGCTTGTAAACAGGAGCCTCCATCAGTTACCTCAGAGTGGTTTGAACAAACTAACATCATAACAAGAGTGTTTATGGAAAAATGCTTAAGCACTGAAGCAGAAAGGGCTTAGCACTGATCAGACCTCTCTTCCACCTTTATTCTTCACTGTTCACATTGAAATGCAAATATCAGCGCAGGGTTTCCACTGGCGTGCCACTCACAAATTGAAAAGCAGTTTTTATCTATGCAAATGTAAGCATGGTAATTGAAGTTAATCAATCAATGCTAGCTTTCACTAAAACCTTGAACATGATTGAATAAAGTAATTATCATTCAGCAGAAAATGATGAAGTTGTAGACAGCATGAACCTTATTAAAGGAGGATTTTGAGTCACAATGGCTTAATTTAGCTAACAGCCCAGCCTTAGCCCAAGCAACATACTACTCTTGCTGCTTAGAATTGTTTTATGATTAAAAACAACAAAAACAATAATGAGGGTGGGGGAAGGTGGAGGTAAGGGTAAAGCAGGTTTTTTTAATTATTATTTTCGTAGTGCTGATTAATAAAAAGTACTTAGTATGCTACAAGAAAGAAGCCATAATTGACATCTTAAAAAAAAAACAAACTCTAGATAAATGAACAAAGATTATGACATTTTTGATATGGCCAACAGCAACAACAGGCTCTTAATGCTATTGTTATATTTTTAATATAAATGGATGAAATAAAGTGAGCATCTCAGAAGTCTTTGTAAAATAAAACCAAAATTAGAGAAATATTTCCATGTAAAAAGTAACATATTAAGATATCATAAATTGAATGCTAAACTCTGAAAAGTATGACTTCAAACATAATTTGTATTTTTTTACTGATTCACAGCAGTTTCAATAACAGAACATATGCTGCATTTTGCACAGCCTTTCAAATACTTCATTTTTCTGTAGTGCTATCTATTCAATGACTTGCCTTGATTTATAAAAAACAGTCTACCAGCAAGTGTTTTAGTATTCATTCCAGGGTACTTTTTTTCCAGTTTCTTTATACTCCTTATCTATTCTCACCTATGATTTAAATGTTTTTGAGACTTTATAAACAAAATTATTTTACTTAAGACAGAGTTTAAT
>CM053503.1:112319408-112361908 GCA_028627145.1 Eidolon dupreanum | reverse complement strand
GCAGTATTTTGCTTAGATCAAATAAATCTTATTATTCTGGATCAGGTATTTAACAAAATGCAAAGATATTTACTGCTTTTTGCAAAGGGTCCACAACTTTCTTAGCACAGGATCTGCAGGACAATCACTGGTGTCATCATGGCTCACATATATCATGTTATGAGCATGTATTTCACAAGTTTGGTAGCTAATTAGAGACCTAAAATATAAAGTACAGACACAAAAGGCTCATCAGCTCCCTCTCCTATACAGAAATTTTCCCATTATGAGGGTGCCATATCAATTTAAAACTTCAGTGATTTCCTTCTTCGTATATCAAATGTCATCAGGTAAAATCTAATACCAGTAATAATGCGGTGTTGACAAAGATTGCAAAATACTGATGTTAGTATCCATTTCTTTTTCTTTGAATATCATAAATTTTATACATTTCAAAAACTGGAAGCACTCTATTTTCACAAATTTCATGTTGAAAAATTTTAAAGTGCTATAAAATTTGATAAGCTAGATCAATGAACAGTGAGCTGCTATATATTTTTTCCAAACACTGAACTAACAGTTCATTGTTACAAACTTGTATAGGAAAGCCATAGCTTTGGCAATTCTGTAAGATTTCAAAGAACCTTCAAAAGCCCACACACGCCTTTGAGCATGCAAAACCAGGAGGTAGCACATCTAAACCACAAATGGAGAGTATGTTCCATATACATGTGTAAATTAAAACCTATAAAATAACATGGGCATTATAAAATTTCTGTTAAAACTGGTAACAGCTTTACTGATTTACTGACAATGAAAATATATAGCATTTTTTCTGTCAGAGCATTTATCAACACTTGGCAACCCTGCACTAACTTGACATGTAAGATGATCAAAATGGATTATGTAATCTTTCCCATTCATTTCTATTGATTTTAGTTATGATAAAATTCATCAGTGTGCCTGGGAATGCTCAGGCTGAAAGGCTCTGGCTGACAAAAAAAAAAAAAAAATAGGAAGAAAGAATTCAGTTGAGTTGTAATAGGATGAATGTAATTTTAGAATAGGATTGCACAAATATAGAAGTCATGCCCTAAAGGCTCCAGCAACAAATTAATACAAATAATCCTGGCAGTCTCATAAAATTACATCTGTCTATGCAGAGATTCACTTTTGAGATCAAATTACAAAATATCAAGCTAAAGGAATTAATGTGTAAGTGCCATTAAAAACATAGTTTGTGAAAATATTTTCAAACTTTTTTTAAACTTCAACAGTAATCAAAGTTATTTTTCTGACTGCAAGTAACATCAAAATGCCAGCAAATGGACCATTTTAATCAGTTTTATTGATTCATGCTTTCGGTTCTTATTCAGTTAAAAACAAGGCACATTAAATACATCCTCTTATTGCTCTATAAATGCATGCAGCTCATTCTGTGTATCAAAAGTAATAAATAATGGCGATAAAACACCAAGACAGTTATAAAAATGACAACCCAGCCTCAAATATAGTTATTTAACAGTCCAATCTAGAACAATAACCCAACAGGATACATAAAAGTGCCACATATGAAAACATGCAGTGTGTACATCCACTCTAGTACTACAGTTATACTTGATATTCTTTGAAAATATAGTAGGGTGTTTTTATTCCCTAAAAAGCATTGACATAATGTAAAAACAGTGCAAGTCATCGTGTTGTTGATATCAACATTATTATATTCATACACTCAAAATTTCTACAAATACATAAAAAAGGAAATAAGATCAATGATCATTCTTATAGTATTTTTAGTAAAAGTCAGAATGAAATTTTCATTGTATAAAAGAGTAAGCTACAAATTTGAAAAAGATCAAAAAAAAAAAAAGCTAGAAACTAAAGCAGAATAGGGAGCATGCATTTAATAGTGTAAATCCTAAAGTTAGACTCAGTATAAACTGATTAAAAGCAAGAATATTACAAACAGCACGATGGATATGAGGCAGGCAACCTTGGCTTAACAAATAATCCAGCATTATCACTACTGTTATGACTGTCATAGGGGCTATTTAAAGGAACATCCAGCTCTCCACCACGGATGGGGATTCCTTCACATGAATCCCCTTAAAGGCTCTTGAGAGAAATCACTTGATGATAAAAGACAATCTCTGCATGCCCCACCTCCACCCCCAACAGAGTCATCTAACATCACATTTATATGAAAATAAAAAAAATTCTTTTGCACTCGAAATAAGTTTTGAAAGAGTTTACCCCTACATTTCTTTTCTCCTTTTTGAAATCAGGTAAAGAAGCAGTACAGATTTAATTAAGAACTTATACAAAATGCGGGGGTGCTTTATTCACAGTAAAGACTTGGAACCAACTCATTTCTAAGACAAGTCTCTGGGATTGGTGAAGGAGCGAATGTTTTAGAATTAGCAAATTTTAAGCAAAAGCAGATATGCTCAAAAAAAAGTGTGCTTTTCGTTGTCCTTAAAGGAACTTCACTCACGGCAAAGCGTGCACAAACAAGGCCTGTGTTACAAATACAGCTGTGCCCAGGCCGGTCAGGTTACAAAGCCCGGTCCCTACTGTAATGGATTCAGGGTGGATACAAGTCATCCTTATCTTCATCTAACTAGAAAACAAAAAAGAGAGAGAGAGCACAAATGTATAATATTGCGGTACATCATCTGCAATGTTTTAAAGGACAGTTCTACCTGTTAAGTGTCACTGGATTCTAAACAGTGAAATTTATTGTCTTGTTAGATAACACTAAATTACAAAGCCACATACTTCCATTATTTAAAAAAATAATATAAAAGCCAGTGTAAAAAAATTCACACCTTGAAAGAAAAAGTTCACAGTAGTACCTGGAAGCAACACTTGCTTTGTTTTAGGTTTTCTTTTAGGAAGTGGCAAATCTAAACATCCTCTAAAAACAAAATGAGTTAAGATAATATATTAACTGTTTGTTTCAGAGGTGAGGGTGGAGGATTAGGTGAGTGAATTTCCAGTGTTCTATTAAGACATATAGGCTCATACCCCGCTTGAATGAGGCATTAAGATATTCCACAATGTTGACATAAATAGGGATAATAGTACAAAAGTGTTTTATGCGCCAGTTTAAAAAACTAAGACTTTAAGTCTGTGCAATCAAAATCTGACATTAAATAAAGGATTAGATTTCCTATCATATGCACAACCTGATCTTAAGAAACAAAAAGTAGGTAGTTAACTTCACAAGTGAAAGCACAATGAATAAATATTCAAATGATTGGCTCAAATGCCACCAAAATATTGCAAAAGCATACCAAATTGGCCCTTCAAATTCAATACATTATTTGTTAAATTCAATAAAGGCTGATTTGTCTCTTTTGTGTTATGCATGTTGTGTGTGGTTTTATTTTATTTTTTTCTTTTTCTTTTTGGCTGACTTGAGAACTTACTGAGTACAGAATGAGAGAAGCTTTAAGCAACCAAAAAAAAAATCTTGAATAGTGCAGTGTTGTGCCTTTTTCCAAATAATTATAAATAAAGTTACCTAAAGGCTATTTCTTATTAATAAAGGCTTGTCCTTATTACAATCTGTTTACAAATACTACCCCTAGAATGATGCAAGAAAGTAAGCAAAGTAGACCATATTTGACAATATCACATACCCTAAGATTTAGGATTTGGGGACTGAAAATTGTGCTATCATACGTAGATATATAAGCATAGGTTTTTAATCCTTAAATCTATTACTACTGTAAAAATTTGAGAAATTTAGTCTCATCCCATTACATCCAACTTACCACTGAAATACTGGTTTTAAAGTAAGAAAAGCAAGAATCTTCCTGGCAAATATAATAGTCAAAGAAAAACCAGCAGTGACTGGGGGGAAAAAAAGGAATTTTTGAGATGAAACTATCACTTTTAACGCCCAGCAAATGTCAATGCTATCCTTATCTTATACCTGTGATTCTAGAAGCTTTTAGAGTTTCTCTTTGAGACTTGCTCCTGTAACCAGATCTATATTTTTTCTTCCCTCTCCAGTTTTGCCAATCATGCTCTAGATATAAAATTGTACAATACTATTTAGATGAAGAAAGCAGACAAGCTGGAGGAAGAAGGGGCTGAGAGGTCTCCAGAAACTATCGTTTTAATATGCTGCTCCCTGTTCAATTTCTTTTAAGAACAAATACTATCTGCAAGCTTCACGTCCAGAGCTTTGTGTATGTCACTAAATTTTTCCAGCTTCTTTTATAGATTTCAGCCCAAATATTCTGCCTTGACAACGGAATCAGAATAAGTGAATAAACACACAAAAAGGGAGCACGTCCAGTCTAACAGGTCACAAAATGGATGCAAAACATTTGGTCGGGGTGCATCAAAAACGAGAAAAAAGATAAAATACACTTTTTAGAAGCTAGATTGAATGGCAAATACAAATAAAGGGTATAAATCAACATCCTAAAGCTTTGGAATGCTTCCCAGTGTTAAAAAAAAAAAGCAGCTATCCATATCCACTATTTTGGAGTGCTGTAAGTCATCTCTGCTGTTACGCGATGATTTGTTGTTCCTATGTTTGCTGGCTGAGGATTTACTGCTTGCACTCACAATCCTCCACAACTTCGGTCCACAGGAATGGGAACTCTTCTGTCCAGGTTCTCTTCTGCTGTTTTCATTAGTATTGCCAGCCGGCTTCCAGACACCCTTCCTTTTTGAATAGCACTCATCAGCTTAAAGAGAAAATATGCCACAGATTACTCCTCTTCTTCATGGCATTTTAATGGTTACCTTTGCCACAGGCAGGGGTAATTAAGTGTTCCATCAAAAGCCATAGCAGGTACTACAGCTCAAATAAGAAGAGTACATTTTTGAACATTTCAAAAAGGGGAGAAGGTGCAGGTATTTCACCACTGTTGCATAAACTACAACCATCTAGCAAATCGGCCTGCCTTTAAATGCAAATCAAATGCATCATTTTTTTGCCTCTTAATGTGCTCAGGGCACGCACTTTTTTGAGCAATTCAAATATTGGATCTTCGGTTCCATTTAAAAATCTTAAAAATGAATCTTAGGGATTGAACGAAGACAAATCATGACCTACATTTAACTACTCTTTTTAATGTTACTGTACTTGACAACTTCAAGTCCCCTAAATCCAAATTCCTTAAAGACTTGATAAAGTAATTTACATTTAAGTCCTTGAAAATGGACCCAGAGATCTACCTTAAGAATTAAAAGCACTCCATAGCCAAGATTTTAGCTAATTCATTTTTATCCAATGGATAAAATCAGAATTAGTCTTGAAATTACATGCAGTAAGCGGGCAAAGACCTTTAATCTGGAAGACACTTTGCAATTACGAGCATGGGGATTTTTTTTTGTCTTTTCAAGTTGACGTGGTTTTAACTATTTGCTTTTCTCAATATCGCTCCCCCAATCTTATTTATTTATTTTAAAAAGAACTGATGTAGTTATTCACTAGAAAAAAATATATACATATATACAAATTCTCAAGATATTTATAGGGTTTTAATTTTTAGCCTATAGAGATACATTTCTTAAAAATGGCTCTGAAGAAGAGTTAGAGGCATCTGCCAAGGTGCTGGATCAGAATTTCACGACCTTATTAAAAGCTGTTTCACAAGCTATTGCTTATTAGAGATGGACTCCTATATGCAGAAGTGGCATTAGAGTCTAAACCTAAAAATAAAGTCACCGTGCAATATCTACAGTGATCCTTTCATGAGGATTACTGAAAAATCATATCTATATTCAAAAGGGTGTTTAAAGAGATAAACATGGGCTCTTAATCTTCAGAAGAGGAAAATATTGTATTAAAATATTGTATATGTGAAAACGTACTTTGCATCTGATGAACAATATAACATAAAGAATAATGCCATCTGAAGACAGAACAATTTTTGTTTACTGTCTGTCTCTGATTCCATGAAGACCTTCAAACTTTATCAGAGCTAAAAAAACTGATAGAGCTAGAATTTTTTCTTTACCCATAAATACTATTTGATGCACCAACCTTTAAAAATTCAGAGTTTTCTTTAAACATCACATGTATCTTGAAACCATATTACAAGAAAAAAAATAACATTTGGGTGTGAATATATTTCATGAGAAATATGGTCAGCATTTTTTTAAGCTGAAAATTACACTGTGTATTTGTACTTAGTAGAAGCATGAATAGTCTCTTTCATTTAGAACTGGACAAGAAAGAAATACTCAATTATTAAAAACTATACAAGACAACCTGCAGATGGTTTAAATTATTTTGTGTTTAATTCTATGCACTCAAAAATTACTTAAAACCCAAACTACATAGCATATCTATAAAATTAGAGTCTTATTGTTTCTAAAACCTCGGTCTTCCAACCCTAAATACTGTTGTTTATTTACAACACACATGAAACGAAACATAAGCTATTTCTTTAAAGAAAAGTTTTCTGAAATCCTGAGACAGACAATAAAATATTTTCAGGAAAAAACTAGACAAAAAAAAATGTATTAAATAGTTTCTAATTCTCAAGCATAAATTTTAAACTCAATTTAAAATGTGCACTTAGTTAAACAGTAAGCCAAAGAAGTAAACATTCTTTTTTGTAATGCTGGACACAACCTGTGAAAATTTTCTGCATTTAGATTCAACAATGCTCTTATCTGCAGCTCATCTCCAGAGAGACAATTACCATTTCCTTTGCCTTGATCTTGTTTGTTTAACTTGACACAGTGAAGAAAGGGCTGACATTGACCAAAATCCCAGCATTAATTTATTTCATGTTCAGCATTCATCATTGCCATGGTGCAAGCAAGATCTGGCATTCATTTGAAATACCTGCCCAAGAAGCACTACAGAAAAATTCTGGCTGCTTGTAAACCAATACATTCTTCATATGATCAGAGTCCCATGGACAGCTACAAATAATGTAGGGGTTTGCTGAATTTCTCTCTTTTAAGGAACTTTTAAGGAATAATATGTAGCATCCAGTTTGAAGTCAAAGTAACCAAATATATTTCCTTCATGGTTATGATTAAAGAATTGAACCTTGGATAAGTAAAAAATTGAAAATAGAAACGCTTGAGAGTATATGGTCTTGACCCCAAAATGCATATTTCCTTTCTTTTGTTTTTCAGATTCTTTATAATGTAAGAATATAATAAGTACATTTCAGGTTCTCAAGTGAATGTGATTCTCAAATGAAAACCACTACAATTTTTTAAAACCTTTTTCATAAAAAAAAAAATTACTTTCTACATTAGAAACATTGTGTTGCCTCTTTAGAAGTAAGTAAAGAATGGTCCAGCAGTGTTATTCCGTGACTTACTTCTTTAAAAAACATACTTCTTATTCAGCCCTTTAAGCCATAATGAACTTGGATTTCATCTAAATTGTCCAACACAACAGAATGTGTCTTATGAAAAGAAAAAATAAAAAATCATATACAACATAAAGCCTTATCCTTGAGGGCAGACACATCGATCTTTGCTGACTTCAAGCTCTCCACTTTTTAAGAATGAAGTGACAACTGTGTGTACTTAAAAATCTATTCTTGAACACCACTGACAACCAAAAGGTAAAAAGCAAATACACTTGTTTCCTTTCACAACGCACCTGCAAAAATTCATTGAGTTCAACTTGCCCATTTTTGTTCAAATCTACTTCATTCAGAATTTCATGTAGTGTATATTCATCCATTTGGACATTGATACTCTAAATAAAAGAAAAGCACAAAATAATCAAGTTTAATTAAAATTATGCAAACCCTTTATTAATGTTACCAACCTTACAAAAATTAAAAGAGAAATAATACTTATAGAAAGTAATGGAAAAAATTATCTAATACAATCTTTACATTCTTTCGCTATCAAAGATATTGAAACAAAAATATTACCTCTAACACACGTTGAACATCAACAATTGTAATAAAGCCCTTTTGGTCTGCATCAAACTTATGAAATCTCTTCTTGTACCTGGAATATAACATCGAATAATGGAAAAATACATTTATATAAGTGAAGAAAAAAAGAGATATAGAAAATTATTAGAAGTACCTGTCGATGTCTGAAGGCAGTAGGCTAATTTCAGAGCGATCTGTTAACTGTTCCGATCGAGATTTATAGCCCATTTCATAATATAGGAACTTCTTGGCTGTTTCAAGTTCTTCCTAAAACACAGACACACACAAAGATTTATGGAAAGAGTTATTTTTTTCTTTTGGTTTTCTAAAAAGAAAGAAGCTCATCCTCACTCATCCAGCACAATCTTTTTTTTCTTGCAGATTTATTGAAGTATAATTTATATTCAAGAAAATTCACCTATTTTAGTAGGTACATAATTTGATATATTCTCTACCATGATCATAATATAGAACATTTCAACCCCCTAAAAAGCTTTCTTAAGCCCATTTGCAGTTCATCTCTTCCCCAGCCTCTAGTTCCAGGCAACAACTGATCAGCTTTTTGTTACCAGAGTTTTGCCATTTGTAGAATTTCATGTGAAAGAGTTCATATAGTAGGTAGTCTTTTATTTGACTGCTTTCACATAACATAGTGATTCTGAGATTCTTTCATGATGTTGCATGTTTTAATAGTTTGTTTCTTTTTACTACTGAATATTCTTCTACAGTATTGACTAGCAAAATTTATAGCACCAAATTCTCATAGTTTATGACAAGCAATTAAGATCTCTAGGGCTTGAACTAATATAACGGGGCATACAGTACCAAGACAGACATCATGAGATTAGCTGTTCTGAAATTTTGTTACTAGGATATTGATAATTGGGTGAAAGTTACAGAGTCATGAGAATAAACAAGCTATCCTGACTAGTTATTTTTCTTGCTTTCAATGTCCCCAGCCTCAGTTGATACTATTTCTGAGAACATTGTCTTAGCTTTCATCACGTCAGTCTTCCATCTAAGAACCTCCAAAATGACTCTACTGTACTGCATATTGTTCACAAATATTTCTTTACTACTTTTTACATAGGTATAGTATAAACATACTCCACCTACCCAACCCCCGGCCAAGTATACTTCTTGGCTCCATTGATATGAGCTTGGACATGTGATTAACTTTGGTGAACAGAACATGATATATGGCACTTTTAAGTAAAAGCTTAAAAGCAACTGCACAACTTTGCTTTGTCTCTCTTGCTCCTGTGCCATGAGAAGAGTATTAATCAGAGAAGTCTGAAGCCAATCTAGAATATGGAGAAGAGCCATAACAGCTAACATGCAGCCTTCACGTCATATGAATGAAAAATTAGTGCTTGCTACAGTAAACCAATGAGATTTGGAGCTTGTTTGTTATAGAGCATAACCTAGAGAAAGCTTACCACTATAAGTCTTAAATTCCCCATACTTGTTATCAAAGAATCTTATGTAAGTGACTAGGACCTTTGCTCCTTTTTCTTGGGAAGACAAACTTTTTTTTAAGATAATTACCATCCTGTTTTCCCTTTTTCTTATACATATGCACACACATATATTTTCATATAAATAAAATATATATAATAGCAAAATAGCAAGATAGCTCTCTCCAGATATATACACATACATATATAAAATTAGGAATGCTAAAAATTATCTCAGCTAATATATATACATAAAATATATAATATACAATGCATCACAAAATATATTATATGATATGCACACACACTATATATAAGGTATATATAAAACCTGTCTGTGAAGTCACCAAGGACATTCTTTACTGGACGATTACTCGCCTGATACCAGCAAATCCAGTTATAAACAAAAGTATTTTCTCATTGCACCAAGTTTGCTTGGCCATTATCTACTAAACTACTAAATATATTCAAGATTCATTTTCCTAGAAATGGCATCTCTGATGCTTCCCTCTAAGAACAAGCTCTTCTTCGATCATGTCCCTTCATTGCCTATGTAATTTATCCATACTCCATCAAGCAAGAAATTGTGGAATTTTAAAGCATTTTCTGTACAACATTCCAAAAATGGAAGCATGAGGTCTCCATCTAAAGAACTCTAATAGGGTGATAAATCAATACCACTAAATGTAGCCTATAAAAGGATGGCTCCAATTGCTGAAAATCTATATGTAGAGATGAAACCCATCTCTTTGCAATTCTTCCAATTTGTTTGGCATTAGCAAGTACCTAGAAAGGAGTAACTATCAGCTTCAGCTTCAACAATCTAAAGCAGCCATGACCCACTGCTATGCATTCATGGTTAACAAAAAACATACTTTGTTTTCGCATGTGCTACTATTAGGCTTTGTCAAATTTATCATGAATAGATGGAGCTGTTTTTCTACCTAATGCGAGGTTTGCCATTTATCTCTATTAAATTATACCTAATGAAATTTCACCCATTGCTTCGATTTGTCATCAAACATTCAGTCTCCTTCCAGTTTCTTATTATTGGATGCAGGCCATCAACATTATATTCTAAGCTCTTGAAGCAAGGTAGACTAGGTCAAACCAAGGACAGAGCCTCATGACTTGCTACCAGAGACCTCTTCTGAGGCAAACAGTGATTATTTGACTGATTACAAATCTACCAATTAAAAAAAAATATCACACGGGGCTTCGTAAAATGCTTTAAAGAATTCACATACATTATGTCTATAACATTTCCCTGATCTAATAATCTTGTTGCTCTTTATGAAAAGAAAATGAGATGTCTGAAATGATTTTTCTTAAATAGTTCCTTATTAGCTTCCAGTGATCATTACATTTCTTGCTAAATGCTGATAAAATAAACTTAAAATGCCATAATCTAGAAAAGCGTACAAGATCAGTGCTAAGACCATTGATTTACAGGTTTAAAACTATATTTTGCTATCCTCTCCCTTTTTGGAATTTGGTAGTACATTTGTCTTCTGGTTCTGTTCCTATTTGCCACAATATTTTAATACTCAACAGTAGTTAAATAAATTCTGTCTGCAAATTCTGCATACCTTAATGTATAGTTTTCTGGGGTTGGCATACAAATTAATTTAGAGCAACCTTCTATTTGAATATCTATTTCCTCTTACCAATATTTATTTTGCTTTTTTCACACTGAAACTCGTTCTCCTTGACCAAAAAGAAAAAAAGAAAAATTGGTATTAAACTATAAGTTGAAAAGTCCTCCCTTTTCTCCAGCATTCAAAACTATGGTACCAGTCACCTTAAGCAATAATCTAGGGTAGGCCTTATTTGCATGATTTTCCATTTTTAAAAGTAATTTATGGTGTCCTTAGCATTTTTTCCAACATTCAGCCAATTCCTGACACTGTTCACCTACATCCTTATGATTCCTGGACACCTTTTCACAGTTGAGCACTTTCGTTTGTTTTAAATTTGCTGTTGATCAGCTAGTTCAGTCACTCCATTTCTTGCTTCCTCCTCACTGGAATTGATTTTGAAAGAACTTCTTTTTGTGTAACTCTCTCAATCTGCTCAAGTGGTCTTCTCTTTAAAGTCTCTCAATGAAATATATGTTTTGTCTCAAGGCTATAAAAATCTACCTTACCAAACACCATGGAAACATTTTCCAAAATACATCCTAGACAATACGAGTCTCCCTCTGCTCCAGACTTTCCAAAAAGTGAGAGTTGGATCTGTCTCCTAATAAGTTCTCTTTTAGAAACTGACAATGCACACAAGGATTTTAAAGCCACCAAATTATCTGCATTAAAGAAAATTCTGTCATTTGTTTAACTCGGAATTTTCCGAACTCTTTTGACCATGTAGTCATCTTTTGACTTACATTAATTTATATCCTGTGGAACACAATTTGGCAGTGTCCCATTCTCTAAATATCTCCAGCAATTCCTCAATCTCCAAATCCCCTAGACACCTTCCTCCCTAATTGGTTCTTCCAAGTTGGTAGGATTTGGTCTTGAGTGACAGCTCTCTGATCTTTCTCTAAATTTTAGAAAACATACATATACTTCTGATATATATATGTGTTGTAATCACTCTATTAGATTTTAAGGTCCTTGAAACTATGAGCTATTTATTATTCCCCTAAAATATTTGGTATAATGCTCAGTATACAAGTCACTCATTAAGTATTGACTCGTAAAAACAACCACAATTCATCTACAGAGAGTTATTTATCACCTTGTTCCTCTTTCACTTTTGCAGGTTAAATAATCCCAATGCTTTTAACCTTTTCTCAAAAGCCCAGCTTTCTAACCTTTAATTCTTTTTTTTTTCCCTCTCCTTTGTTCTCTCTAGACTGTGCACAGGCCTCATTAACACTCTTATGTCTTGGATACTGAGTAATAACTTTAGGTCTTTTATTTCTGTTATTTTGTTGAGGGGGATGGGAGAATATTTCTGAGTACATAAATCTGCTCATAAAATCTGAACTGAAGTTAAATCTAATTTCCTCAGGAGGACCGAACACAACCAGTTTACAGAATTTTCTTCTTCCTTCCTACCTCCTACAGCCTGAATTCCTGGCACAAAATATCTTCCTGCATATTCAAATCATTCCAACCATAATTTTTACAGGAACACATTATCCTCAATCCTTCTATATGGTAAAAATGATTGGCAGTAGCACAGAAGTCGGTTTCTTTCCATGTTGCCTCTGTATATAGCTTTACTTGATCAAACCCTAACTCGAAACTTGAAGAGCTATAATCCAGTCCTGTCAATGCAGAGGCAACAGGGCAGGGTGGGAAAAGCATATGCTCTAGGATCAGAAAACGTGGTTTCAATCCCAGCGGCACAATTTGCTAGTTGTATGAACTGTGACTGGGACTTAGTCCCTGAGCTAATTTCTTCAACTATAAAATGGGGGTAAAGGTTATATCTGACAGAGGTGTGTTCAAGGTTAGGGAGCACTTTTTTGACCACTGAACTCTACCAGCAGTACACTACATACACTGCATTAAAATTATTAGAGAATTTTAAAAATGTAATGCTATGGTTTCACCCTGAAGACTCTGACTCTCATAAAGTCAGTCCTCAAAATCTACCCTTTCCCCTACATTTCCCAGGTGACTCTGATATGTTACCATCCTTGGGAATCTACACCAGAATGAAAACACTTTAAGAACAGAACATATGCCCGACCCTTCCTTACATGTATGACACAGATGCTCAATAATGTTCATTCGCCTATTCAACAGATATTTGTTTAGGGCCTACTATATAAGCCAGGCACTGGGGTATAGAAACAAAACAGATGATGCCCTCTCCTTTGGGGAGCTTATTTCCTGGAGAGGAAGACAACAAATAAACAAGTGAATACAGGGTATGTCAAATGGGATAGATGCTAAAGAGAAAAATAAAGTAGGGAAAGAGGTAGAAAATGCTATTCAGATAGGGGAAAGGGCCCTTTTATTTAGCCATATTAAGGAAAGCTTCTCTGGAGTAGAGACCAGTAGGAAATGAGGGAGTAGGCCGTGAGGATATCTAGGAAAGAACATTCTAGGCAGAGGAATCAGCATGGCTTGAATAAGGAAAAGTAATTCAACCTGTGGATTAGAGGGGAGTGAATGAATGGAAAGAAAGACAGAAAGATAGTGGCCAGATCATTAAGGCCTGGTGAGCCACTCTGTAATGACTTTGACTTTACTCTGAGTAAAAGAGGGTTTTAGCAAAGGAATTGTTAATTATCAGTCCTTACCTTACTAAACCTTTCAGCAGTATTTGATATAGTAGATTACTTTCCTCTTCTTGAAATACTTTCTTCTTTTCTTTCTGGGTCACAACTCTTTCTTGGGTCTTCTCGCACCTTCTTCAACCTCACTATCTATTATTTCCCTTTCTCTTGAATTCTTCATTTTCTCTCCAACTTCTAAACTCTGGATTGCTTGGGACTCATTCTTAGGATCACTGGCTGTCATCTACATACCTCCCTATATGATCTTATCCAGTCTGATGGCTTAAATACCAGCTCAAATGCATCTCTCCAGTTCTGACCTCCCTTCTGAATTTCAGACTTGGCATATCCAATGATCTGGTTATTAAAGCAGGGATCCTGGTTTAGTGGAGGGAAGCTAATATAATAACCTGTGTAAAGATGCTGGTAGCCTAAATCAGAGTGATAGTAAAATGTTTTAAGAAAGCGTTGAATTCAAGCCATCGTTTGAAGGTAAATATGATATGGTTTGATGTGGATTTAGATTAGGTGTGATACAAGGATTCAGGCCTAAGCAACCAAAAGGTAGAATAGTTATTTATGACATGGTGAGGTTGGTAGTAGTAGCAGGAGTAGTTTGGGGAAGGTAGAAGGAGATTTGAGAGAGAGAGTGCTATGGGCTGAACTGTCCCCACCAAAATTCATATGCTGGAGCCCTAACCCCCAATGTGATGGTACTCAGAGATGGGGCTTTGGGGAGATAATTAGGTTTAGATGAGTCTTGAAGGTGGGGTTTCCTCTCCCTTTTCCTCTCTTTCTGCCATGTGAGGACACAGCAAGAAGGCAGCTATCTGAAAGCCAGGAAGAGTGTTCTCACCAGAACCCAACCATGCTGCCACCCTGATCTCAAATTTCTAGTCTCCAGAATTGAAAGAAATAAATGTCTGTTGTTGAAGTCACCCAGTCTGTGGTATTCAGTTATAGCAGCCTGAGTAGACTAAGACAGGTGGTGTTTCAGAAAGTAGATCAAGAAGGAGGGAGGAATCAAGTGAGTCAACGCCACTAATTAGTTGAATAGAAGGAGGACTGAGATTTGACAAGTACATTGAGTAATGTGGTGGGAGTTATTGGTGAGCATGACCACACTTATTACAACAAAGTAGCAGCAAAAGAGCCTATCGGTTCAAGAAAGACTAGCAGGACAAGAATTAAACCAATGAGTATAGAAAATATTTTTTGAATAAATACATGAAAATGACTATGCATAAGAGTTTGGTTTAAATAAAAATGATGAACATCATCTTCAGTTTATTACAATAAGCCAAGGGCTGTATATGTGGGCATCTGAGCACCACTGGATTTCTTTTTTTAATTTGGATGTAAATACAAAATTTCAAATGACATATATGAATACGCATTTGGTGGTCAAGAATAAAACCACTATTTCCTAAGAGCAAATATGTAGAGTGTGAATTTCACTGTAGAATACATTCTAAGAGTCTTTTCAATGAAAACCAGGAAAAGTTCTACCCACAATCATTATTATCATACTTTTTTAGGAATTATGACCACAAATTTGACAGCATTTTTCTATACGGGATTTTCCAGAAAGAACCAACAAATTTTGGTACAAGAATATCTTTCCAGTTTCCTAAGACCTAGCAATATTAAACACACATACATAGAAGTTGGCAATAAATCTAAAGTCACCACAAAAATCATATAAGCATTTACTAACAGATCAAACATTACAAGTGTATAATGGGAACTGTGATTTTAAAGACTTTTCTATAATACCTCTTTTTTATTGTCATCCCAATTCAGTTCTCTGCCCATCAGTTCAACAATCCGAGGTAGGGCTTCCTCTGCTGCCTGAACATTTAGAAAGGCCAGGCGAGTGCGACGTGAAATCATATCCACCGCAGTGCAGGCGTACTCCTTAATCCCATATTTCACCTGAGTTTGAATTAAAGTGAAGTTATTAGTTTAGGCCTTTTTTAAAAAAGAGAGGAAATAGTTTCACCTAAAAAATAATAATTCATGTTTAAGTTAGTGTTTTTGTTTGTTTGTTTGTTTGTTTTATAAACTCTGGTTCAGTAGCAGGCATGAGACAAATAGAGACATCATACAAAAACCTGGCACAAACATGCAAACTGCGTCACTTCTAATTTACCATCCACAGTAATTATGTACTTCCCTGCTTATAGATAATATGGATGTTAATTTACACAGCTGGGTAGGCAAAGAACAAGTAGTAAAAAACTATGGTCTCATCCCTTTAGGTCGTCCAAAGATTTCTGTCTCACAGTAACCATATAACAGAAGCTCAGCCTTCAATTAACAAGCAAATGCTTATTGGACACCCAGGTTTTAAGGTACAGTGAATTATAAATAAATATAAAGCATGGTCTCTGGTTTCATAAAATATGAAATCTTAATAAGAAATAAAGCTTAAATCTTTGGGAAGTTCAGTGTCAAATCAAGTTACATTATGGGGCAGCACATGAGTGACACAGGAGCTGCAAATTGACAAGAGGGCAAATGACTAGAATTAACAAGACTTGGGATAGTTTTGTTTTCTATTTTCTCTTATTATTGTTACCATTATCAATATCACTTTAGAGTTAAAATAGAAATTTGTAAATGAAAGGCTGTGTACTGAATCTTTACTTCAGGTTTTAGTTGACATATGTATGTCCATTAAAACTTAACTATATTATAATTTTTAAAGAAGATGAAAAAAAAAACCCCCACAGATGAATGGTACCCCATGCAGAAGGGAAATCCCCACATGGCCGTTCACATACCTCTGCTTCAATGTATGGAAATTCTGACACAAGACGCACTCCAACAATGGGCCACCTTTTTCCAGTCACACTTGCCATTTTGGCCACCTCAAAAGCCTTGTCACCATAGGTGGCGGCAAGATGCTGTGCCACCTAAGGAAATAAAACTGCATTAGGCAGGCACTTTGAATATCAATAGCTTCTAGGTATAAAGCAAAGAGTAGATGTGCTTATCTTGTCAGCTTTTTACAGCCTTAACTAATAGTTCTGGGAGAGTATTAGATTTTGATTTTGTGGGAGGAAATCACTTGGGCTTCGAATGCTTAGGCCAGCACTAACTCTACTACACATGTATCATTGTATCAATGACTGATGAAGCTTCAGCTTCATTCTGCTCCCAATATCACTTCTGAAGAATAGCCTTCCCGATGTTCGTGACAGAAAGAATTTGAGATGCCCTGTCTGCTAGGAAGAAACCAGACAAACCCCAGATTTTAAAACAGAAACTACAATGTGCATTGTGTTTTTAGGCCACGAAAGCAAATAAGACCTTTTTATCTTTTCTCCGTCAATTCACTTTCATGGTATGCAGACAGAAATGAACTCAGCAAAAGGAAATTCTAAATCAGGGAGGCCACATGGTCACTGATTGTGTTACTGGTAATAGTGAGTTTAGGTAAAGGATGAGATAATATGGCTATGCACACCCACCTCACTTTCAAGTCCATAATCCTGTACAAGCCTAATGTAGAGTGTGGGGCTCCAATCTTTGCCCCCTTGAAGGAAAAGCCCAACCGTTCTACTTGGTCCTGCTTTCAAATTATGAGACTTGATAGCAGCATCTATGGTGTCTTCTGCCATAGAGCGATAGGTTGTCCACTTTCCACCTACAAAGAAGATGCTAAATAACTCATCAGGTTGCCACCCTTTATTTTTCTTGTAATTACATTTATCAATTTATGAATAACAAAATTCACCTGTCATTTATAACAAATATGGCAAAGTAATGTGTAAGATTTTACTTGGAATCCTTAAAAAAAAATCACTGTTGATTAGTGTTAAAAGAGATTCCAGTGTGACCACTGAACTCAAGGTCCTATCTAAAGCACATCCAAATAGCAAAGTAATATCCCATACCCGATACCTGCTATAGTTATAAGGCCGCTCTCACTGATATCCACAACATGATTTCGGGAGATGGACTGAGTATCTGCAGATTTGGGATCTGTAACAAGGGGACGAATACCACTCCACGCTGCCAGGACATCCCCTCTTCTCACTGGGAAGGATCAATGCCAAGAGTTAAGAGGATTACTCAGAGACATCTTAACAAAACTATGATAGTTAATAAGCAAGAAAGAATTCGGTAAAAAGAACACATGAACATGCACTTTAAAAGGAAGAGAAAGCCCTTACATATAAGAAGTGAGTAGATAAGTATATAAAAAACTCCAAAAATTATTTTATTACTAAGATAATCTCCACTGATGGTGGGGTGCAGAAATCTTGAAAATCACTGACACTAGTACCGAAAAGGAAACAAAAGAAACAAATATTAGCAATTCTCAGCTGGGACAATCTAAAGCAGTTAAAAAGAACAACAACAAAATAGGCAGGAACAAAACAAAAACAACCAATAGACTTATGTCTTATTATATTTTCTCCTAGAATATATCTTGCTATTTCTTCTCAGGGAAGACAAAGATCCTTACTTGAGCATTTAATGCAGGCCTAACCTTGTCAAAGCACATGGTATACATATTTCATCTCATTTAATGTCACAAAGCCTATTAGCATTGGTTATTATTATTCTCACTGTACGGATGAGAAAAAAAGACTGGAAAAATTTAACCAACTTGCCCAAAGCAAACATCCTATAAACGATAAAAAGCAGCACATTCTTACCCATTAAATTGTACTGTCTTTCAACTGTTGACAATTTTTACACTTACCTTTTTTTAATTTTCTGATCTCATTATCTTTATAACTGCCACAAAGACAAGTATACTGTCTCCTTCCAGCAGAAGACCACAATATTTGTGTTATAGCATATGGAAGTTCTTTGAAAATTCAAGATACTATGAAAGTTTTTGTACTATCTCTGCCAAAATATGCCTTCAATACCAAAGTTGATTAAGTTTACCATAGAATTGGCCACAGTTGTAGAACACTTATTACTGAGCTAAAAATGGCTTAGGAGAGTAGTTCAGTTGTGGTTCTGGTGACAATCATGGGCCAGGGCAAGACCTAAGAGCAGAGTTTTCAGAATCTACTCTTCTTTATCCATATCAGCTTGGGGAAAGGCTTAGCTTTTCCTCTCCACTCCCTACACTAAGGAGCTGACCGTGTGCACCTATCCAACAGCTGGCTAATGACGTAGACTCTAGGGAGGTGATTGCTTACCTGATCCTGTTGCACTTACTTTGGTAAACCAGTTAATCCATTTCAGGATAATAGAAAAGTGAAATTTTGCTTCAACCATGATTTGGGGTCATTTTCTATCTTACTCCTAGACATTACCCATAATGATGAAAAATTGACTATATATAGTCTTGAAAACATCAAGAAAATGGGAAAACTGGATATTCACATGCAAAAAAATGAAGCTGAACCCTTACCTCACACCATATACCAAAACTAACTCAAAATAGATCAAAGATCTATCCATAAGAGCTAAAACTATAAAACATTTAGAAAAAAATATACGGGCAAAGTTTCATGACATTGGATTTGGAAACTTCTCACATATGTCACCAATACCACAGGCTACGAAAGAAAAAAATAGATAAATGGACTTCGTCAAATTTGAAACTTTTGTACATGAAAGGACATCATCAAAAGAATGAAAAAGCAACTCATGCAATGAGAGAAAATATTTGCAAATCATACATCTGAGAAGTGGTTAATATCCAGAATATATAAGAACTCTTGAAATTCAGCAACTAAAAAAGACAACTCAACTGAAAAATGAGCAAAGGATTTGAAAAGATATTTCTCCACAGAAGACATACAAATGGCCAATAAGCATATAAAAATATGCTCAATATCACTAATCATTAGGAAAATGCAAATGAAAACCACAATGAGATACAACTTCAAGCCCATTAGGATGACTATTATAAAAAATAAAAAATAAAGCATTGGTGAGGAGGTACAGAAACTGGGATACCCTTGTGCGTTTTTGATGGGAAAGTAAAATGACCCAATCACTATGGATAAATGCATGGCAGGTTCCTCAAAAAGTTAAGCATAGAATTATCAGATGATCTAGCAATTACACTTCTGGGTCTATATCTAATATAATTGAAAGCAGAGAAAATTTGAAACCCCCTCATGTTCAGAGCAGCATCATTCATAATAGCCAAAATGTGGAAGCAACCCAAGTGTCCACCAACAGATATATAAATATACAGAACGTGTTATGTACAAGCAGTGGAATATTGTTCAGCCTTGAAAAGTAAGGAAATTCTGGCACATGCTACAGCACACATGAACGCTGAAGACATAGGCTAAGTGGAATAAATCAGTCACGAAAGGACAATTATTGTATGATTCCATTTATACAATATACCTAGAGTAGTTAAATTCATAAGACAAAATGTACAACAGTGGTCATTGGCAGGGAGTGGTGAAGGGGAGTTAATATAAATGAGTACAGAGCTGGGGAAGATAAAAAAACTGTGGAGATGGATGGTGGTGATGGTTGAACAAACAAAAAATGTGAATACATTTAATGCCACAGAATTGTACATTTAAAAATGGTTAAAATGGTAAATTTGATATTATGTATATTTAAGCACAATTGTAAAAAAAAAAAACAAAAAAAATTTGACATAATTCAAGATTCAGAAGATTAAGCAAATATTTTACACATAAGACAGAAGTATCAGGGCCTCTAACAGCCCCTACAAAACACATGCCTTAGTTTAAATTAAACTATCTCATTCAGGAGGCACAGTTTTGTGAGCAGAGTGCAGTTCAGATTTCAGATCCCACTTAACCCCATGGTCATGTGCCTTTGTATAGTGAACTTCCTATATATTTATGTATAGTAGCCCCTGAAAAGTATTTAGATATATATCAAGTATATTATATGTAAAGAGTCAAACTCCTTGAAATAATTGGAATTGTACACACATACATACACACACACACACGCACGCACGCACGCACACACACATACCATGTACCTAACCAAATACAGGAAAATGATCCTAAAAACAGGTTATAGTGGATGACAGATAATTCCTCAATGAAAAGTAGATTTCTGGCAAAGATAAATTCAACTAAGGTAAATCTGGCATATTTATATCTCCTTACGGGTCCCACATGATTATAATCTGAAAGAAAAGGTACTTGTATACCTCTATGGGATGTTTAATCAAACCCATATCCAAACACTGTATCTGAAAAAAAGGAAGAAGAAACATAATAAACTCATAAGCAAAGCCTCAGGCTTCCAGGCTTCCTAACTAGAGACCACAAGGGAGTCTCAATGCTGCAATTCCAGTCCTAGACCTGCCCTTCTGATGTCTGCATTCTTTTAAATAGATTTAATTCTGATGGCTTCCATGGAATGGGATTAATTCTTGCTTCACAGGTCTCCACCAAAGTCCTGTAAAATCTCAACACAAATTATGCAATGTTTTAATCTTAAAAAAAAAAAAAGGCTAAGAAATTACCACTATTTTCCATTAGCGATCAAATCGCCCTCTGAGTTAAAAATAAAACTTAGCCAACCACTTAGAACGTCACTGTAATCACCACAAAGTCTGCAGAGTGTGTCTGTGAAATTCCTTAGGTTGCCACACTGACCAGGAATTTCATTTCAACTCTTAAAGCCCTCTGACTGGTTTTAAAATTATTTGATGGAAAATTAGACTTTCTAGAGTAAATTTGAAGCATATGCAAAAAATCTTTGTGGCAAATGCTTCACTTTTTCTGGTATCACAGGAAGAAAAGTACATCTATAAAATTTTGTTGTCTAAAACAAAAAGAATAAACTAAAACATTCAAGTTTTTCATTCATAGATGAACATTAAATATTTGGTATATGGATACCATTTTTAATCTTTACTCTTGAAATTAACACTCAAAAAAAGAAAACACTACTAGCAAGAGTCCATAATGTGTTAGGAACTTTCGTTTATTTCACTTGATATACTAGCATTTAGCTTTAGTATAAGAATTATGTCAGATAAATTTGGGGATTAAATTTATTTTAAAAGATACGTTTAAGTATAATTAAATTTATTTAAAATATAAATCAGTCTTTATGGCTTGCAAGATTTTTATATTATTAGACCAGAAGGTGGTTGGATCAGGTTACCTCTCTACCAGTTTTCTCTTAACCTTGAGATTTAATGACTTTTATGGATTCTTCAAAATGCTATTTGCTGCTGAAGAATAAAGTACTTGTACCTCCACCGAAATTAAGAAATGAACAGTCAGGGCCATAGGTATAATCTGTATCCATGGGGTAGAGTATAGCTAAACACATGAAACATGAATTCAAACCTCTTGTATAAGACAGCAAGTAATGGAACAAGTTTCTCTCCTTATCACCTATTCACCCACAGTGGAAATCTTGTACACTTTTAAACAAACCCTAATTCAAGTTGTTTGAAGAAAGAAATTCAAACTCAGTTGACCAATAGCATAGAGAATCTTTTACTATTGCCTGGAACTGCTGCAGCCATATTATAACCATGAAGAAAACAGCCCTAGGATTAAGCCATCTTGGAGGGTGGTATATGTGCTGCCGAAGAGAGCACAACTTGGTGGGTGGTAGAGTGAAAAGAAATAAGGGCCATGAGCCTTTACTGCTGAGTCACTACAATTAATCACTTCTTGAGACTTCTTATATCTGGAGTTCTTTCACAAGATAACACACTTCTTTATGTTATATGACAAAAAATACAAATTCAATGACTATTAATTTGAGTATTTCTTTCTCTAAAGGTATATATACATCTTTCCTGATTCTGCAGAGCAACCCTATTCCATTGACTTTTCTGTAGTGATGGAAATGTCCTATATCTACACTGTCCAATTCACTAGTCACTTAACAGCATGCAGCTATAAGCATTTGAAATGTAATTCGCAATGAACTGAATTTCAAATTTTAATTTCAACTGATTCAAATTTAAATAGCCACACATGGCTATGATATGCCTCTACAGTAAAAGCCCTCAAGCAGTAGATCTCAGGACTACCCTGGTAGATTAACAACCTGGTTACCACCATCATGGTCACCTCACCCACATCTCTAATGGAGCATCTCTTCAGTGAAATTTGATTGTACCCCTTTGCTCATATGAATACAACTTGCTGCCATAGCACACTTCCCCCCCCAATACTTTACTGTCATAACATGTTCCATATTTACAATTTCAAAGTATTTTTTCCTACTAATCTCATGAGTTAAAGGACATGAAAAATATTTTTACTCAATTTAGTACTCCTACCCTCAAGATCTTACCCAGATATTCGTTCTATCATTTAGCTGTAGCCAAGAGTAGGTAGTAAATAAACATCACTCACTTTAACTCTCCATGGAATAATCTGTGAAACAAATAACTCAACTCAAGGCTTTTATGCTTCAGAGCTCAAAGACTCATCTTGATTTTTCTGGTCCTCATACTGCCAAGATAGCTAAACAAGACTTCATTACTGTTTCATATTCCTCGCAGTGTTGAAAGTCTTCAGCAATGTCAATTCTAATTTTCTCCGGACTCTACGTTCTATATCAATATATAGTATGGATAGTGATCATAAATAGAGATCAATAAATATTAAGTGGCATACTAAAACATTCGATGAGATTTTTATGTCAAACAAGAACTGCTGATATTACCAAATCAAAAGCAAGAATATTTGGGCTATGATGCCAATATGTTAGGATTTATATCAGATTTCCAATGACTATATATTTAAACAATTCATATTTCCTTTCAAAATAAATGAACATTTTAAACAAAACAAGATGACAGGGAACAACTCTACTATTAAAGTTGAGAAAATCCTCATTAAACACCATTTTTCAGAATGGCTCAACCAGATGGCACCCAGTTGATTTTTTAAGTGCCAACTGCCCAGATGTTAAAAAACCCATGAGTACCCTCAGAAGATACAAAAGTCCTTGGCAATATTTTCTAAAGGACAATGAGAAAATAAAATTGTCCTTATACCATCATGTTTAAGAAGTATTTTTATTACAACTCTGTTAAATAGCTCACTCAGGTTTTAGTATATATAATACATAAAGAGTAAAATATAAATAGTGAAGTTGAATAAACATTTTTCACAGCTGGTTGAAAAGACTAAGTGCTATGTAATTTTTTCAAATTATAATTAATATTTTTACTCTTAAACACTTGGCAAGACACGTGTTTGTTTTAAAAATTAATAGAAAATGAAGCCCACAGGAAGTGACAATTAAGAGCTAAATGTGTGGTTTTGTTTCACATCGGTTATTTAGCCATACGTTTTGGGGTGTTCTTTCTCATGTTTGCCACTTTTGAAAAATCAATAAAAAGCATGTGAAAATATCTAAATGAACACAGGGGAAATAGTGTCAAGAAATCAATACTTCTCTACCAGCATGTTTAACCTGCTGAAATGAAGTGTTAATCACAGAAATAAGATACCATATTACATTTATAAACTAATGAAACTAGAAAAAGCAAAGCGCGTGACACTATAATTAAACAGCTGGAAGACATCCAAGCCTGTGTAAGTTGATAACCCAGTACAATCTCTGGCAGTGAAAAGGCAGGTCTGCAGTGAGTTGATATGGCCAGCTCAGTTGTTAATTGAATAGCAGGCAATCTATAAACAGTACTAATTGCATATGTGAAAACCTGTGTACAACCAGAGAAGCTGCCTAAAGAAGCACTCCAGAAAAACTACATGGATAAAGCACTCGGCAAATCTTCTGTCTCTCTCAATCCCTTTAAGTCATAGCTTAGTTTCGCCACTGCATCCTTCTGATTAACCTCTTACACAGCAGACTTAATGATACATTTTTCAAAAGATCATTTTTCTTCCTAACTCGATACATACCGCACAACTATCAATTACCCATTTCAGAAAAGAACAAACAAGTAATCTAGAAAATTCAGCCTCAGAATGGAAAGCTTTCTAAATCGTAAAAGAAGCTTTCTAAATCGTAAAAGAGGACATGGTCTTATTCCCAACAGGCAAAATGCTTTTCAAAATTGTTCCGACGCATTCTGCAGAAGTGTGGCAGCTGCTGTGAACAGCATGGAGTGTTAAGATTTGACGCTTTTTTTTCCATTCTTAAGGATATAGCCATTTGGGGAGGCTCAGAAACTGTTGTCAGAATTTTACTATTCATCCATTTAATAAATCATTTAAAAATGATTATTTCAGCCCTGGTGAATGCAAACTATTGCTCTAGGATCTAAATCAAACTTTTTATTTTTAAATCTGTAGGAAAGACTGGCCCATGAGTTTAGTTAGGAAACATAAAACCTCCTCTAGTTTAACATACAAATTCAAATAAGGCCAAAGGAGAGCAAAGGTCACTATCATTCTGAAGGTGTCTAGCAGCTTCCATAAATGAACCGAAAGAATTAATCCACTCCTTAGTGACTATAATATTGCATTATGAAACCCAAAACTACCAATCAGAGTACTGTACAGTATTCAGAAGCACGAGTATTGGAGCCAGTCTGACTTGTATTTACATCATGGCTCCAACATGACTATTGGCAAGAAACTTAAGGCTGCTAGGACTCAGTTTCTTCATCTGTAAAGTAAGAATTAATATATATCTATATATATATATATCTATATATCTATATCTATCTATATATATCTATATATCTTCATATATATCTATGTATCTGTATCTATATATATATAGATACAGATACATAGATAGATAGATAGATAGATAGATAGATACGTATATCTCATCAGGTTGTTATGAGGAATCAAAGAGATAAAACAGTAATTATGCTTAGCAAAGTGTCTAGAATTATAAGTGCTCAATAATGGTAGACTTTTAAAAAAACAAAGCATGTGTTACCCATTGTAGACAAATAGAAAGACTAAAATATGTATAGTGACAGCATGTCAACAAATAACTAAGTGGTGCTCAAAGCTGAGTTTTCTCTCACATTTCATCAGTATAGAAGAGAATACTGGGCTTCACTAAAATTCCTTGGAAAAAAATACGAATTCAAATGTCTTCACTTTAAGATATAAACATCTTTCAGCTAACACTCTATGAAGATTTAAGGTAATTCCTCAAATCTTAAGCTTTCAGTCAATTAGAAATAATAAAAAGCAACTGTACATAATCATTGTTAATTGTTTAAAAGGATAAGTTTAGAAGCAGGAATGGTGTGATAGATGGGGTGTACAAGAAAATAAATGAAGTATATGAAAGAGCTGTTATATCTGCTTTTAACCTGGATGTTTGCTACCTGAAGGACTCTTAATTTCAAGAGTCCCTAGACCACCAGGACAAAGGCCTGATTTATAGTGTTTAGATATTAATTTCAACCACTTCAACCAAAAATCAGAATTCAAAAAAATGTTAGTTTCACTAATTTCCTGGCTACCAAAAGGTATGTTAACTGAAACAAGCTTTATGGACCAGCCAAGTCCCACTAGATATTGCAAGTCTTCCACCTATTTATAGGCAGAATAAGAGAAGCATACAACATCCAGTCTCTGTTACAGCTCAAAGCTCATTTCACTAGTGGAAATCCCCACCTATGATATGGGCATGGAGGTCTTTTGGAACCAAATCTGTTTCCTGCACAACCAGCCTTTCAGCACATATGAGCAGTTAGATTTCTCATCATTATTGCAGTGAGTTACATCGAGATGAATATTGTCTTTGCATATCCTCCACTGAAGCTAACATTATAGAAGATTGCTGATATAAACAGACTTTCTCAAAAATCTTAAACTTTCTACCTTAATATAGAAAGACTACCAAACTGCCATCAGCATCAAAAACTCCTAAAAGCACCTATTGCTCATTTATTTTAATTCAAAACAATCATGAGTGGCATACTAGATAGATAACAAGCTTTGTAGCTAAATAAAGAATCTTTACCCTCAAAGAACTCCAAATGAAAAATATATCTTAGACTATGACCTATAATATGTGATATACTAGACCAACCTTCTATAGGAGTACAAACAATACATGGTTTCCGAAGTATAAATAATATTTTGCCAAGAAGAAAAGCTGGGGGAAAGGGTATCCCAAAGCGAGGCTTCAATCTGAACAGGGCAGGAAGTTTAAAAGTGCATGACCTGATTTGGAAATAGAATACAATATGATTTGACCGTAGACTGCAAAAAGGTAGTTGAATATAAATCTGCAAAGACAAGTTGTGAAAAGCCTTAGATCCCATGCAAGATAGTTTAGAACTGTCCCAAAATTCAATGGGGAGACATCCAAGGGACATTTTAGTGCAGGGAAGTGATAATCAGAATTGTTTTAGAAAGTGAGTTCTGATGAAAAAATCAGGCTGGGTGGAAGCAGAGACCTGACATCTGACATATGGAAGCCAGTTAGGGAGCCAATGCAAATGTTCAAGTGAGAAATGGCACAGGTGTGAACCAGGACAATAAAGTGAAACAGGATTCACATGATACTTCAGAGTGAGTATAAAGAGAATTTGTACTGGATTGGGAAAGAGAAGGATCAGCATTTCTAGCTTGGGTGATTAGATGGATGATGAGGCTATTAGCTGAGATAGGAAATACATAAGGATGATGTTTGGAAACTTCTGAAATTAGCCTGGATTAAAAAAAAATCACTATGTGTGTTCATTAGAGAAAATGTTACGACATTCACATTAAACTAAAGTATGCCCAGATTAGCAATGCAAAGAAATAAACTTTGGTCTTTTCAATTAAATCAAGCATATTTATCCTTCTTAGTTAAATCTGTTGCTGACATTCTACTTTCCACATAGTAATAGGTCTCTAAGCTTCTTGGTATATCTCTATCCTCTCATTTATCTAATTATTTGCTATGTACATCACATATCTGTAAATCAGATCTTCCCAAGCTCTAAAGATTAAATGATGCGAACACTTCATACTCTTCTCGAAGAGCATATGTATTTAGAGCTCATGTATGGCACTCCAACATTGCCATTAGAAATTATCAGAAAAGGACGGTATGAGTTTCATGTGGATGTAGAAAATAGAAAAAAAAAAGGGGGGCAACTTTTTCCCACTGTGTTATAACTTGGTCCTCATAAATCTTCTAGAAGTGGTCAGTACATAAGAATTAGCCAGGTGTGAGGGTGGATTAGACTGGAGACATGGTAGTTACCTAGAGAGAGCTGGAATGGTTTGTGAGATATGAAAGAGAGGAGACAAACTTAAAGGAATGTATACATTACCTTCAACGTCACAACTCAGGTAGTTACGCACTTCATTCAAAATGAAGTTGATATCTTCTTCCGAAGGAATAGGATGTTGTGTAATATCAGTTGGAGTGTCAGTAGTACCAGCTATAGTCATTTTTTGCCAGGGTAAGAAGAAAATAACTCGCCCATCACTGGTAGCTGGGTCAAGAAGTCCCATGCTTTCTGGGCTGAGGTAAAAAGATTATTTTTTATTTTTTGAAATTGGCAGACATTTAATCTTAATCTATAGTTTATTTTATTCACCCATTTTCATCTAAACAAGAAAAACATGAGCTATTACTTTTACCGTTGTTACCCTAATCTAGAAATTCCTAAAAGAAAAAAAACAATTTTGGTAGCAAAAAGGAATGGAGGAAGTGTGATAATAATATTCCATAGCAGAACCAGCCCTCCCCAACTCAAAAATGCAAAGTTAATTAAGAAAGTGAACTTCAGCTTACAATTGTTTGTGTTTTTATACTTCTAAACTGTTCACATCAGATAATGGCAGTGAGATAAATGTCTATAATTTCTTTTATAATGGTCAGTGAAGGAAAGCTCTTCAACCCTTTTTTAAGTCTATGAAAAGTGTTTTTCAGGGATATCTGACATTTGGCACATCTTTCAGTAGAAGGTCTCAAAGCATATGAGAAAAGTGAAGGGTCTAACTTTCTAGAAACTAAAATGTAATCAAAAAGTTCTTTACTGTTTTGTGCCTAGATGAACTTGTACCACTTCACGAAATATGAGATTTATTACTTTATTTCAATTTTACAGAAATCTCAAGAAGTACATCCATGAGAAAAGAGCTCAGTTTTCTATTACTACCTAAATAACAATGTACTAGGATAAGGTCACAAAGGAGAGGCATGTCTTAGCAAGGAAAATCTTTAAACAGACAGAAGACACTAGTGTCTTATCAAGGTTCACAGATGCCTCTTGTGACAGATTATATAAAATCTTCCAAAATATTAATCAAGAATTTTCGCTAAGTGTACTTAATATTCTAAAACCAAATTATAAAACACACTTGAAAGAACAAGCAACTATAAAAAAAAATAAACATTAACAAAACCTGTCTAATGGTATTATTAAATCACTAGAAACTTATTTAATGTATTTGTTAACCATTCAAAGAAATCTGGAGAAGTTATTAAGGAGTGAGAGAAATCTGAAAGTGTCATACAAAATTAGAATACTACAAATCTTCAGATGACTGTTTGGATTTTAATTCTCAAAACAAACTGGGGTTAAAGTTTATTGTAAGGTATTTTTAGCTTCTGTTAATCAAATTTCTACAATAGGAAACCGTTTTATTTGATATGATAAAGTTCAAGAAATCCCTCTTATACCTACAAACTTAAAAGGGCATACAGTCAACTTTTTATCATTCCCTTAAAAAAAGTTTTTTTTTAACCCACATTGATTCAATGTGTAAGGATGAGAGACTAACAACTATTTAAAAGCAAATCGAAAATATATTTTTTTATGAAAAAGAAACCTACAATCAGTTTAGCTAATTCATCTTCTTTTTTTAAATCACAAGAGGTACTAGTCTTTCCTTCCAACTCATCATCCTCAGGATATGCCTGCCATGTCTACAATGACTTTGTAGAGAGGAACCACTGTCTATAGTCTTCTTGAAAGACTCAGGAGAAGTATGCCACAGTTCTACTTAGCACAGGCAAAAAGCACCACAGAAGTATATCAATCATTTAAACCTTCAGCTTTCATCTTCACTCAGGATTACTTGAAATGACTTTTACTTTCATTTTTATATATTGAAAACTATAGTAATATTTTTAGTCTGCATGACTATATATTTTTTTCCTCTGTCATAAGACTTTCTAAAAATCTTAAAAGAAACTAGTTAATTATGTTTCGTAAGCACCTAATTTGAACCTGGGTTATTATGTCCTCAGATTAAATCAGTCACTTTGGGATTAGAAATGAATTCATTCAGAGTTCAAGTTTTCAATTAGATAAATAGTACTATATTGAAACAAAAAGAGAAATTCCATATTTTAACATTTAAGAAAAAAATTTTATGTTGATATGTTTTATATATAATCATTTTATGGACCAGATATCACATGATATGCCTAAATAACTCAATAAACCTGGTCGATTTTAGCATTACAACATAATAGTCAGGAACCTAGACATGAAATGTTGTTAGAAAAGCACAACTACTAAATCCTTTAAAACCTTTCAATGCAATAAAAACAATTTAAAGGGTGCAGGTGATGGTTACCAATACATGTAACTGGAACCTGTAGAGAATCAACTGCTTAAGTGAAGACATATGTGTCAAACGTAAAATTAACAACCACAGAGGGAAGACAAAGCTATTAATGTATGGTATAAAAATTTAAGAATCCACTTGGAAATACCTTTCACCAGTTCTAAATTACCTAATTCACACTCTCCTTTGGGGAAAAGGTTTTTTTGTTTTTTTTTTTTTTATATGAAGGATTAATTCTGCAAGGTCACACTAAAGTTTGAAAATGAATATCAACTATGGTGATGGTATATACAATACAGTGAGGCATAGGTCATTTTCAATATGTATGATTCACTTGACATCAGGAGCAAAAGTTTGCTGCTAATTAATGTGTGTGTCTAGGATTAAATGTAATGAACAGTTTTCTCATGCAGACCATTGCCTTGCTGAAAAGTACCTTTATTTAAACTGAAATCAATGTATTGTTAACTACTTAGCAATCAGTGTTAGAGCTAACAGTATGCACACACATACAGAAAAAATATTGACCTCTTGTCAGTGATAAAAAGCATCTGTAGGCTAGAAGAAGGAGATGATTACTTCCATGTATTTCAGTCATTTGTTGTATTGTTGCTGCTTTTGTAAGAAATAACCACAACTCCAATGAAAATTCCAGATTTATTCTTAAATAAACAAAAGTATCTTTAAAAATAAATGATTTTTGTGTGTTAGATTTTCTGAAATTAAAATACTCCTCACACTTCACCCCCCTACCCCCCAAAAAAGAAAGCTGCTACCATGGCACAAGAGAATTCCACAAGTGGAATCCGAGAGTCATAACAAGCTTAATAAATGCCATAAGGTACTCTGAAAACAGCCCAACATGACATCCTGCACACACAATCCTCCCTCTTCATTTAGCAGCCTACACTCAACAGATCAGTGGCAAGTGAACTCACTGCATCTCCAAACTGAGTAGGTTCTAATTGAAAGGTTAGGTCTTAAGTAATTATCAGGTAGTTTATAGGGCAGCCCCAGAAACTCTATCTCATCCTGAGCACCTAGTCGAACCCTCGAGTTATAATTGCTGAGTGCAATAGACTGATGAACCTAGAGAACTGTTTCAGTCTCAGAACTCCTGACCCCATCCAAGAGAATGAATTGATATGGAGAGCAAAATTATATTCTGGGATGCCAGAGTTACAGCTGCTCCAGGTCCATGATAAAAGAGGAAATGAGCCCTTAATCCAAGCTGCAATCTCAAACCAAGGGGCTCATCTGCAACAGAGCTGGAATAGGAACTGCACTGTAGACCACTCCTTAAAGGTTCTTGCAGGCTGGGTAGTGGTTATATAGTTCAAAGTGCTAAACATGGGGATATTCATTTCTCCCAAAGTAGAATGAGATCAATCACTACATCTTAAACTGAGACAGACCCAGCTCTAACATTTTCATAATTGATGGGTAGGGGACCCAAAATTAATGCTAAATTTTTAGTATAAAGAAAGGCATTCTATTTTGAAAATATTATATCCAGGTGACATATATTTATATTTCTTAAGAAACACCTATTTATTCTGTTATTAGCATATTATAAATCATAGTACAGAACAATATATGTAGCATGACCTCTTTCAAGTAAAATTTTTTAAAGGAATCGGAAGAAAGCGGTGTCAATTACCTGAGAACTGAAGTGGGGTGATAAGGTGAGGGGCATGAGGAAGAAGAGAGAGGCTTTCCTTTTCATTTTGTATCCTTCTATTTTTCTATAGTGATTACTTTTATTTTTTGCACAGTTCTCTGGGCAGTAAAACTAGTAAAACAAAGACTCATTTTATTTTCTGTTTTAACTTCTCTGTACTTAACAATTCCCTCATTGGTGTTATACTAACATTTTAATTTAAAAAAAAAAAAACAATCTCAATTTGGGCAAGTTAACACACAAAACAATTAGTAGGATTCATTCAAAAAGTATTTACCAGTCACTATTATGTGCTAGACACTATATCAGGAGCTAGGGATATAGCGGTCAACAAAACAGATAAAAAATAATCAAAAAATCATTGTCAAAGTGTATACATATTATATCATAGGACAAGGAAACAGAAGCTGAAAGAAACAGCTTGCCAAGATCACACAGTTAGCAAGAAGTAAACCGATCAACAAAACTTGACACCAGGAAACTTGACACCAATGTGTCGCCTTAAAACTCACTCATACTGTCTCCGCTATGCACCCTGAAAGAGCAGAATGTGTTCCCATTTTAATGAAGGGCAAACTGAAGTTGAGAGAATACAATGGCTAGTCCCAAATGATGTCATTATTAAATGGCAAAATTAACATAGGGAATAAATGTCGTCTGAAGTTATGTGACAGTAGCGGAGAAAACACATGAGAAATTATGCTGACTCTAGTAAGATCTAAACAAATATAAGGATTATGATGATGTGTATGTCTATAGTATTAGATCTATACTCTAAGAGACATTAAAAAAATAAACCCCTCCAAAAAACTTTTACACTAGCTGGCCTTGCATATTTTTAATACAACACAAAATAGACATATAAAATTATGTCTGGAATTATTGTTGAAAATTTCTTTATATACAAGAAATATTTATAACATTTACATATATTTACATCTTTCCTTTTCATTTGAACTAAACTTCTGGCGAGCAATTTTTAAAACTCTATTAAGTACCACTGCATAAATTTTTATTATTAAGACTGGAAGCACCCTGGTTTCTCCAGTCCTAAGTAAAAATACTAACACCTATCAACCAATAATAGACATTTAGAAAATGAGAAATAAATCTTGGAAGTTGCTGGATAAAAAATTATTGTTGATATTTTTCTTGGCAGAAGTGTATTTGATACAAATGAGGTATCTTGGGCTTTCTTCAGGAATATTTAGTTACTGAAACACTGGTAATAAAGCAGCAGCATCCATTACATAGCAGGACAGTGTTCCAGGAGAATGCAGATATTAAAATATCATAGATTCGTACATCTATTTTATCAAATATTAAAGTATTTATATGTCCTTTATGAAAAAACAGCAGTGATAACTCTCATTCTAAACACATTACCTAGAAATTATCACCTTTAACCCATAATCACATTACCTAGAGAAAATCACCATTAGTATTTAACATATTTTTTAGTTTTTATATACTTTTATAATATTTAGATCATATTGCACATATAAGCCTGTGTCCTCTATTCTAAACTGACATTGTTTAGAAAGTCTGGATTATTAGCATTTTCCTAGGAGATTAAAATTATTTATGATTTTTAATGACTATGTAATATTCCCTTGTTCAGATACGCATAATTTATTTATCTATTCTCCTAAAGTTAGGGTATGAAGTGGTTTCTAATATTTCTCAGCTACAAATAATGTCATAATGAATACGTTGAGCGTAAGTCACTATTTCATATAGAATAACTAGTTCACCTGCTAGATTTACTACACATGAAAATAAAAATGGTATGTATGTGCTATACTCTTAACATTGTCATCTGAATTTTTCCCATTGATGTCTTAAACTGTAGTTTAGGGGTAACCATTGTTAATTTCTTAGCTAGGACCATATAAATGTTCCTTTTATAATTTTTTTAAAAATTTAAACATATACAAAAATAGAATAGTTTAACGTGCCCTTCTCCCAATTTTAACTATTTTCCATTAATAGATATTTTTATTTTATCTCTATCCCTATTGTTCGATTTCTGATTATCTTTGTTAATATCTTGATTAGAAATTGTACCTGATTTTTACTTACTATAATATTTTTCAAAGGGTATTTCAAATTTATAAATATAATAATAGCTGAGTGGTTCTTACTTTTAGCTTCTTCAGAAGCAAATTTGGGTGTTTTATAAAATTAACTTTTTAATTTTTTTAATTAAAATGTCCTTTACAGAAATTTTTACTAAATTGATTTTTAATGTTTTAATGAAAACCTAAAAACACTAAGGCTTAATCTCTGAAGGTGAGTATACTGAAGAAAGTACAAAAATGGATTCCAAATCATTAACTTCTAGAAAGGAGTATTGCCATAAAAGCTAAAACATTCCCAAGTCTGGTTTGCATTTTGTGTCTTGGATGAGTTCCTTTATTTATTTCTCCTCATTTTTGTTTGTTTGTTTTTTAATAACAGTTGACATACAATATTCTATTAGTTTTAGGTGTACAACATAGTGATTAGACATATTTCTCCTCATCTACTATTAAGTGAGGTGTGCTAAAAGAATAAATACAGATAATTTCTGTGGCCCTCATTCTCTGGTGAGGATCACTGAGTTGGAAGATAGTTACCTGTAATAACCGGGCATCACAATGTGGACACCAGCACTCGGCTGGCAGATAGCTGTGGCATTCTTATCATCCATTTTGCGCACAGTGTCTGTGAAAGGTCCCGTGGCATTGATAACACATTTGGCTCTCACATTAAATTCCTGCCCTGTGAAAGAAAGCAGCATCAGTCACACACCCCATTTGTTTCTCTGCTCACTGATGCTTCAGATTATTCATTCATCTATTAACTTAAACTATGGTGAAGTATATTGTATACCACACTAAGAGACATGAGCAGCCAGAGTTATTTAAAGCCACACAAAAGGCTCCTATCTGAGTAAATTTACCAAAAACAAGTCCAAATTGAGGGGTGGGGTGGGGGGAAGCATGCTACTTTCTCATTTCAGCTCTCAGTTATTTTGCAAAATTCCTAGCATCAAAGTGCCAAATATGGAGAAAGTGGGATGAGTAAATAAGCTGTCATCTTCGGAAAACTCAAATGTATAAACAATGCTGCTGTGACACAATACATTTCACAGTGCTGGTTTTCTTCAGGGAAACAATGTAGTTTTCAAACTGCCTACATGGCCATAAAACTGGGACGAGAATGAAAATCTAACCAAAGTTAAGGTGATTGACTTTAACGACATGTAAATGCACTCCCTGTGTTGTCTAAATGATACTTTGAAACTTGGCACATTTATTTCATTTTATTAATAACATGTTTCTGTAAAGAAAACGAAATGCATTCATAGCTGTGGGAATTTTGTGGGCATTTCTTATTATTATCATTATTATTAGTAGTATTTAATACAAAGGGGAAAATTGGCAAGTCCCACAAGGGAAAATTTTCATGTTAAACCAGTCATTGTTGAAAATAAAGAATGTAATTAAGATGACTCTGAAATCTGGCTTAAATAAAGGAGAAGTGACAGAAAAATTATAATTCAGTCATTACATAGGCAAGGCAAGATGCTAAAAAATACCTCCCTGCCAGAGTCTTGGCGTACCTGTGAGTACATCCTTGCACCGTGCGCCGCTCACACGCTCTTTCCCTGTTTCGGGATCTGTCTTCTTCAGCAAGCTCATGACCTCCATGTAATTGGCCGTGGCAGCCCCATACCTGGCAGCAGTGAGAGCAATGGCAAGGTTCATCCGTGCATCATTGTGCTGTCCTGCAGCAGGGGAAAGCATCAGAGGAGGGACAGGAGTCACCTCGAGCCACAGACTGGTGGTAAAGAAGTGTGTCACAACAGATATGTCACATCTGTTTCTGTCACCTAGAATATACATGATGGCTGGTCAGCTCTAGAGGGCATGATTTAAAAATACACGGTCATCCTCGGTCAGACATTTACCTGCCACTTCGGCAAGTGCACTTTTGTACCGCAAAAAAGGCAAAAATGTCCCTTTTTTCCTACAGAGCTGATATCAATTAGCTGAAAGTTAAGCAATAAGTAATTATTCTCTCAGTTTTGGAACATATGTATATGTCAGACTTTTCCCAATACAGACAACCCGTATGCATGAAAGTGAAGCAATTCAAAACTTCAGAATATTTGACACCCCAACTGGTGTTGATTAACAATTTTTATGAGTATGTGCTCTATCTAATATTCAAAATCAAAAGCTTAATCTTCCATAGAGAATCTCTCAGTATTCTGTAAAAGGATTTTTCTTGGTTTGAATTTTGATCAGAGCTCCTTAAAATGTAACATTTTTTAAATCACACATAAAAGGTAAGAAATTAAGCAGGGCAAAATTTAATTACTGAACAATTCCTACCTGTATTGTTAAAGATTTATTGCTGAAAAAATCCTAGTTAAAGAAAACTAAGGGGGAGAAGAAGGGGGGAAAGATGATTAATCACTTTAAAATACTGGCATCACTAGAGACTTTTTCTATTTATTATTGCCAGTGGAGTTAACGCTGACCAGGAAGAATTACTCTACATTGCAAGGGCCAGGTTCTCTGTGCCCTGAATAATTAATTACCCAGGGCTAGATGTATTGAAGCAGGGTTCAAATTTCCACATATTGGGATCATTTCAATCAAGATAATACTGATAAAGGGATGAATTTGTAATGAATATTGTTGTTGATTTATGTTGCCAGCATACCAAACATTTAGTATAAATGGTTTATGTAAAGTTTCTTCCTTGTGATTCAGTCTGTGCAGGGCCAGAAGCACTACACAGGTAATCTGTTCCAGCTAAAAGGGCAAAGTTATAAAGAGAGAATCAATGACTGAAGATGCTGCCGCCCCTCCCTGAAAACATCTTATTCTAAAACCGCTGAACTAATACAATCAGCCAAGAATCTTTCCCTCAAAATTAAATCCTCTATCAAGTGATGAATGCACATTAAACTTCGAAATGCAGGATGAAAAGTTATTTTATCCAAAAAATAATAGAAGGAAAGTAGAAGAAAGTAAACAATAGCATCGACAGTAGCTGAGCTAGAAGTGGGAAGAAGGGTAGCATTCTATTAATTCCAACTCAGCATGACCCTAAAGTTGCTTATAAAATAGTCAGTAAGGTATATTTTAAGAAATCAACTTTTATTAATGTAGGGCTCCTTACTTCAAATTGGAATATGCTCCACAAAACAAAATGCATACAAAGAGTCCTAAGAAATGAAACAAAAAATTCCATTATTGATCTTCTCTTTAAAGAAATTATATGTCTAAAGAGAGTACCCATCCCATCGAATCTTTCTAGCAGAAAAAAATCACAAAAAATCCAAGTCATATTCGTGTGGTAGTGAAACACTCATTCATCCAGGTGTGCCTTGATTTACACATAGGACAAGTCTCTGGAAAGCCATGTGTAAATTAACTATTTTAAATCCTATGTGAAGTCAACTGTTCAAATGAACCAGGCAGAAATCCCACTTATTAAATGACAGATTCCTTGGTAAGTCATATATCTATTACACAATCAACTGGTAATAAAACTCTAAGCTTCAAAAAAAAAAATTCTTTCTTTTAGTACCTTTTTAAAATATAAAATCTTATTAGAATAGTACTGGTATGGGTCATCAGGCTCTGTTACTTCTGTACTAAGAAATGCCTCCCTAATTAGCTTCTAAATCCCAATACTTCTGAAGGTAAACAAGATCAACCTCAATTAAAAGTGTGAGGTGAAAATAAGTTCCTTCGGTTCTTATTTTGCATGCCTGCCCTGATACCCGGCAGCACTTGCCTTGACTTGAATCAGGTATGTCACTTATTTAAGAAGGCACTTGGTGGTATGAGGCTCCTCTGCCAGAATTCTACTCCCATTATTCTCACTGTCTAGGAACGTCAAATTATTTGCAACTCCCTGAACATCCATGTCATTTCACATCTTGCTTTTGCCCACACTTATTCTTCTGGCCGGAATACCATTGTGGAAGCTCTGGACCACTCCTATTCTTCTCTCATGATCTCGTTCAAACATCACCCCATGAAGTCGTCCCTTATCTGCATCCCTCTAAGGCAAAGTTGTTCATTCCTTCTTCTGAGTAGACATTATATCTGGTACATACATTTTTATAGTCTTTATGATACTATATTCATCCATGTATCCATCGACTTAAAAAAAATTATAGCTTTGGTTATGAGTCAGGCACTGTGACAAATGCAGGGAACACAACAGTGAGAAAGATATGGCATGTTTCTGATCTCTGTTCTCATAGAACTTATATCCCATTGTAATTACTCAATTTCCCATGTCTCCTTATCCCAGTCATGGGAAAGCAGGAAGCCTTACTTGCTCATCCTTTTTTTCCCTTGTTAGTAGCAAGCACAGAACAGGTATCCAGTAAGTGTGAAGTGTAGCCAAATTCCATAGATAAATAAAATTATTTATAGTCTCAGGTATATAGTCTTAAAGGTTTAACTTTATCATAATTTTATATACACTTTATAAAACTTTGTAGTCTTTATAGATTTACAGTCTTATCTGTAACTATGGAATTGAATGCTTTGTCTCATGTTAAAAAAATTTCAGACATCAATAAATTGCTGGGAAGAAATTTAAGGGGAGCAGAGAAATCCCAGAAATGTATAAAATCTAAACTTAAACCCAAACTAGCCTTTATATTTAAGTTGAATAAGTGCGATGGAAGGGAAAATGGTTATGAATGATTCCCTCAAGACTTATCCCACAAGTTTCCTCTTGTTTGCAGGGGAAAGCAAACACAGTTATTACAAGCTCCTAGAAATTGAGGAGTAAATTGACTTTCCTCTGGGCTAAGGAGCTCACACCTTCACCCAGAAGCTCCTTTCTCTGCAGACATTCAGTTTAATTCATGTACCTCCTTGGATTCATAGCAGACCTACTCTCCTACCCACATTAAATTCACCCTTTACCCTGAGATACCCAGATGCTCACAGTGTACGCTTCCTGGGATAAGTGGTATATTTTCACTCTTCTTAACTAAATTCTTCCCAGCCCCCTCTCCTGACATTTTGCAAGGTGTCTGGACGCCTCCTGAAATTTTATTTCTTGAGAAAAAAAGTTTTTTGACAACACTGTATGTCATTGGAATGCGATACAATAATCTCAATTCCCCCACCCAATTGATTTGCTTATTAAGTTTGGATTTTCAAATCTGTTGCCTTTGAGCCAGGGAACATACTATTCACTAATCAGGGAATAGTTTTCCATTGGCACCAACACAAGGACCCAGACGGGGACTGTGAAAATCTGTTTCTTACTCCTCTCCTTTTGCACTTGAAATTTTACATATGTGCACATACTGAACTTACAACTCATATGAGAGGAAGCACATAAGAGGTGGAACTATAACTGTTTTCCCTTGTTTAGAAAAACAAAATGTTAAATCAATCCACCAAAAAGAATGTAGGTCAGTGGTGGTTGAGAAGGATTTGCCTTACTCCTCAATGGCCTTGCACATGGGACAATGAGAGAGATTTTAAATGAAAAATATTTTAGGATGTAATCATAGAATAGACTCAAATATAAATATTTTGAAGGCATAGCAATATTGCAGTCCTTGGAGGGTTTCAAAGTTTGGCAACTAAGTTAACATGCAAGAGCTGAAAAAAGAAAAATAATCATTGAATGTTGTAAACGGTATGAAGAATGAGTAAATACAAAAAAAAAAAAAAAGAAATAACAAATTACTTTGGTCCTTCAGATCTAAAATTCTGCGATGCTAGGAAATTCTACATACAATCTTCTTTTAATACAGCACACTTTTAAATGGCCATTTACAGTGCACAGACCTAGCTATGTGAACCCAGGGATTCGTACAGAAAGTTTGTTAGAAAAAATAGTCTTTAAAATAGCATGTGTCCATAACTTTACTGTAAATTAAAACTGCCACTGTTAAAAAAATGTTAAAAATATTTCTTTCCATCTCCCTGTGCCCTGACTCTACTTCTAGAAGGGGGAGAAAAAAAGGATGCTTGAAAGAAAAAATACTTCCCTAAAGATTTAATCCCATTTCTAACAAAATGTACAGGGCACGCTTCAATGTCTCAGACTAACAGTGTCACAATGACCTCTCAGGCAGCTTCTCCTTAGCAGTCAGGCAAAGATAATTCAAAGGCTAATAACTTACCAAACTCAAGTTGATTTAATATAATCATTATATTTAAAATTGCCCTGTCTGATGGGGAGTACAGATTGAGGCAGAATAAAAAAGTGTGCATGCGTGTGGAGGGGGAGGGATTACTAAATTCTGGTTTAAGTACATATGATGAATAAACTGAAAAAGGAAAACTCAAAATGAAAACATACTTTTCATGGTAAATTGTGATGACAGTAACATCTCCAAAAGTATATTATTTATAAGTTATAATTTTTGTGGGTAGTGGTGGGGATCAGGGAGACACATGAAACAATTTAGGAAGCATGCACCTTACAAGATACAGTGGAGAATGGCTCTAGACTTGGAATGATTAGGTCACAAGTTCTGAGTACTTCTCCGGGCTTCAGTGTCCTATAAAAGGAGAGGAACTGGGTGGCTCCTCTGAACTTATACAATGAATGTAATGGCTGATCTTCCATAGCTATCTATCCTTTCAAGATTTCACTGCAACCTTTTCCTGATTTCTGGTTTCTCTCATGTCTGAAAAGAGAATGGACATTAATAAAGACCAAATGATGGGTGCTTTATAAAGCAAATCAGAAAAATAAAATCAGAATCATATTCTTCCATTAGATCTGAAATCATGATTTGATCAGCGTTCATAAGCTATGTAGTATTTTGCAAAAACTGTTCCAATTCTTCACCCCTCCCTGTAGCTGTGTCATTTGCCATGTGTCTTCACAGTATCCTTTCCCACTCTGACTCTGGACTCAACCATGTAAAATTGTTTTGGTGAATGGAACATTAGTAGATGTGGGGGTGGGGGGGAAAGGAGGCTAGGCCAATGCCATGAAAACGATGGACACTCTGATGAGAGGCATGTGGCAAGTTGCCCCAGTCATCCCAGCCAACGCCATCTTACATCATCTGACAGTCAACACTTCCAAACTTGAGTGCAAGTTCAGCACAGACCAGAAGAATCTTAACCACTCCAATGCATAAGCAACAAATCCTAATTGTTTTTATGCTGCTGAAGTTTTATGGTTGCTGTTGTGTGAAATTGTGGGAATAGATAATTTATAAAAGCAATGTAACCAATTTTCTAATAAAGTTAGTCCCAACTGAAAAACAGGGTCTGTCTTCAAAACTGTATTCTAAGATGGCTAAATAGAACACAATTCATTTTCCTGTAAAAATGGTATAAATGGTGGTGATATAATTAGTTTGTGCCACAAGAGCTATTTAGTGCACAGGTACCTAAATAAAGGCATCGGTAATGATTCTAACAAACTCAATGCCCACCACTCCCTCCTGTGACCTCAATCCTCAAACACTACTCCTCCTTCACACCTCCGGCCTTGTGCTCATGTTGTCCCTACTCCATGGAACATCTCACCCCACTTGGTGAACTATCAACTTTTCATTTTTCCTTAATGAAAACCTTCCCTGACTCTTCTCAAACACAATAGCCTTCTCTCCTCTGAGCTTCATGGCACTTTGTACATATACTTATTACAGCACAAATATTTCCTAAACGTTTGTATTTAACACTTGTTTGTTGAGCAAATATGTACGCAATGCTTTTAATGTGCCAGGGACTGTGCTAGGAATTAGGTTTAAAAGAGACACCCAAATAGTCACAGTTCTAGGCCTAGGGAAACTTGATTCTAATAATATGTTCCTAAAAGAACAGAGTGTATCTTATTCAATTTTGCTTTCCCTACCATAGCATTTTCCACCTAGTAAATATTCAAATATTTGTTAAACAAATAAATAAGTTAATGTACATGATTATAGAACACAATCACAGGGCAGAGATTATCAAATAAAGGAAATATACTCAAAGCTTAGAGATTCTAGAAACAGTCTCCAGCCCCTTAGCCCTATCCCCACTATGGCTGTGGTCTGAACCAAGGGCCTATTATCTCTCAAACTAGCTACCCAGCAGACAATGGAAACAAGATGTCTTCTATCACAAGATCTTTGGTGAAAACGCAAGCAAAAGGAGAAAGCCAGTGATAAAGTGGAAGCGAGTAAGTGTTTGATGTATGATTAGGACAGCCAGTGACAGATCCCTTTAACAAATATTGATTGAGTACATATTGTGAGCCAGGCATGATGCTAGGCACCAGGGATCCACTGAGTAGGAAGAATAAGAATACCCTAGTCCCTGCTCTATGGAATGATATTCTACTGTGGAAGTGAGATGAAATCAACTAAAATTAATTAAGACAATTAAAAATTGCAATAATGGAAAAAAGGAAAATATAGGTGGCAGGGAGAGCAACTTCCTGGGACAGGGGCTATATTTTAGGCATGGCAGTTAGGGAAAGTGGTCAAGATTAGAAAGAAGTAGAGAAAATACAGAGAAGGCAACTTAGTCCTAACAGCAAGACCACCTCCCATAAACTATAATCACTGCTAATTTTCAATTATATTTAAAGCTTATCTGAAGCATAAACCATCAGAAATGTGACTATAATATTAGCATGACCATATTTGATTAAATAGTGCCCGCGAAGTGATTTTTTTCATTCATTCTTTAAAATATTCATCTATATTTTCTATACACTTATCAGAAATTAGGTTTAAAAATCTTCCTGGGTTAATGTACATTTTTGCAGAAAATGTCTTCTAATATAGACTAGTGAAACTCAAAATAAAAGCGTAAAATTCAAAGTTTATGAATTGGAATAATTTGCTGTCACTTA